>JASSRZ010000054.1:2121703-2132299 GCA_032164315.1 Malacoctenus gilli | reverse complement strand
TGTGTGTGTGTGTGTGTGTGTGTGTGTGTGTGTGTGTGTGTGTGTGTGTGTGTGTGTGTATGTGTATGTGTGTGTGTTCTTCTGACTGTCTATGCTAAATCAAACCCATTCTTCTCAATTTTAGGGTTTATCTATATTTTGGATTAAAATCAATCATTTTCAGTTAAATCTCTGTTCTTTGTCAGATTGGTCGATGTTGATTTTTTGCAGGTGTGGCTATTAAAGTTAGCATGCTAATCAGCTAACCTCAAACTGTAATATAAAACTATGAAGTCAAAAATGTGCTGGAGGTGATTTGTCATCAAAAGTCAAACAAACTCTCAAAATTCAAGCTAAAATCGACGAACTGGGTGTGACTGTGACTCACTGCCGCCAACTAACGCACAAAAATGGCAATACTTATATTTGACGAACTGCACCTTTAACACCTACTGATAAAAGCATCTGGTTATGACTGAAGTACCAGTCTTAGTGTAGAAGTATTTATCACTGCACCAACACTCATTGTAATTGGTTTACGTTGTTCTGTTGCTGAGAAACAAACGTTGCTGATCCTGTTGATAACACACTGATTCCCCGATGTTTGGCCACAGGTCGAGGCGTCCCACAGAGTGCTCCCCCCGTGCCCACCGGGGGCACCCACTTCCGTTTCCCACCCTCCACGCCATCGGAGGTGCTGTCGTCCAGCGAGGAGCTGCGCAGCCCGGGGATGTTCAGCAGTGTGGCGCGCCGCATGGCCCGCGGCTCCGTGAGCGACTGCAGCGACGGCACCTCCACCAACTCCGAGCTGGAGGAGGCCGTGGGTGCTGACGAGCGAGCCGTGGGGCCCGAGAGGGCCTTCAGGGGCCTTCTGGCCCCCCGCCTGCCTCACGAGTCTCTGTTCAGGGTCTACAGCGGGGGTCCGAACCCCGCGGGGCTGCCCAGACCTGCACACAGAGTCCACCCAGAGCCTCTGTCCCCATTCCCTGTCTCCCCACTGCCTGGCCCCGGGGGTCTGCTGGCCCCAACTCTGTCCCCTGCCCTGTCCATGACCCCGACCCCCCACCTGCCTTACACCCCCTCCCCCTCCCTGTCGTCCCCCATGATGGGCTCCCACTTCTCCTTCAACCCGGAGGACATGAAGCACTACCTGCAGGCCCACACCCAGTCCGTCTACAACTACCACCTCAGCCCGCGAGCCTTCCTCCACTACCCCAACATAGTCATCCCTCAGCCCCACCGCCCCACCCCCGAGAAACCGGCAGTGCACCACCTCCACGGCCCGCCGCTGCCGCTCTCGCTGTCGCTCAACCAGCAGGCGGGCGGCGCCGAGGACGGGCACCAGCACCCGTCGCCCTTCAAGTTCAAGCTGCAGCCGCCGCCGCTCGGCCGCAAACAGAGAGAAGCAGGCAGCTCGCTGGCTGCTCCTTCTTCCTCCTCCTCTTCCTCCTCCAGCCAGTCCTCCTCATTCACTGCAGCTGGTCAGTTAGCCGGACCACCGAAGATAAAGGCGAGTCTACACACACACACAGGCAATGACATTGCCGAGTCCTGCAACCACAGTATGACTTATTGATAAACACTTGTGGTTAAAACATGTTGTTCCTTTCCTCCTACAGTCAACAGAATGTTGTTTGTTTTTTGTTGTCACCAAGAATGACACAATGTTCAGTCGTTTTAATTTGAAATTCACCATCTGTGTCTCTGTGCTCTTGAATCACTTGAGGGTTGCTGCGACTTACTGAACATTTCCTTCCAGGTGGAGCCCATATCAGACATCGAGTCCGAAGAGGAGGTGGAGGTGACCGACATCAGTGAGGAAGACGAGCTTAATCACATGGACGAGGAAGGAAACGGTGACATCTTCACCCCGACCACGCTGCACCATCAGCTCAGCAACCGACACCAGGCTAACGGGAGCAGCGGCAGCAGCCCGTCCGCTCCCCTTCCTCCTCACAGTCACCCGGACGACGACCCCGATGATGACGAGGAGGTCTTCAAGACCCCCGCCACTCCCCCGCCTGGCAGCGGCGGTCTGGCCTTCCCTCTGCTGAGCCTGAAGAGTGAGCCGGGCCAGGCGGCGCCCATCAGCCCCGGGGGCACGCGCTGCATCCCGCTCAAGCTGCGCTTCAAACGCCGCTGGAGCGAGGACCAGAAGATGGAGGCGGACGGCGAGCGGGACGAGGCAGAGGATAAGAAAGTGAGAGCTGAAGACGGGGAGGAGGAGGAGGTGGCGGCAGAGAAGAAGCGGGAGGAGGAGGATGGGGGTGGAGGAAAAGGAGGCGGGGTTATTTTGGGTTTGATGCTGCCACCGCCGCCCACCCAGCGCAGGGCGAGCTCAGAGCTGCAGAGGGCCACCGCGCAGCTGTCCCTGGAAAACACCGGCTGCTGAGCAACACACACACACCCATACCCATACACACACACAGGGGATCTCAGACACAGACACTTCTGGGGGTCGTGTAGACACAGTCAGCAGTTCAGAGTCAACCTTAAAGCGGCGTTTCCTGGCCGCTGCTCCTTCACAGGGACGGAGGATCGTCATCACGGACGAAGATCCGATCAGATAAACAGTCTGCGGCCGTTTTTTTATCGCAGAAATGGAGACAAAACTACAATGAAAACGATGAAATTTTTCCGAGGCAGGAAACAATATTAAAGAATTCATTGGCAACATTATGCTTCCCGAATGAGCAAAACAAACATTCGCCGCTAAAAAAAAATCTGATTCAGAAATTATTTGTCTTTGCAGCAAAGGACCAGACTGTTCTTTGTGTGAAAGTGAGCATCGCCATGAACAAGTTTCACACATTTTTTTACATTTTGACTGATACAAATGAGATATAAGGGGAAAAAAACGAGTAAATATCATATTTGATCAAACATTCTAATACCTTCTTGAACCAGTGCACGGTTTTCACCTTCTCAGTAAATCTAAGTAACATTTCAGTTTCGCTGCTGAAATAAATTTTCCTTTTAATCTGTTTTTTTTTTTTTTTTCCCCTGAGATGCGTCTGAAGTTTCCTGACAAATCGACACAATTATCAGTCCAACCAAAATCAACAAATTAGATAAAGTTTAATTCGATTTTCTTTCTCTTTTTGTTACCTGGTTTCGTCTCCATTTTTGCGTCAGTGGCAGTTGTTGCGTTGGACAAACTCTTCTCGACTCATTCGAAACCGTTTCACACAGACAACTTTTAATCAGCGGTGATAGTAAAACACTAACACAGGGTGTCAAACTCAATCAGTTCACATTTGTGCACCTTTCAATCCTAAATATTTACACCTAAACTTTGAAATAACACCCCCCTTTTCAATTCACTTGCATTCGGAATCTGTTCGCATTAAATGCACTTTTTACACGATTACAAGAACAAAACAAACATTTTTAGGTGCTGTCGAGATGAGAACTTATCAAACTTGGAGAGTTTCACTCCTAGTGAAACTACGATGGAGTTGTATTGTTTTAAACGTGGCGGCTGCGTGTTTGGCACCCCCCTCCCTCTGAGACGATGCACAAACTGTTGATGTTTTGCCTTCAGACTGACAGAAACTGCCTTCAATCCTCCTCGGTCTCACTTATGAGCATCAAACTCTCATACAAACACAAAAGTGGTGTTTTGACCGGGAAAGGAGACAGAACATAAGACTTTCTTACCTGTTAGTAACTCAGTTCAGGTGATGAGCCTCCTCTTCCTCCTCCTCTTTGTAACAACCCAAGAAAGACTTTGAACAGCCCTGATAGAGATTATTGAAGTGCCTCTCTGTCCGCGCCGTCAACACGATGGGAGGCAGTGAGCAAAGAGTGGACTTTTATTTTGGAGAGAGACTTTTTTTTTTTTCTCTCTCTCTTCCTCCTCCTCAAAAACACCCCTAGCTCAGACACTTTGAGAGAGTGCGCTCCTCATCCTCAGTTCCTTCACTACACTGTACAAAGACATGAGGATGAGTGCCATCACGCAGGAGGAAGATCTGACAGACTCGTTTGTACAGACCTGCGAGGCTGTTACAGCAGCAGTATGAGGAGGCGCGTGTGAGTAAATCAATCTGTGTGTTTTCAGCATCCACACACACCAAACGATGTGCATGTGTCTGCAGGACATTTGTGTGTGATGTCACAATGCGCACCACAAATGTACACACACAAATCGGTACCCAGAGAAGAAATGCCTGACGGGCACAAATCAGTGTGCACTCAGATCTTATTTCAGACACACAAATCTACTGACAGGACACGCACACATCTCTGCATACATGTGCGAATATTTACAAAGTTGCATCTTACACACAAATGTGTAAACATCAAAATCTCCCACAGACACGCAAATGGAGACACACGGATGTCATTACGCGGACACAAATTGACTCCAAAAGCACTGATCTGTACCTGCAGGATTATCACATGCACACAAATTGATTTACATTCGTGAACTCTCCACACACACTCAAACGCACACGCACGCCTGCTCCTCCATCAACCTAGTTCAGATCCCGCCCTGTGTCTGAATCCCGGAGGACTGTGATCACAGACTCGAGGACTCGGAGGATTTTGCAGCTTCTTCTTTTATTTTGCGTGACTTCGCACAATCTTTGGGGGGGGGGTTGGAGGTCCGAGGGCAATTTGTGGCATCGCCCTCAGTCACACAGATCAACAGCTCTCTCTGCATTCCCCTGTTTCTATATTTTTATTAGGACTGTATTCTTTCTATTAAAGGACGTATGTGCCTCTTTAAGGACGCGGACAGTATTTTAGGGCATTTGCAGTGATCCGACGGCTTTTTTTTAATTATTTTTTTCTTGTATGAAATGTGGACGTAAACATTCGAGCGCGGATGTTTTTGAAGAGCGACGATCGAAGCGATCAGAATGGGAGCCGTTTAATGAATGTCGAGCATCAAGGTTAACTCAGGCCAACCCTCACTGAGATAAAAGAAAAAAAAGTTTTGTTTTAAAAAAAAAAGAAAAAAAAAGCTGTTTTTGTTTGTAACGCTTTAGAGAAAAAAAAGGAGATGTTGCGCCCAATTTAATGAACAAACTAATCTGAGATTGTGCCTTTTTGTAAGCCAACATGAGTTTTATCAAACTGCCCCCAGCAAAATGTACACACACACGCACACGCACACACACACACACACACACACACACACACACACACACAGAGTACCACCATGCCTTCTGCTTTTTTAAAAGAGAGATACAAACTAAGCAAATCTACACATATATATTTTATTCAAATATATATTGAATTCAAATATTATATTTCAATATGGTCATTTGATACAAATCAGGAAAAAAGTCCTATTTTTAATGGTAAAGATGTGTATATATTCTAACGGGCATATTATTATTATTACCAGTATAAATCAGCCTTCTGCCTTCTCACCTTTGCCTTCTCTCCACCGCTGAGCTGCAGTGGCACCAAAAGGCCGCCGGTGTCAGAGTTTTATATTTATAATGTAAAATTACAGGAACTCTAATTGTTGTGTATTGGTGGGGCGACGAGTGTGTGAGACGCGACAAGGGGCACGTGTGTTTGCCTCGCTAGCCACGGCTGAACTCGGATCAGTTTGATTCTTTAAAGTCCTGCTGGTCCATTCGGTAGAGCAGACTAGAGCTACTTTTATTATTTATTCAAGTTCATTTGAACTATCTCTCGTCTGGTTGCAGGAAAAATAAAAGTTGAAATTAAGGAATGAATCAGTAATAAATGAAGGTAAGAAAACTGAAAGTATTTGGAAACATGAAATTAGAATTAATTGGAAAAACACAAGCATGAAGTTAATGTTCACTCATTTGCTCCTCCGAATGAAAACCAGGTTGTTAAAGGGTTAAACTGCAGGTTAAAACCGAGAGGCTCGGCTGTGGCTCCATTAAAGGGAAACATGAGCTGTCGCGTGACATCATTCGCTGAGGAAATGACATCACGGGAGGAGAAACCTCAGTGGAGAGAGAGGGACTTCCCGGCGTCTGACTCGTACATGTGTGGTTTCTATAGCGATACAAACCACACATTCACCCGCCGCCACCACCTCGTTTCCGCTCCCGCTTCTCGTTTTTTCTCCATCAAACACCGGAAAAGTCGACACCTGATTCGTCTCCCACCTCCTCACCGTCGTGTCTGACTCCTCCCACCTCCTCACCGTCGCGTCCATGAGATTGAACAGTTTCCAGGACGTTGTAGCCGTCTAAACGTGTCTGATGGAGCGAAACGAGGCGACGCACCCGCGTTGCCGCTGCCGCCGCCACACCGACCCCTGACAAGCCGGTTTTAATTGGCCGCCATCAGTGCTGTTTCACCTTTAATTTCCTCTTTATTCTCCAGACATTATTACTGTTACTCTTGTAATTATTATATTAATACCATGACTTTGTTTTGATGTCGTCAGCCTGGCCTCTTTCTTATCAGGTTATTTTGTTTCCAGTTTTGCACTTGTTCCCGGAAACTTTAGTCGTCTTCAGTGCAGGTTTTTTTCTCCTTTTTTTATGTACTCACGCTGATTTGATAACCATGTTACCGTGGACAACCGGAGGGTCACATAATCCCCCAAACAGTTGTTTTCATTGTTTTTTTTCCATGTTGTGTATATATCTCTCTTTTTTTCATTTTTGGAGGATTGTGTAAAAGAAACTGTTTAACCGATGTAATATTCGACAGGCGTCTGCGTCCGTCCTCTCACCTCCACCCGAGCCAACGTCTGCGCTCCGGAGGACGGACGCAGACTCCTTGAGGGTCCGCCTGTCCTCCTGTCTGTCCTCTCTCTGTTCATCTTCATTTGTAATTAAACAGTAATCAGGGTTCATTAAATAAAAAAAGGTAAAAACGGTGGACGCCTCGTTCGTCATCATTTGTCGCCTTTTGTGAGTGGAGGGTTGCCGGTTCAAATCCCCAGAGCGGCAGGAGAGTGAACATGTAAGTGAAAGTCACGGTGCCTCACGTGACGAATCAGCTGAGAGGAATCGTCCTCCTTAGAGGTCAAAGTCTTTTATGACTGAGATTTTTCAGGTGTCACCTTTTTTTGTCTGCAGAATTCATCAGCAACCGAAATGTTTGGAACAAAACTTTCAAAATAACGACATCAAATCAACTAAAATCTGGGGTTTTCAAAAAGTTTTAACAAAACCCAGTAGAGAGGTAAAAAATCACCAAGATCTTTTCATTTGACTTTTTTTTCTACAGCTAAATTGGGATGTGTGTCAGTCTGTAAAGGTTTACTTGTTTCTTTAAAAATGGAAAATGGAATGGAAATGTTTTGGTATTTGAAGCTGAAAACCCATAGAAATAGATGCAGCACAGTTGCAGGTGTTCGAAGGATTCTTACTTCACACTCCTCGCTGTGAGTTGGAGTCCTCCTGTTGTCCCATTGTCCCATTCTGAGCCTCCTGTTTGATGTGAATGGAGCAGACAGTGTGAGAAGCACCTGAGATGTTTGTGTTGATTTGGAAAAGTCAGGAAAATGAATTGATGCACAAGTGAGAGACGCTCCGACTGTGTCAAACAGTCCTCACACGGCAGCGACATCTCTTGCATTGTTTGGACTTCTTTAGTTTTAGTGTGTGTTGGTGTGTGTGTGTACGCAGCTCCACCTCTCTGAGCATTAGTCACGCTTTCCCTCGACAAACTCCCGGAGAAGAAGTTTAATGGCGGTGATGCTAATTGTGTCCCGGATGACTCCTCGGCAATCCGCCCACCTCCCGGTTTGAACTTCTGTCCAACTGGAAGCTCTAATTACTCACCAGACTGGCAAATCTCTGCGAACGCAGAGCAAGCCTCGTTCCCCCGCTGTGTCTCATGACCCCCGGTCAAATGGGGAAGCGGGGGGGGGGGACCTGTGGGGTGGTAAGGTGGCAGCAGAAACACATCAGCTCAGTCTCTCCAGGAGTTTGGGATTTTATGACTGTTACTAAATTGTTCACGGAGAAACATTTCAAAAAGAGCACCTGGGAGACCTCTCTTTTTTGTGATATTTAAACCAATCGTTGCCTTTTGAACAGGCCAAAAGTGATACTGTTTTGATCTTTTTATGCTTTGATCTCTTTAAAAACATTTTAAAAAATAGCCTCGTTAAAACAAATAGACCGTCCCTTAAAGCTGTTTTCTTAGTTTTGTGTCTTTATCGCTTCAACATAATTCCACCCTGACTGAACGGCTCTTGTAATAATTTCTTACTGGCACTCTGGCACCCCCTGCTGTCAGGTGGAAGCACTACAGCTTAAAACCTCATTTCAGCTCTGTTCTCGCGAGAACTACAAATCCCTACATAATTCCCGTAATTCGTGAATCTCGCGAGAGCTGATAAGCACCCGGGAGGAAGGCCTGTTTTGATGTGAGCTCGAAGTTTCATACCGAGATCAATTTAACGTAAAAACTAAGTCCGGACTGATCTAGCGTATATTTAGTGACTTGTCTTGAAGACGAGAGTCTAACCAGCAAGGTAGTGAAACAAAAAAAGTAAAATCTTCCTTTTATTTAAGTCAAATTAGGTTTGTTTATAAACTATTTCTAGACACCTCCATAGTTTAGTGAATATTTAGTTTAGTGAACATTATTTTATATGTTTATCTGCTTCTGTTTGTTTGTTGGTTGTGTTTAAACCCTCCACTGGCGCTTTTTAAGTGCTGCTGAACCGTCAAGAAAGAATCAATGAAAGTTCAAAAAATCTTTTATGTTGAAATGACGGAAAAAATTTGATCTTGTTCAAAAATGAAATACTTCATGTTAGCATCGTAATAGTAATGTCTTTTTTTTTTTTTTAACTCAAATGAAGTCCGATTTTTTTATATTCATTTATTTCTTGAACATTGTGAATGAGACACTTAAAGGATTTTTTTGCCTGATAATCAGCTGTGTGTCAAAAACATTTAAATGCTGTTAAATGCTTTCTTCTTCATTCCTCCCCCTCCTCCCCACTGTTTCTAAGCTTTCATGTGCTGCTGGTGTGGTCAGAGGGGCCGGTGGGCCGGCTGACTGACTGACGGGCTGTTTGGCGTCCCGCTGGGACTGACTGTTGTCTGGCTGCAGCCGGAGGTCAAAGGTCACGGCCGGCACAGCCGCAGACAGAAACCAGAGCTCAACAGAAGGCTAATTGTCATGCATTGTTGGCAAACCCCTGCTGGGACCCACTCTCACCAGCGGGGCATGGGGCCACCCTTGGACCTCCAGCGCTTAACCGGTGAGATACAACTCCCCCCTCACTCTCGCACCCACGCAACATGTCACATGAAAACAATTACTCCCCAGTGTGTTCGGACACAAATCAGAGCAGTTAAAGATGCAGAACAACGGACTCTTTTCTCTGATTTTAAAGGTTTTAATCCCAGACTGTTTTACGTTTTTCTGCTGTCGGTTGTGAAGTTTGAGGGAAGCGATTTAATTTCGACATTCGACGGAAACTTTCAAAGCTCACAGAGGTCTTGTTGACCGCATGTAAGTGGCGACATGCCGATAACACGCCGTACACGCACCTGCGAATCTGCAGTGGCGGCAGCAGGTCTGCGTGTGTATTTCTGGTGGCAGATTGTCGCCGCGGCTCCGTGAGCCGGCAGAGCGGCATCCTCGCTAATGAGGCCTCATTATCCACGAGAGTCACTGGAAGAGAACGTCCACTGACTCGCTGCTTAGAGCTGCCGCCAGTCGTTGCACATCCTCATCCAATGGCTCACTTGGCGCCGTCGCCTGGGGAGGACTTGCACTCGACTGGAGGTCAGAGTCGCTCTGGTGAGAACCAGGTGTTCCCGGACCCCCGAAATGAGCCGAAATTGATGCAATTAACAATCACACAGTGAGACCCATTACTACACAAACAGGTACAGATTGGTGAGTTTACAGGGGCGGAGCTTCGGGGGGGGGGCTCAGGATTGAAGACCCCTCACAGAAGACCCCTCATAGCCTTTAAACGTGCATCTGATTTATTTGAAAAACAGTCCCCCAGCAACCGTCATCATGGGTATTAATAAGTGGACTCATTAATCGTTTGTGAGTTTGTGACATGCGCTGGCGCGCATTCACACCTGTCGATAAGTTAAAGTCACTTTTTGCGTGTTTTGGATGATTGTAGAAGACCACCGTACCTGCAGCAAACACACAGTGAACCTGTTGGGGCGACCTCAACCCACGTGTGGTCAGAGCAGGTGAGACAGATGGATGGACGGACGGACGGACGGACGGACGAATGATGTTTCCTGTGTTGTCTCCTGACAAACTCTGAGACTTGCAGCAGGTATTTTTTTTACATTCATCTTGCTCCTAATTCAACCCCGTGTTTCCCTGTAAATCTATCAAAGCGTCCTTCATCACAATTCTGTCATAGGGTCACAGAAATATGAACAAAAAGAGGACAAATCACATGTCAATAGGTCACATGTCAGTCAGAGGTAAGTCAGTAGCGCCATCTACTGATCAGCAGGAGAAACTGCTGCAGGGAGAAGGGATGAACCCACACCTTCATTCTTTTATTTCTGTCCATTCATTCATTGTTTTCTGTGTGTGTGTGTGTGTGTGTGTGTGGGTGGGTGTGTGCCTGTGGTGTGAATGTGTGTGTGAATGTGTGTGTGCGTGTGTGTGTGTGTGTGTGTGTGTGTGTGTGTGTGTGTGTGTGTGTGTGTGTGTGTGTGTGTG
>JASSRZ010000054.1:2060072-2073885 GCA_032164315.1 Malacoctenus gilli | reverse complement strand
TCGCCAGGCATTTTAACAAGGCCAAGAGCATCATTCCGATCATATATGTGAAGGTCAGCCCTCGTTTTTGTGTTCAAGATGTTTGCAGAATCTGACGCTTTTCACTGCTTCGTTTTACTTTGATATCCCCCTTCTGCTGACTCCTCGCCGTGCTTCTGCTCTCCTCAGGTCTACATGTACCAGTTGTTTCGCAGTCTGGCTTACATCCATTCCCAGGGCGTCTGTCACAGAGACATCAAGCCCCAAAACCTGCTCGTCGACCCTGAAACTGCCATCCTGAAGTTGTGCGACTTCGGCAGGTGAGACGGGAGGAGTTGATCTGACGGCAGCAGTCTGAAGAGGATTCGTCGAGCGTGTGTTTATTTGCTCTGCTTCAGTACTGACTTCTAACTGTTGGATCAACCCTTCAGCGCCAAGCAGCTGGTCCGCGGCGAACCCAACGTGTCGTATATCTGCTCGCGGTACTACCGTGCCCCCGAGCTCATCTTCGGCGCCACGGACTACACGGCAAACATCGACATCTGGTCGGCCGGCTGCGTGCTGGCAGAGCTGCTGCTCGGACAGCCCATCTTCCCCGGAGACAGCGGCGTGGACCAACTGGTGGAGATCATCAAGGTGAGGCGCTGCAGGACAACCCACCCCACTCCCCCCGCGTGATCCGAGTGTCCATGGAACAAACATCATGCAGCTCTCTCTCCTGTTTCTCAGGTTTTGGGGACGCCGACAAGGGAACAGATCCGAGAGATGAACCCAAACTACACAGAGTTCAAGTTCCCACAGATCAAAGCGCATCCTTGGACCAAGGTAACGCCGGCGCCACCTGCAGGTCTCTGTGGAGGTCTTCGTGTGTGTGGAGCCTGTTGCTGATGCTCCTCCTCCCGCTCCTCACAGGTGTTCAAACCTCGCACCCCCCCGGAGGCCATTGCTCTGTGCTCCCGGCTGCTGGAGTACACGCCGGCCTCTCGCCTCTCCCCCCTAGAGGCCTGTTCTCACGCCTTCTTCGACGAGCTGCGTCAGCCCAACACGCGGCTGCCAAGCGGCCGGGACCTGCCCATGCTCTTCAACTTCAGCACCACGGGTACAAACTGCTGCCTCCTCCTCATCATCATCATTTCTAAGCTCCTTCATCCTCCCTTCTCGCTTCTCTTTTTGTTCTCCTCTTCCTTTTTCCCTCTGTTCTTTTTGCTCTCCTTCTTCCTCGTCTCTTTTTCTTCTCTTATTGTTTATCATCATAACTCTGATTTCTGACATCTTCCCGACAAAGTTTTGTTGTATTTCAATTTTTTGCATCGTTGAATAATCAGTTCTTATATTTCAGTCGGGTACTTTCTTCACTTTGTTCAGATCCACCACAGTAACCGATATGGTTCTGTTGTAGACGGACACAGTGTTAACGCTCCCTTCTCTGCATTGAAGCTGATAGAAACTCCCTTTGTTCTCTGCAGAGCTGTCCATCCAACCTCAGCTGAACTCCACCCTCATCCCGCCTCACGCTCGCTCACACTCGGCTGCGTCTGCTCATGGTGGGGAACCTCCTTGTCTTTTAATGGAGTGTAACAACTGCAAAGAATAAATGTGTACATGTGGTTTTTTGCCACTAGATGGCAGCATAAACGCAGGAACTCACTGTGCTGTTTCCTGTCTTTTCCCCTTAGATGGAACCGGCTCAGACTCATCTCAGCACAGTTCAGTACCTGGATCCCTCAACAGCATCTGAAGCAGCCTCTCACCTGCCTGCCTGCAAGCCCCGCCCCCCACGCACACACACATACACACACACTCCACAGCTTCCCTCCATGCTGCTTGCTCTCCTCTTAGATGCTTTTTTTTTGTACAGTTGAACAAACCGTTAGATCTTTAGCCGCTGGGTGGAAACTGCAGCAGGAGATTGACACACGCACGCGCGCACACACACACACACACACACACACACACACACACACACACACACACTCACACTGACAGAGTCGTCCCGCTGCTGCTCAGGTGGTCTAAGAAGGTTCAATAGTGGGGGCTGGTCCTCTGTAATATAACCTTTTTTTTTTTTTTAATTGACTCATTTTTCCTTCTTTTTTTTGCTTCTTTGTATTTGTTTATTTATTTGTCTCATTGGAAATCATCACATGTTCACACAACATGTCTTTATCTCAAGAGTTTCTCCTCTTTGGAATATTTTTTACGACTCTTCAGTGTTTTTTAGAAAGAGGCTGACTGCACACTGCCTGACTAAAAGACGAGAACTGAGCCTGCGGGGTTTTATTTGCCTCAGGATTCGAACGTTGGCGGTTAAAATTCAACCTCTGAAGTCACTTTAGTGGATGAAAAAACAGGAAGTCAGATATTTGGGAGCTGGTTGAAGGTTTCAGTAGCATCAGACAGGTGATTTCCACTCCCACAGACTGAATACAGGCGCAACTTTACCCTTTAACAACCAAACCAAGAAAGTTATTGAGGTTGAGTTAAATCAGGAAGTTCTAGAAACTCAAATTTTGCTTGAAGGGTTAAACAAGTCAAACACAATTAAAAAATACATTCCTAAAATTTAATTTGAACACTAAAACTTCCACATAATTCGGATTTATTTCACCAGAATTTTAAAAGCATTTGTGTTTTTTAATTTTAAGCTTTTAAGTCATGAAAATCCAAAAAGAATAATTCTCCAAAAGATTAAGATATTGTTTTGGTTTTTTTTTTTAACCAGACACCAGAAGTAAAATGAGACGTTTACTCAGCGCCTGTGTTCAACCAGCAGGGATGATTTTAGTGTTGGGAGCTTGGAGATGGCACTGTTTTTATTTATTCTGTCTTATTAACTTGAATTTAGAGGAGATGAAAAAATAAATTAGGAATGTTGTTCACATTATTCAGGTTTTGTTGTTTTGATTTAGACAAAATAAACTGCGGTTAGTATTTTGTCTGTGTGGTGGCTTGAAGCACCCTGGTCTGGAATTGGATCCAGGCTCTTTCATCAGCTCTCAGCAGTGGTGTTAACTTTCACTCCTTCAGTCTTGCTCCTTTTTCTTTCACTTCACATGTTTTTGACTAAATGTCAGTGATGAGACCTAGAAAATCAGGCTTTTTTTGTACTAGAGGAAACAAACCTTAGATGTGCTTCTAGATTGCCGGATCGTCGTGTAGCTGCTCCGTGGTCGGTGGCTTCGTGTTCTCCATCCTCGCTTCCGTCCTGGCCGATAACTCGCCATCAGTCGGAACTGATTCCCAAAGTTCTCGCTGTAAGTTTGGTGTTTTTTCCACAAACGGCAGAATAAACGTGCTGGTCGGTTGTCACACGTGACGCTCTGCCATCACACGGCTCCAGCTCAACGCAATACCCAATCAGCCGCTTCCCATCACACATTCAGCTCGACTCGGCCTGCCTGGGACGGCAGTACTTAAAAAGTACCCGGTACCAGGTACTGTCACCTGATTGAAACGCTTAAAGACTTCAGAAGAGTCGAATCAAGTAGAGCGAAGAAGCTGCCAGTGAAAAAGCCCTAATATTAGTTTACTTCAGTACGTTCTCATTTTGCTTCACGTTTAAGCAGGTGATTCCTCACTGCCCCTTGTGAGCTCTGGCTCCCTATGGAGGTGGGACTGGCTGATGATTAAATTCCTGACCAGCAGGATGAAATGTGAAGTTTCTCCTGTAACCTCCGAACCTTTTCCACGCTGTTTGCACTCCAAAATTTCTGTCCGTTGTGACGACGTCCACCAGAAGCTTCCAGAAAGTGAACTCGCCTCCATGTTAAAGAGAAAAAAAAAGCCTCATAAAGCAGCGAATTGTGTCTCATTTCAGCCAGTGATTAAAGCAGCCACTCACTGTTGGAGGAAACATCCGTCCTAAAGATGTTTCCTGCTCAAAGAAAGTTTTACAATTCATCAACTCAACCAAAAAAAAGTCAATTTTTTGTTAATTTTTCCATCTTGAGCTTCCAAATTCTGTAATCTATAGATGATGATGTGATCACAGTCTGATAGGATGTTACTGTTGATGCTAAAATATATAAAAAATTTAGGCTAAACGTGGGTGTGTTTGAGAAGTCGTTTTTAAAGGTTGTACAAGAGTCGAAAGATGAGATTATAAATATTCCACTGCTTCACCTTCACAAATTTTACCCATGTACTTGCTGGCACATCTTCATATAAGAGGCGGGTTTGTGTGTTTTTGATGGATTTAATAACAGAATTAGACACAAACACAGAAGAACTCCTGGCCTAATTTAATGGAAAAAAGCAGAGTGACGCTTTGTTTCAGTGAGGATTAAACGCAGCAGAGAGGCGGACGGACGCTCAGGCGGAGGAGTTCCTGTGCTTGATTTTACTGACTTGTGTTTGGATGAGAGTTGGAGTCACTCGCTTGAAAGGAGTTTAAAATGCTTCACTTGAAGCGGATCAGAGTCGGGGATGGAAAAAGTTCATGTGAAGATCGGCTGAAGGTGAAAACTTAGCAGGAAATTAGCATTGTTTACGTTTCCCCACGAGAACGAATCGCGATGTAACATCTGGACGGTCCCGCCCTCTTTTAACGAGCAGTTCCGGGGTTGAAAATCAACTTTAAGTGATAATTTAAGAAATAATTTGAGCCCAAAGAATGTATCTCCCTGTGTGTACGTCTGTTTCACTGTGTGTGCGTGTGCGTGTGTGAGTGTGTGCGTGTGTGCAGTCTGAACAGCCAGTGTTTTAGGTTAGTGCAGCAGATCTAGTGAGCAGTGCAGACCACTTGAAAGTTTGTAGTAATAGTATATTTGATACTATGGTATCCTGCCTCCTCCGCCTGCTGTTTTTACCTGCTGCCATGTTGGTTCAACCTCGTTTTTTCCTTTCAGCCGAGTTCTGATGCTTTTTTAGACTCCTCCTCACATCAGCGATGGTTTTTTACGAAGAGTGGAGAGTAGATCTCACTCCCTCTTTCCTCCTCCTCCTCCTTCTCCTCCTCCTCCTCCTCCAGTCTGGTGGGTCATGCACAAGGTGTTTTGCAGAGTTTTGCATCACTGCTTGTTATTGCACCTCCCTCAGCAGAAGAAACTCGCCAATTATAGCAACTGAAAAACTACGAATGTGATTGAATTCAGGATTTGTTGAGTGAAACTTTTTTGGCAACTTCTCAGGGTTGCCATGCGTTGCATCCCGATTTTATTCAGTCAATTGATTCAAAATTGTCTCCTGATTTGGAGAACGAAAGGCTTATCATTTTGGCAGGAGTTAAGAGTTGTGAAAATTTGAACCTCCACTTAATCTAATTTATATAAAGAAACATTCACACCAATCAAACTGAAGCTTCACTTTGACCGCGCAAATCAAAGTGGACTTTAGAAGTATATTTCATCACCGTTTGACTTGAAATTTACTGTACTTGGCCAAAACAAGGGGGCACATTTTTTTGGCAGGTTTTCAAATTTGCTCAAATTTTCAAATTAGATTGAAAACAAACTTGCCCGAGTAAAGTCTGTGTCCTGTGAGCTTTTGGCAGTCATGCAGATCTTGGCGAAACACCGGCCGCATGCGACTCTCACGGCTGCGACGAGTCCGGCCGGCGCGTTGGATCTTCCCGGCAGACGGCGGCGTTCCCACTCAGAGCTGTCAGAGTATCTGCGGCTATGAAAAAGTGTGGAAACGTCTGAAGGCGAAGTTGTCCAACGCGAGTGGCCGCGCCGTCCTTCGCCCTTCCAAGGTTCAGAAGCCATTTATTTCCTCTCCCGTCCTCCTTTTTCTTATGGCACGTGTAAATATCACCGATTTTTATTTTTCCTCTTTTTACTTTTTATTACAGAGTTGTTTATATCTGATTTCCCTCATCCTGTCGATGGAGCTGTCTTAGGTTGTGCATTTTTGTAAATAAGTTTCTTTTTTTCACGATTCAAAATGTAAATACTGCAAAAGAGAAAAGAAGAAAAAAAAAACAGCCTACTCTTCATGTTTGTTGACGACCTCTCTCTTTCTCTCTCCTTTCTCTTGAAACTGTAGAATAGCTTTTTACTCCTTCATTCTCTCCGATTCAGGACCCTCAGTGTGATGTTTTGAAGCATCTGCTCTGAGATCTACCTTTGTGTCTGAAAGTCGTTTCGCTTCCATTTAAATCCTGCTGTGAAAGCAGCATCCTGGGTTTTAATCAGGCCTCCTCTCCCTCCGACTGACTTGTTTTGTTGGTTTGCAGCTTCAATGTAAAAAATTCTGAGACTGTAGAGCTACTGTGTGAAAGTATAAAGTTAGCTTTACTTTTGATTCCGCTTCAAATTGCCATTTCTTTTTTTTTTTGTATTTTCCTGTAAGAGAAAAAAGCTCACATTCTTAAATTTTCCATGAAAGCGAAGCCATTGTGCAGTACCACTTTTGGCCTCAATGTGATGTAATGAGTCACCACTTTTTTTCTGGGATTCAGTCAAATTCTTGCACTTAAGAATAAACTCAATACTAAAGCTGTTAACTACCTGAAATTGATAAAAATGTGACTCGCTACTGACACCAAGTGTACAATAAGTGTCATGATCCTTCATACTCTACATTTAACAAAAATGGCAGAGTTACTTAAAGCTACATAGCTGACAAACCTTCAGTCTGCTTGGAAGAAATTTCTTAATTTTTCATAATAATCTGCATCTTTTGGTGCAGTTACTTTGCTTGCCTTTAGGTGGCGCCTGTCAGAAATCACAAGTTTCTTTTCCTTAACCTGCTTCTGCTGAATTTTTTTTCCGTTTCTGTTCTGTGTTTGAGAATAAAGTCGTAGCTGCAGGTCAGAGAGTGAATGTCGATTCGAGTGATCGGATGGGTTTGACCGTACGACCTCCGTCTGAAGCGCTTTTTTGGTGTTACGAGCTGGGTGGCGCTCAGAGTTGCTGCTAATGGTCATGTTTGTTTTGTGACAACGCCACCTATCGCTCTGTGTGTGTGTGTGTGTGTGTGTGTGTCTACCCTTCACCAACAGAAGACTCAACTTGTGTCTGTATCTTCTCTGAAATCAAAGTTGTGTATGTTTGTTATCCTTTAACAATAATCCCCCAACAAGCTGTCAAGTTTTTTTGTTTTAATTTATTTTCATAGTTGCTGTTACTTTTGAGTGTCACGTCTTGGTGGGATGATGAGTTGGAGGGAAAAGGAGAGAGAAAGAAACACAAACCTGTCCGTCTCTGTTCTGTGTGTGTATGATATGGCCTCATTTACTGTAATAAAGTGATGAAACTGTGCTCAGTGTTCATGGTTTTTACTTGTTGGCATTAAAAATGTTGCGGAAATGCCCTGTTTCAAAAGATTTGATAAAATGTTATAGCTGAAAAAGATTGTTATAAGTATTTCTATTTTTCAGATATGTTATATCTCCAAGTGGACAAAGTCTATTTCAACTACGATATAAATTTCATTTTTTCACAGCAACATGATAACGTTTAACGGTGTCCCAACTTTTCTGGCATTCAGGTTGTGCCTGCTTCGTTACTTTTCCAGACACACTCGGAAAAACACAATTATCTTCGCTTTTTTCACTGTTTTCCTCGGTGGTGTGTTCGGGTATTTTAGGGTGAGAAGGGAGCCGCAGTCAACCATGTTGACCTGCAGTTCCACCCCGGTCCTGCTGATGGCGCTGTTCGTTCTCCGCGCTCCGGTTTGAGGTCTTTTTCGAACCTTCCTCTGTTTCCCGTCATTAAAAAAATAAAACGACAAAAGGAGCACAGGCGGAGTCACATCTCGAAGGTAAATGTGCCTAAAACACGACTTTTTTTTCTCAGAACGGAGTTGAAACTCGTCCCGCTGCTCTTTAACACACGGTTGTATCTAAATTCGTGCTGTTTTTACGTGGAGTTCGCTGCGTCACAGTAAAACTTAATCCTTCTTGTGGTTTTAGCTTTAATGCTAACGAAAATAGCTAGGCGGCGCCGGCAGGCTAAAGGCCTGAACGGGCAGTTTTTAATCCAGTTTATGGCTTTTATTGAGGTTGTTCCCGTACTCGGAGTTCTCTAACGATGACTGTCTGGTGCTGTGCGCAGACTTCTAGCCTTGAGACATTTAAACATTCGTATCAAGCGACAGTTAAGGCGATCATGTCCTTGATTGAGATAACGTTCACACTCAGCTGTGAGCTGAAGGCCTCCGTATAAAAACACCGAAGCTACGGAAACACCACGAAGTCACAGAATCATGCTCAAAAATGCAAGTTTGTGCGTAGTCAATCTAAAATATAGAATGATTTACTGGTTTAGAGAAAATGAAATGCTTATTTCGTGTTCCTCAGCCGTGTACTATTTTATTACCTAGTGAAATTGTTACATTTATTTAAGTGTTAAAACTTTAAACGCACAGAGATGTTTGTGAAAAACAACCGATAAGAAATGAGGCACTCAGGATCATAAACTAACTAACTTCTTGCTGTTTTTCCACATATTTCCGTTCTAATTCACCTCCTTTGGTGTTCTGAAATGCACAACGTGCTTCAATACATAAACACATGTTGTATTCACCAGCCATAATGTTTTGCTTGTTTGTGTACGCGCAGGTCGAAGGTGAGGGCCATGGCTCGCGGTCAGCAAAAGATTCAGTCCCAGCAGAAGAACGCCAAGAAGGCAGCGGAGAAGAAGAAAGGTCAGGCCGCCGACCAGAAGACCGCAGCCAAGGCCGCGCTGGTCCACACCTGCCCCGTGTGCCGGGTGAGTCCCAGTTGTTGCTTGGAGGTTTGTGTTGGCGGGGCGGATTGTTGTTTTTTGGTGTCACTCAGTAAAGTGGAGAGAATTTGAAGCTATTTTCAACACAAAAACGCCTCGTCGCAATGTTATTCTTACACACCCATTAAAAACCTTCCTGTTTTGCTTGTGAGTCATTCATGTTGCTGGAAACACATTTTAATTCAGGAAGTCATCACAAGCTTGTTGTGTTGGTTACCTCTTTGCTTTCTTGGAACATGTTCTTCTGCCTGGTGTATTTTAAGCTTTGAGAAACTCATTCTTTAGATTTACTTCTTTCATGAAATGAACAGAAAAATCCTGTTTTGTTGTTTTCAGAGATATTTTTTCCCACAACCATTTGCTCTCTTGAATCTTTCTCTGTGGACTGAACCAACTTGTTGTGTCTTTTCTTTCAGACTCAGATGCCCGACCCCAAAACCTTCAAGCAGCACTTTGAAAGCAAACACCCCAAGTCCCCGATGCCCCCTGAGCTGGCCGACGTGCAGGCGTAAAGACCAGAAGAGGATCGGACCTGAAGCTGGTGAGCACCTGCTCTGCTTGCTGCTTTCTCATTTAAAACCAAGAATATTACATTTTGTGACTAAAAAGCTAGAAAATGCTTCATAATTTATATAGAGAGCATAGTGTTTTATCCTGTCAGTGTCACTAGTATGCAGTGTCGAGGGGGCTAATTAGTGATTTCGCACTAAAGAAACAGTTCATAATGTTGATGTACTATCATATTTGGGAGCTAGGTGGAGTGAGTGAGTCAGTTTTACAATCAAGTGTTGGCCATCATTCGCCATGTTTGTCACAACCATTTGTTGTCCTTCATCAGTGTTAATTAGATGTTTGTAAATTGAAATGAAGAGTAAACGATCCACTGGTGGACAACAATTCCTCTATTTCCAGTGTTTTTCTGCTCTTGTACTGTTTTTCCATCTCAAAATAAAAAGAGGAATGGCTGTGATGCCATAATGATTCTTTACTCCACCTTGTGGCTCGTAGTGGTATTACAAGTCTGGCAGTTAATGATTTTTGACACGGCTGAACTGAAACTGCGACACGTGTCTCTTTCAGATACACGATGACCACGGAGTGAACTCACGGCGCCTGAAGGATGTTGATGACAAACACTGGGACCTGTCGGTATTCACGGACAGTGGGGGGAGGGGCGGGTGTGTGTCTGTGCTGTGTACGTTGGTGTGTGTTTGTGTAACGATGGGGCGGACGTGCACCAGCAGCCCACTTTTGTATTTATTGTGCAACTACCTGGCTTTTCCAACCGCTGAGGCGCGTTTCATGGGGAACCAGCGCCGCTGCCGCCGCCTGCTAACGCTGATCTCACCACAACAGTGAGTTAAAAAAAAAAGACTCGTGAGCTGGTCGACACTTTTCCTCACACGCACTCAAGCTCTGCAGCTGTTGTTAGGATGTTTCCACACCTGCTGCAGAGGATGAAGGTGCAGAGTTTCAGGACCATTGGCTGTTCAAAACACCAAATTCCATCACGTTATTCCATTTTTTTCTATTCGATGAAGGATGTTATGTCTTTTTTTTTTGTCCAATCAGGCTTCACCTCCTCTGCTGCTCCTCCTGCTCGCGGGAGTCCACACTCGGAAACACCTCACAACGTTACCTCACAGTGACACACACAGCGAGTCGCTCAGCGTCTTTTTCCCAGGTTCAAAATCGGTTCTGCGTCATCGTCCTCGGGCGCGTTTTCACGAAGTCGTCTTGGCAATAAACCCACGTTTCGTCCCGCTTGAGTTCAACCTCGGCGAGCCCTCGTTTCTTTTCACTCTCCTCCTCCGACGTACACTAACGGCGCCGCGCTCGGCTGTGAGCTCAGTCGAGGCGTGCGAGGGAAGAAACACTTCATTTGATTTGCTGCCAAAATGATCGTTTCTTTGGTCGTTCACTCGCAGGCTCAGACTTAACCAATTTGCTTGCACTGTACTTTTTTCTTTTTTTTTTACCCTTTTCAATAAATTGAATCATGTATTTAATGCGACTGGTTTCAGAGGATCCTTCTGGTTACCAAATGACTGCAGAACATGAAAAAGATGAATTTTATTCTGTATAAACATGGAAACACATTTACAGTCTCGAGCCACAAGTCAAAATAATAAGATCCTTATTTAGTGTAACAAGTTTTTATACTTTCTTCATGTTGGTGACAGTTGTGCTGTCAGCTTGAAAGGCATCAGTGATGGTTCGCCTCACCATCGAAGATCATTTGCCTCTTTAAAAACAAGACGTTCATTAAGCTTTTTCCAGGCGATGAGTGGAAATAAAGTGATTTCAGAAAATCTCCAATTTGTGCCCACCTGTAATGAGGTTCAGATTATTAAGAAGTCTGAGGAAAACGCAGAAATCTGAGGATGAGACGCCGTTAAAGTGCAGATTTAACTCGATGATTTGATCCCGGATCAGGTTTCGACAGAGTTCGTTTTCTTTGGGACCTGGTGCACATTGGTGGAGGTGCCTCACAGACACCCGCAGGTCTTCACCACCATGTTGCGGTGCTTCTTGAGGATGACGTTGTTGTTGTCGTCATAGAAGAGGACGGAGATGGGGCTGAGCTTGGTGGGGGCGCAACATGCCTTCGGGACCTCGTCGGGCTTCAGGAGGTGGACCTGCACAGATGGATGGCGGCTCATCACACACGATCAGTTTCACCTGAGACGTTGCCTCACAGGACAAAGAGTGAAGAGGAGTGTGTTTGTGTGTGCTGACGCAGCACTGACCACTTGCTGGATGAGGGCGTGGTTGGTGGCGTTCATGCAGGACCCCAGAGGGTAGAAACACTCGCCATCGCAGTAATACGCCGAGTACCCGGTGGGAGCCAGAACCCAGTCCTGAGAGCGAGAACAACCAGAAAAATGAAATCTTTCACTGAATGTTGCAAGATGAGGAGGATTGAACACTGTCAAGGGAAAAAAAGTGCTAAAAAAAAATCGAGCTTTCACAATCAAACTGACCTTCCAGCCCAGATCGCTGAAGCTGACGTAGAGTTCGTGTTTTTTACACGGCTGACCTCCGTTATTGGCAGGACTTCGATCTGAAAGAAGATTTTCACAGGTCCAAATGTTTCATGTTCAAAGTCTGTCAATAAAATGATCAAAAATAAGTGAGTCGAAATGACCACCGACGCCTCCACAGCGCTTACTGTGGATGCTGGGGACCGGCAGGTCATATTTGGGCTTCTTCCTGCGGGGATGAGGCTTGACGGCCCGCGGCGGGCGGTACGGGATCTGATTCTCCCTGAAGAAGGTCACCATGAAGGGCTGCTTGGACCGCGGCCCCCTGCGGCCCACCAGCCCGATCCAGCCTGCAGACAGAGAGCGGTCTGACAGAGACAAGCGCTGGCATCAGAGTTGGTGTCAAATCGGTCTCGGTCAACACGGCTGCGGGTGGCAGCCTCACCCTCCTCCGTCTCCACGTACAGGCGGATCCCCATGTTGCTACGCGGGTGAAGCAGCCAGTGGTTGGAGGCGGATGTGACGTCAAAGGCCAGCCAGCCCTCCTGACCGGCGGGGACGGACTGTATGTCCAGCAGCACCAGCTCCGGCTCCCTGAGGACACAACCTGTTACAATCCACTAATAAAATGAAGTGAAAACACATGAACATTCACAACCACAGACCAAGTTCATTTCAAACCAGAAATGCAGTGTAATGGCCAGAAAATACACAAAAAAGGTAGGAAAGCACATTTAAAACTGCACCTAAGTAAGGCTGGAAATGATGCCAGAAAACCTAGAAATTAAGTAGAAATCCTCTAGAAATCCCCAAATGAGCCAATTTTTTTGTTTAAAATATCTTGAAATCAGAATAAAAATGCCAATTTTTTGGCAAAAAGAAAAAAAATTCTGCCGCAAACTTCATTAAAACCAAGCTGGAAACAGGGCTAAATGACCTGAAACTGTGCAAAAAAATGGCCAGAAACCAAGAGATACACAATGCAAATTTAAAAAATGAACAAATCAATCTAGGAAAAGACACCAAACCCTCAGGCTAGAAGAGGATGAAGTTTGAAACCTGAGCCTGTTGTCTCTCTGGATCTCGTAGACGGAGATGTGCAGCGTCCGGTTGGCCCTCTGGCCCATCGTCAGCGTCTTGTAGATGCGGAACTCGGCCGCCGTCACTGTCTCACCCTGTGGCAGCGGTGTCAGGTCGAAGCGGAACTCCTTCCAGTAGGGCCGTGGCTGCAGGAGGTCCCGCTCCTGCTCCACTGTGGACACACCGCAGAAAAACCACAATTAAAAAACAAACTTATTTTTTTTATTTGTTTACTTTCCTTTTTGGCTATTTGTTTGTTTGAAGCTTTCAGAGTTTTGTTTCACACTAGTTTGTTCCTGATACGCGCAGTTTAAACAGAACGTATGCATGATGAACCGAATGGAGAAAGACATGATTACAAAGTTAACATGGTCTGTGGTTTGAGTCCTCACAGATGTTCGACAGATGTCAGGAGCAGAAAAGGCGTGTGCTAGGTACAAAGCCTTCAGCAACACAGGCCACAAAGCAATCAAAAAAATGTTGGAAACGAGAACAAGTATGGGCCACAAAGGAGAAAAAAGCTCCAAGAATCAGGAGCAAACTCACTCAACGTGGCCCTAAAACCAGCTGACAATCAGGAGAAACTCAATCAAAGACCAGACGGTCCCAAACAAAACCAAACTGTGATGGAAAATTAAAAAACTCAATAATCATATTGCTCATAAATACGTTGGCTTACAAAACCCATAAAATTCAGCATAAAGTAGATAGTTTAACCTGGGTTATAAAATGACTCACAAACCAGGACTTAAAAGCAGCAACCATGGACAGCGAGCTGGTCAAACTGGGCTCGGAGCCTGAAACCAGGCCGAAAACACCTCCCATAACCCAAAACAAATCCTCATCTGAAAGCAGGTTTGACAGAAAATGATTAGAATGCGAGCTGAGCTGAGCCAGAGGTGGAGGAGGTGGCGGGCCAAACCACAGCATGGCGAGTGTGTCGGTCTGGAGCCGCACACACATGTGGAGCGCAGGGCGAGTAAAGATAAAGGACAGGACACCCCTGATGGGCTGGGTAGGCTCATATCAACACACACACACACACACACACACACACACACACACACACACACACACACACACACACACACACACACACAC
>JASSRZ010000054.1:2023385-2054633 GCA_032164315.1 Malacoctenus gilli | reverse complement strand
CACACACACACACACACACACACACACACACACACACACACACACACACACACACACACACACACACGCGTGCGCGCGGAGTGCAGTAATTAGAGACACTTAGTGCCCTGGACCACAGCAGCTGCTCAGCACACACACCACTAATTGCAGGCCTGCCGGTATTTTTAGAGCTGCTCCCTCCTCAGCAGTATTTTCATCTCGATTCGGACCGAGGGTTTCTTCTTTTTTTTCCTTCGGTGTGTGTCAGAGGAGTCTTTAATTCTAACCAGCTGTGTCTTCCCATTACACATGCGTAGGAACACACCCACCCTCGCCTGCTCCATTCAACTTGCGTGAACCACTCACACTGATTAGCTTAACTGATTAAACACTGGGCGAATATCGAGTGTCTGCAGGAGATCAGGTGACTCTCACGCAAACCAATGAGCAGGAAAGTGTTCAAGTTCGGAGGACAAAACGTCTTTAGCATGTTTTATGGTTAAGCGTGGTGTTTGTTCTGCTTCAAGGTCTGATGAAAGTTCGAAGCATCAACGAAAAGCTTCCTCATCTCTGAGGGTCGCTGTTCAAGGCTGTGAGTCACCTTTGTTTACCAAACCGCAGCAGCTCGGAGGACGACATGCTGTGTTTATGAAGTGCTGACTGATAAATTTCAGGGTGTATCTTTGCTTCTTCATAACAGAGCAGGACTTGGCAAAGGGAACCTTTTATTTAGCACGTGATGCAGGTTTATTAAAGACCCCCGGGGCAGCAGGAGGACAAGCCCCCCCCCCCCCCAGATGAGTCGACTGCAGGTCTGAAATTCAGAAGAGCAGCAGGAAGGAAGCGATCAGGGAGGATGTTTGAGTTTCAGATAGGCATCAGTCGGGCTGCAGCGCCGCTTAGACTGAAGCTGAATGTTCAGAGAAACCCTCGAGTCAGAAAAACGTCCAAAAACAGGGTTGAAACACAGCTGAACAAGGCCAGAAACCTGTAAAAGTCCCAGACTAACCAAGGCCAGAACCGAAGGGCAAAGCGAAAAACTTGTCAAAAACTCGTCAAAAATAAGACTGAACCATAGTGAGAAAGGCTAGAAAACAGTCAAAATCCAGGCGGAACCAGAGTCAGAGGCAAGTGAGATAAAAGCTCCAAAACCAACCGGATAAACACCAGAAAGTAAGTTGAAAACCAGTTGGAAACAAATTTTAAAAAAGAGACCAAAAAAAAGACCAGAAACAAGTGAAAACCCGAGATAAGCCTGAGCCGAAACCTGCCGAAAGTGTTGAAACAGAGGCCAGAAAACAGTCAGCTTAACTCAGGCCAGAAACCAGCCAATAACCAAGCTCAACTGAACCATGCTAAGCCGGAGACCAGGTCAAAGCGAGGCCGACAAACCAAGCGGTGCGGGGACGAGCCCCGCCAGAATCAAAGTGCTTTTCTTTTCTTAACCTCCCAACAAAACCACCTCGAAGTTACGTCTGAGCTCGGCCCTGAGATGTAACCGGTTCCGTCCATAAAGCCCCCAACACCCAGTTCATTGGGAGCGGGGCTGCGGGGAGCTGCAGCCAGTCCCAGTTTACACTGAGGGCAGAGTGTGCAGGACCACACAGGACGGTGCCCCCAGAAAACCCACAGGCAGCCATCAGGGTCATAAAAAAATCAAAGGCCCCAATGAGTCAGCCGGAGACCTGCTGCCCCACATGGACACTAAATAGTCTTCCAGTAGCCCAGAATATATTCTTATCGTATTTGTAATCACTTTAAAAGTATCGTTCAGTCGAAGAAATAAAGGAAAGCAGGAAAAGAAAAAGCAGCTGCAGTGGACGGTGAAAACCGCCAGCTGTATTTTAGCCAGATCGGCGGCGTTTATGGAAATTTTGCCGAGCGGAAACCTAAAACCAACTAAAAACGTCGCAGGCCCGACATGTCACGGTCCGAGTCGTCCAGTTCGCACACTCTCACGGCGTAATTTCACCCCTCGGAGTTTACGCGGCGCTGCCAAGCCGCACGGTCAGAAATTGCTCTGTCATTCAAAAGCGACGATAAAAACGTTTGGAGGTGAAGGAAACTTCTGGTCTTTGGACTCAGTCAGCAGCAGCAGTTGGTACAACCTGATCTGTGGACCTTAAATTGAATAGATCATTCGTTAACTGTGTGATATCTGATGTGTAGGAACAATCAATTGTCTACTCAGAGCTTAGTCTTCTAGTGAAGTCGCTTCCTCGCTGGTTGGGACAAGTCTTGCAATTGTGCTTCCAATATCCTTGAAATTCTTTGATATTACATACAGGTACATAAAACCCCCCCCATAAGAAAGTCAAGACTCATTTCTGTTTGAAAGAACCTTCAAACACAAACTTTATGGCCATCAAATAAAAAGAAATGAAGAATAATCACTCACAGCACATTTTTCCTGAACTCAAACACACCTGAGTTTGCAACAATAAAGCAGATTTTCTTCACCACTGAAAATCTTCAGGAAGATTTTTGTAGTTTCTTTGTATCTCTGAGTAGTTTTACTTGCGCAATCCACAAAAGGATTCATTCGCAAGACGTTTGATCTGAAGTCTGCTTCTAATCAACCTGAAAACGCTGGCGAGACGATAAAGCGATTGCAAACTACATTTGTTGGTTGTTTTTGGCGCTCTTAGCTGCTTTAACGCAGGTTTTGGTCTGTGGTCGCTTGTCGCTCTCCGAGCTGCGTGCTGGAGGTGCACACCTGACCCACGTGACCTCCTCCTTTCAGGTGAGACTCACCCAGGTTGACGAAGCTCATCACCGTGTCGGCCTCGCTCACCACGGTGCCCAGCGGTGGCGTGTGCGTGCTGAGAGTCGGCAGCGCGGCGTGGCTGACCTGCGTCACGCCGCCGAAGCGCACCACACCGGGCCCGTTCACGAGGATCTCGTTGCCGTCGTCGTCGCCGTCGGCCGACATGGCGTGGTAGAGGTCCAGCATGAAGAGCGGCGCGGAGGAGGGCGGTCTGAGCGGCAGGTGGGGCCGCGGGCGGCCCGGCAGGCCCAGGATGGACAGGATCTCCTTCTGCATCTCCTTCTTCTCGCGCCCGCTCAGCCGGCGGAAGCTGGAGTGGACGACGGCCTCGGCGTGCTGGCTCCACAGCGAGAGGCAGAGGAGGAGCAGCAGGGGCAGCAGGGTCCGGGGGTGGAGGACGGAGGAGGACCTCCTGCTGCTCCTGGCGTGCTGCATCTTCATCCTCATCCTCATCCAGAGACAGGGCGCGCTGCAGGAGTCCATGGCGGCAGCCCTCTGCGGGTTCTCTCTCTCCACCTCAAAGTTTCCAGGCAACAATGAGGAGTTTTGCGTCCTCCGGAGACTCTCCGTCTTCCCTTCTGTCCACCTCAGTGTCTCCAGCTGTCCCCTCGCTGCCTGAGAGCCACCGCCGATAAATACAGAGCGGATTTGTGCCTGATGTGTTTAGAGGAGGGCCGCCTCTGGACGGGACGTGTTTACCGCCTCTGTTTATCTCTCCCTCCCTCCCGGCCTTCCGCTCTCCCTCTTCTACCTCCTGTAATCTCAGAGGAGGAGGAGGAGAAAGAGGCTCCTCTCCTTCAGCTCGGCCTCACCTCTCAGCCGTGCAGCAGCAGGAACACAGATAAAGACAGTGACAGCATGATTACAGGCCTCTCCTCTCTGTTTGGACTACCGACAAACAATAAGCCCGAGGAAGATTACGCGCAGCTTTGAAGTCGTAAACTGGCAGGACGAAGGCGGTCCGAGTGCTTGAGCAGGTGCTGCGGAGGAGCAAGAGGAGCAGGAGGAGCGAGCACGGGGTTTCCTCGCACGTCTTCCTCCTCCTCTGCAGAAGTTCACACCTGCAGCGAGCCGAGCGCGCGCCTCTGAGGACCGACCCGCCGCGGAGGGAGCGTCTTATCCACTCATCTCTGAGCAGTCATCCGTCCGCTCCCCGCCCGCGCCTCTCCGGGGCTCCAGATGTCCTAATCCAATTTATAAAGGCGGAAATTGTTTCCTGATTGTAAATCCTTGGGAGAGGTGCGAGGCTTCCTCCGCGGTCCCCGGCTCTGTGGCGGCGCGCCGCCGTGATCCCGCGTATGAAGCCTCCACCAGGAGGGAGTTTCCCTCCCCGCCTCCGCCTCTCCTCCTCCCTCCAAATCATTAAACTCTCCCCTGCTCCCATCGCAACGTCACCCTCCTCCTCCTCTCTCTCTCTCTCTCTCTCTCTCCGTCCGCCCATCCATCTTCTCATCCTCTCATGACTGCTTCCTTTCATCGCAGCTCAACGGAAAAACGTGCAGCGGTCTGACGGCCCGTCAAGCAGTGAAACTCCTCCAATAGTCTTGTGAGTCTTTTAAAGGGAGGATGTTTGTCCCTGTTGGTTTCAAAGGAAGTAATCGTACATATAGTGAGGAAGCGGGCAAATACCTCTGATTCAATCACTGGGTTTAAACCAGAGTGCAACAGAGGCCCTGAGGGGGGCCTTAGAAGTTTAGGGTCACTGGTCACTGCCACTTTAGGGCCTTGAGCTGGACCTTTGACCCCTGAGTGGCCACTGGGAGCCGCACCGATTAACCGAGTTTAACCAACAGCAGGTCGAGTTCGATGCTGAGAAATGATCCCTCAAAATGGAAAGGTTAAAGTTTGGCTTTGTTTCAGTGGTGGGAAGAAGTACCAGCTGGTCGTTGAGTTTTGGGGTCTCCGGGCTTCTCTGTTTGCTCTGTGACCACATCGCGCAGGTGTCTGTACGGACCACTGAGCTGTCCAGGGTGGGCCGCCTCTGACCTGTAATCAGCAGAGAGCATCATGAAAAGATGTACGGATGGGGTTTATTTCTTCAGTAATCGTGAGTTTCTTCATTTCCTCCAGCAAATTATCACGGAAAGGCTGAAAAAATTCCCCTCAGACCTTCCATTCTGGACTTTCACGGTCTCTCTCTAAAGCTGCAGGGTCCAGGACCAGTTTCCTGAAAAGCCCTCGGTCCGTTCCGAGCTCGGCGGGTCTCAGAGGGAAGAAATGACTCAAATATAGTCCGGAGGCTCGGGCCGTGCCAGCCCCTGTTTGTGTACGCTTCCCCTTCAAAGCGGCCTGGTACTTGTGGTCACTTTGAAAGGCATGAATAACACTGACCAAACCGAAGTGACCGCGGTTCAGTCTGTCCGCGCCGAAAGGGCGAGTCCCGAATGCCAGGAATTAAGGCTCGGGGCCCCAAATCTGTCCTCCTTTTCTCTGCACGTCTGTGACCCGAAGAGGAGAGATGAAATAAGAGAGGAGCAGGAGGTGACGAGGAGCAGGAGGTGGTGAGAACAGCTGGAGGAGGACGAGAAGAAACGCCGAGTGCCCCAGAGCGCCCGACGCCAACTCAAGTGAAAAATGGCATTCCTGAGAGGCAGAAGTGGTGAACAGAGGAGGACTGTCACCGAGGAGACGGATGGACTGCAGGGAGGACGGACAGAAAAAGAGAGGGGCGAGGGTGAGAGTGCGCACAGCTGCAGAGGGAAGGAGGGGGGAGGGGGGGGACTCGGGCCGCATCATCTCCGCTGGAACCGCCAAATAAACACCACACCGGTTATTTTCAGTCGCTGCTCCGCCGCCGACTTCTCACACAACACGAACCGGAGCGGTGGTAAAACACACGGCGGAAAACAGCTGAGGGGGCTTACTTCGACACCTCCCTCCTCCATTCTTCACCCCCCCCCCCCCCTTTCTTCACCTCCTCCTCATCCTCACTTCTTCCTTGCACCGAGGAGCCGCTCGGGTGTGGCCTTATCAGGATAATTACCAGGAAACGTCCACTTCCGCCTCCGCGTCCCTTGGAGGCGGAAGTGGAAACACATACGCGCAAGGAAGTAGAAAAAAGGAAAAACTGAAATAAACCAATAAAATAAGTTTAAAAAAAAATATGCATGAGAATAAAAAAAACCTCGCAAAACTTGACAAGCGTTCGAAAAGTAAGTGACTGGAAACTTCAAATAAAATAATAACACCATCATTAATAATATTAACGATAATACTCAAATCATTCAATTAATCCTTTAAAAATTAAACAAAAAGTCCCTGCGCAATAGTTTATAAAGGAAAAAATTGAAATATTTGAAAGACTGACCTGAAATGCAAAAAAAGAGAGAAATCAATTTGCATATTTGTAAGGAAAAATTGTTATTCAGGCAATCCAATTACGTCGAACACAAACATTCAAAATAAAAAAGAGAAACCAGTTCTTTTACTGCAAGCATATTTTTTAATACAAAAACGGAACAAAAAAATTGTTTATATTTTAGTTTTTTGTTTTACTTTTACACAGTTGACTCCTGTAACACCCCCCCCCCCTCCACGTTTTTTATCGTCACACTGAGAGGAGCACAGCATCAAAAGGTGGCGTCTCGGATCCCTCGCCCCTCAGAGAGACAATAAATAAATAAAAATCACCTTAGGATGTCTTCCTTTCCGACTGTAATTCATTAGTTCTCATAATCTTCATCTCTTCCATTGAGATAACACACAGGACAGCTCAGGTCCCGCTTCACAACGGGACAATAGAAAAAAAAAGCCGAGAAGAAGAAGAGAGCGCCGGCGAGGGACGGGAGGAGGGGGGGAAAAACCCGCTCTCATTGGTCCGCTCAGCCCGGGTCCTCCTGTCATTCATTGTAGTTTCTGTCTACACATGAAGGGCAAACCCCTTTGGTCGTGGTCAGGACATCTGTCGTCATTAATAATAAAGAAAGTTGAACAAACAAGGCTGCCACTAGAATCAGAGACCTAGTGAATAATGTTACAACGGAGTAGAAACACACTTTACACACGCGTCATGTCGCAGGAGCGGAGCGGAGCGGAGCCGACATCTTCCTGGTACAAAAAAAAAAAAAAAAAACCCCAACAAAACACAATCAGAAATCCTTTAACCATAACACTCGATCACTCTCCGCCGATGGTGATATGACATGAAAAATAAATAGATCTTTCTCTCAAGCTAGATAACAAAAGTACAACTGGATTATAAATTAACCAGAAAAACAACGAGAAGAGAAACAAAAAGACATTCGCAAATTAAAATTTTTGCATACAGTGACTCAAGTCAATTGACCTCTATTATTCCTGTAACAAAGACACACAGGACACACACCACTGTGTGTGGGTGTGTTGGTGTGTGTGTGAGTAAGTGTGTGTGTGTGCTGCTTTGTTGCTGAAGGCAACACAGTCGGGACATTAACTGCAGAGGAAGAGACGGTTAGTGCATGCTGGTTGTCGGACTGTGTGAACATGAACGGGGGCTCAGATCACACGTGTCGCGGACTGTCAGTAATGTGCTGTTAGAGAGACGTGTGTCGCCGGGGAAACGCTCCTTCCCGGTTGCCAGGTTGTGAGTTTTCTGACTCGGACTGTTGCAAACCGCACCGCCCTGCGCTGAAATGCGCCGGCGGAGCCCGATGGTAAGCGTTCCTGCGGCCGGGAGGAGGGCGCGGGTGTTCGCCCTCGGTCCCCCCCCAGCCTGAGGTTAGACGGTGCGTGTCTGCCCTGCGTGTCGGACAGTTTCCTGCCTCTGTGGATCTGCTGAGGTGACTGTTTCTCCTCTCGCCAGCCCATCCGGAGGAAGCGACCCGGCAGTCGTTGCATATTTTCTCCGCCGACTCATCGATGAGGCGTTTGGGCCCCCAAGCCGAAACAATTTACCCACAAATCTGTTTGTTGTGTTTCTGTGGCTGTGGTAGCGTGACCCCCACCCCCTCCCCACCCCGCCTCTGTGTTAAAGCCTGTGTGTTTGTGTTGTACAAAGCAGTTTGTGTGTTGGATCGGGACACATGTGTGTAACACGAAGTAAGGCAGCATCACGTCAGGTCGCTCGGCGTTTGGTTCCTCGCTGGTGGGGAACGTTGGAGAATGGAAGGCAAACAGGGACGCTTCTTAAAGGGTTAAAGTCAGTGTCGACCCCCCCCCCCCCCATCCCAGACTCCGGCCTGGACTGCCAGACCAGATCTCTTCTCCTCTTGTGCAGCCGCTTCCACAGACCCGGGGAAAGAGCGAGAGGGGGAGTCGGTGGGCTCGTCCGTCTCCTCCTTTCCCTGGAAAGTCTCAGTCTTAGTGCACAATTTGTGTTCAAGCCCTATGGATGGATGGTCAGTCTGCTGGTGCACCCAAGATGGCAGGTGATGGCAGCCCCCCCCCCCACATCTCCTTGGAGGGGGGCTGAACGGTGCCGCTCCAGTTTATTTCTTGGCTAGGCCGGTGGTCTTTGGGCTGGGCGCCTTCTTGGAGATGGTGGGGATCTTGGAGGGCTTGGCCCCCCCGCCCGGCCGTCTCGGGGTGTCCGACGTGTCGGAGCAGACGGAGCGGGCGTCCTGGAGCTCCGACGCGTCCGAGGCGTCGCTGCCGCGGCGGCTGCTGGCACGGCTGCCCGCCCGGCTGCCGGCTCGACTCGTCGGGCCGCTGGCTGTGGACGCCCCTCGCTTTGGATCTGACGGGAGAGCGAGACGGGAGGGAAAGATGGTTGAACCGGAAATCTGCACGAGACTTCAAAAAGCAAAAGTCTGGAAAAGTTGGAGAGACTTCATAACAATCTGGGGGAACCAGCACTTGCGTGTTTCTTTTAAATAGACTTTAACAAACTTCCGTAAGTCTTCAGAAATCATAAACAATATTTGGAGCTGACCACACACTCGCCAACACACTTGCGTGTCTCCGCCGTCTTACCGCTTCGTGATGGTTTGCTGGTGTGCGGCGTTCCTCCGTTCTCGCCCGTCAGCGAACCTCGGCTCGAGTGGAAGGTTGGGCGTTTCAGCTTGGACCCCGACGGCGCCCCCTGCGGTGACACAAAGGCCACATCAGCTAAGGAAAACTTACCGGCGAGCGGCCGTCGTTTTAGCGCTAAAGGAACAGGATCACCCTTCAAAAACAGGAAATCACACATAGACACAAAGAGATCTACACATCTAACAAATGAATGCTTAACACGAGAACCCAAACAAAAACACAAAAACTGTGAAGGCGTTTATTTCAAAGAGAAAGACTCTTATTAATTTGATCCTTCTTTAAAATATAGAAGTATGCAAAACTATAACTGTTCTTGTTACTGTTATCAACAGACAGAATAGGAGGAAATTAACTGACTTTAATTTTGTAGCAATGCGCTAAAGAGAAGAATCGATTTTTATATCTATGATGCAACAAATGCAATTTGTTGTCTGTCCTCGACAGCGACGCTGTCCCGTTTTAGACTTCACCACATCATCGCTTTTCTTGCACGTAGCAGCACGCGAGCGCCGAGGAGTGTGCGTTAGTGCAGTAGCGCGTTCAGTAGGGTGGGTTTGGGTGGGGTGGAGGGGGTGACTGGTCGGGGTGAGTGTGTTACCTCGTGCCCAGGAGTGGTGTGGCTGTAACCGAGATCTGGGCAGCAGTGGCACTTGGTTGGCGTTGGAGTTTTACTGTGTGCCAGCCAGGGCTTGGCATAGTCACGGGAGTGAGTGTGGGAGGACTGAAGGGAGGAAGGAGGAGGAGGAGGAGGAGGAAGGAGCAGGAGGAAGGCAAAGCAGCAGAGGGGAGATGCAAGTGAGGGCGTCGGGAGGTGAATTATGGGGGAGGGAGTCGTCGGAAGGTGAGCGGGAGGGAGTGCAGCCGAGTGTGTTTGTGTGTGGGAGCAGATGGTTTGTTTTTTTATTCCCAGGAGTGCAGGAGGGACATTTTTGAATCGGGGTCAGCAGGTTTGAGTGACAGGAACGAAGAGGAGAAGGCACAAAGATGAAGGAAAAAAAAATGAAGAACACAAAATAAAATTCACAGTTAGGGATGATGTGATTTCTGACAACAGGAGGATGACAACAAATGAACAATGTGTAACAAAAAACCTCAACAACACACACACACACAGTGGCACAAAAGTCCAACAAGACTGACAGGGATTCATTAACATCATGACGAACAAACAACAACCCGACTCTAAATGACAATGATGGTCACAAAGTCAGATTTTAAATAAAGATGATGTGCTCTAATGGTCTTTTCTGCAATTACACCTCGACAACACAAGAGGGCAGTGGTTTTCCGATGCTGAGATCCCGCGAACATCCTGTGTGACTCGTGTTTTCGTAGTCACTTAAAACTGCATCACTTGTTCTAAAAATGGTTTGATGAATCCAGGCAAGCTCTTTTGTTAATTCGAAGTACAAACATTACGTCATATTTCGTTACCAGAACAACATAACTTTGTTTGCTCCTCAACGATGTAGGAACCAACTTGTAACGGTAAGAAAAACGGTTTTACGAAGTGACGATAACTTTTGTTCCTCTGGTGTTTGGTGTTTTATGGACCTGAAGCTCAATCACAGGTAAAAATCGGGGGTGATCACTGGCTCTTACCCTGGATGATGCAGAGGCAGTAGGTGTGGCGGGGGCAGAGGGGGCAGACGGGAGGGAGGCGCCGCTGTGGGAGGCCGAGGAGGAGGAGCGCGTGGGCGAGGCATTGCGGGAGCCCGGCTTGGAGCGTCGACCTCGGGAGCGGAAGGCGGCCAGACCCTGAGACGCCCCCTCGGGGAGGATGAACTTCTCCCGCAGCTCCAGGTTGGTGCGACCACGAGCTGCAGCGACACACACAGAGGGAGGGGCCAAGAGGGGACATCAGCACGTTTCACTGTTGTGCGTTCAGCAGGGGGCAGCAGAGGCAGCGAGCAGAGTGGGGGGGGGGGGGGGGGAGTCGGTGCTTCCTTGGCTGCAGACGTCATGTTTGGTTTGAGAGTGCACGTGAGCAGAGCGGCTGTTTGGGGGGGGGGGTGCGATCGGGGGTTCAGGCAGTCGCAAGAGCACTTTGGTGGGCTTGTTTATCTCGCAAGACTGGGGACGTGAGTGAGGTTGCGTTTGAGTGCAGAGGGAGGAGGACGGGGGTCGGATACGCAACGAAAGCCGGCAGCTTGTCAACGTGTGGTCACGGTCTGGAGACACCAGCCAGCTCTGGTTTTACAGCGACTCAAATAGGATCGCAAACGTTTATTTGACGAATGGAAAAAAACAAAAGCCTCCAGTTCTCTTTTTTGAAGTGAACAATCCTGTTTCACTGTGTGACGCACACACTTTCATTGCGTATTTGCATTTTAAAAAAACGTGAGAGCGCTGAGAGAAAAGCCCAGCCTCTCTTCTCTCGTCGATTCTCCAAAAAACGAGTCAATTTTTCAAAGGAATCTCTACTTTTTGCTGCGAAGGAGCATCTCAGCTCTGCAGGGTTCATACACACAGTGTGTATGATCACTTTGTGGAGGGGGGGAGGGGGGGGGCAGGGGGGGTCATGCCTGCTCTGTGCTCGGCCGGAGAGAGAGCCCAGACGTTCAGGGTTTCTCCCGATTTGAAAAAACAAAAAAAGACACTCAGCATTCGTTGACAGAAATCAGTGCAGCAGCCTCAGCAGACAACAACAAGCCTGGAGAAGCCAGCCGCAAAGAGAGAGAGAGAAAGTGAGAGAGAGAGAGAGAGAGAGAGAGAGAGAGAGAGAGAGAGAGAGAGAAGTGGAGGAATTCAGAGGATGGATGGAGGAGAAACGGAGGAGTGCTGCAGCGAGCTGTGGCAGCGGTGCATCTCCCGGCCGCCTGGCAGCGAGGCCATTCAATGGAACGGGTGCACCCTGCAATTATGTTCCCCCTCTAAGCCAGCCAGCAAGGTGCACCCTGTAATTGTGTCCCCCACCAACCAGCCATCACAGTTAAAGGAGCCGCGTTGGAAAGCCAGCGTTATTGGAAACCCAGGCTGGCCACGCCCAGGTCTTGCACGGCGTCTGACGTGTTGGACAGTTTGTTTTATACATATTTTACAGAGGAAAAAGCTTCTTCTTTGCTTCAGATTCAAAGGACGAGTTTTACACATGTTGTGCTGAAGCTCTGAGTCGTGTTTGAACTTTAGAGGCACATCTTAAAAAGTAGGAAACTTAAAAAACTTTCTAAGCACTTAAAGCATTTTTTGCCAGTTTTTTGATCTTTTAATTTTCTGAGATAAAATGCGTTTTATTTTCTTGAACAAAAGCACTTGAGAACTGCAGTTGCTGCAAGTTTTACTGTGAAAGAAACATTAGGAAATAAAGTAACTTTTTCATTGTACTCCTATTTCTCTGCAATGTGCCGGCAGATGTAACCACTAAAGTAAACAAGTCAAAGAATAGAGTTGGATCAGAAGACGAGGGGTTGGCCAAGTCCTGCTTTGACTGTGAGTGAGGAAAGCATGACGCAAACATGTTGCACGCAAACAGGACTGACACACAAACCTGACCACAGTTATTACGGATGCACGCACACACATACCCACTCACCCACACACACACACACACACATACACACATATATATGGATATTTATAGACAGAAAAGACAGCTGTGGTTAAAGATGGAGGCTGACAGCCGGACGGACTGATGGACGGATGAAGAGTGAAGAAGAGATGGCATGAAAGACAGAGAGGAAGAGTAGATACCTCGGCAGCAGAAATAGCCAGGAGTGACTGTCACTAAGAGACACAAGAGACAATGTGAAATAACTGCATGCTGGAGGTGGGATGAAGAAACACACACACACACAAAGATAACACACGCCTGAGAAACACCACACACATACACACACACACACCATCTGTGGAGGCAACACTGTTTTACAGGATCCACACACTCTAACACACGCACGCACGCACACACACAGCTGACCAGCGACTGTCGAACGGCCCTGAAATGTGTTTAAAAACAGGTCAGGATCTCGGAGCTTGCACGAGCAGGGACAGCGAGGAGGAGGAGGAGGTCAGGAGAGGAGGACAAGAACGGTGGGAGACGTAACGTTAGTCAGGTGATCACAGTCAGCAAGGCACGGCAACAAGGCCAAACCCACGAAGAGGAAGAGGAGGAAACCTAACTCAGTCCCTCAAAGAGTCCAAGAGGTTTTATTTGGTTTTATTTGATCGTTGCTGCTTAAAATGTCTGAACTCGACATGAAAATCTTCTGATATGAAGCTACCTGGAACATTTTTGGACCTGTCCACTCAGAGATGAATGGATGAATCTGAAAATGTGCAATGTCTCCACGGACTACCGCTAAAATTGTTCAATCTCTGGCTGAACAAAACTGTAAAATAGGGTTGAGGCTACCAGACGCAGGTCTCACTGACTTTGCATTAATCTCTTGGAGGGACTGATGAAGGTCATGGAGAAGGAAGAAGAGGAGGAGGAGGAGGAGGAGGAGGAGGAGGGTCCCAGGGCAAACAGGCCGACTCAAAAACAGACCGAGATGGAAGAGAGACGGGCAGTTAGGGGGAAGTGTGGGAGATAGAGAAGTCCAACCTATACGAGATGAGATGGAGCTACTGGAATCGGAGCGGAGGATCTTAAGTCCTGGATGTTGCACTGGGGAAAGAGAAGAAGGGGAGGAAGGAGGGAGGGAGGGAGGAAGAGAGAGAGAGGAGGGGGAGGAAGAGGGAGAGAACTGAGGACCATGCACCATGCAAGTACTACTGTTTATCATCAGAGAGAATGAGGAGAGGACAGAGACACTGAGGAGAGACAGCCGGCCAGGAGGGACAGGAAGAAGAGGAGGTGAGGACGGTGACCTCCTTCAGTCTCGAAGGAGGAAACACAGAGATTAAAGGAAACGACTCCGAGGAAAACGAGTAAACAACGTCACTGCAGGTCACGGCTGCACCTGCTGACAGACAACGCCACACAGTGGTTACAGACGCTGAGGGTTCCCTCACTGTGTGTGAGAGTGTGTGAGTCGCTCAGAAACACCATTTAGTGTAACATAAGCTGCTCATCTGCAAGTAAACCAATGAGTTTGAGGAGTGTTTGTTTCTTTGGACTCTACAGTCCTGATTTCTCCAAATAAGCACCTCCATGTTTTGCTTTTTGTACATTTCAGGGTTTTTTTTCGTCATTTTTTTTGTATATGTCTCTAATATGAGTCTGTCTGGGTGTGTGTGGATATGAGGAGGTGCGACGGAGGAGTGGCGAGGAGGCGTCTCTCACCTCTGCACGGGTCGTTCTTGACCAGGAACTCGTCGAGAGCCATCCAGCCTCCTCCGACTCTCACCATCACCGTGCTGCGCAGGATCCGCACCAGACGCAGCTGCTGGGAGTCGCCGAACTGAGGGGGTCCGAGGAGGCACAGAGGATAGGAGAGGGAGGAGGAGAACGAGGGAGAGGGAGAGGAGACGATCGGTGAGTGAAAACACTTCATTGATTCGACGAGCCAAAATCTGAGGATCAGTTTTTGCTTCATGCAGAAAAAAAAACCATGCAGAACGTGTTCGGCTGTCAGCCCGGATCAACCAGCAGCTAAACTCTACAAATCAGATTCAATCACAGGAAAAATCACAGTTCAAGTTTCCCAGACGTTCCCAGCGAAGCCGATCCGAAGATCAGAAGCCAAACCAGCCCAGAGGAATTTCCTTTCCATCGCTCGCTCGCTCTCTCTCTCGCTCTCTCTCTCTCCAAGCAGCTTGATTCACTCCCCAGCTTCAGTCCAAAGCGCCATATATCACCTAACCACTAATCACCACTGCAGCCATGTCAGTGCTGCGCGGCGCACGTTGTGCAATTTGTCGCGTTCGGCACCAAACAAATCACAGCAGGAACACACGAGGACGGAGAAACCTGCTCACACGCTGCAAAGCCTCATGGGAGCGCCGTTTCACATTGCTTTGTTATGTTAATAGTATTTGTATTTATAAGCTAAATCTCAGTTTGTGTCAAATAAATCTAAAATATTTGGATCAATTTGAATGATAAAGATCAGGAATGAAATTCCTAAATAGGATGAGACAGAGTTTGTGTTTGCACGGTGCCTCCACAGCGAGCAGGAGGCGGTGCAGGAACTCGGGAGCAGATTTCTCGCGTCCGTCCACAGCAGCGGCCGTCATTTGTACTTTACCTGGTTTCCGAGGAAGAACTACAATAAATCCGGCAGACGCGGAGCAGAGGACGACAGGGAGAAGAAAGAAACAGAGGATGAAACAACACACAGTGAAAAACTGGACGTCTGTGGGGACAAAGTCACACTGGAGTACAACGTCGTGTGGAGCTCGTTCCGTCTGATAGCGGTGAAAGCAGAACGGCGGCGTGGACGTGAGCGGCTGTTACGGAGGCGGACTGAAGGTGTAAGAGATTGATGATGATGATGTTGTTGAAGGTAAGGACAGAGACAGAAAAGGTCAAAGTGCAGCCAGACACACAGACAACAGGACAGATGATGAGCTTCCTCCAGTGTCCTACAGTGGGACGCCGGACGCCATCGCCCGGAGGACAATGACGGAGTGGACATACGAGCTGGACAGTGGAAGTGAGATCCATCAGTGCTGATGAGAACCGGCACAGTGAGTTTGTGTTGAGCTGTAAAACGCTGCGCAGACACACGCAGGCTGCAGGGGGACATTTCAATCATGGATGCTTCAGAGACTCGGCCTGGACTCCCAGAGGGACACTTTGTTGGCTTCTTAATGAATTTAGTGTCTTTGTACAAGACATGAAGAGATTAGAGAGATTTATTCAACCTGATGGTTCTCTGGTTTGAGTTTCTGAGGACTTTTATAGGCTGGTTTAAGGAAATTACACCTTATTAAGAAATATAATAAAAAACTTTCTGAATTTCACAGATACAAAAAATACAAATCAAAATATACCTTCTTGGATTGTGTTTTTGAAACAATGACACAAACAAAATGTACTTTTATTCACTGATTTGATGTAAAACACAATTTTAACCCTTCATAACCCTCCGTAAGTGTGAGTATCCAGGCGCCTTCACACACACCCACAGCAGCCGCGTGTGTGTCTGCGCGGCACATTTACAGCGTCGCGTTCATGTTTCCAGTGACGGACCGACGTCGGTCCTGCAGAGCTGCTACAAACATGTTAATGTTAAGGAGTTACAACAGCGATGAATACACCATGACGTGAAACCATGATGTGAAACGAACACGCATACAAACACACACACATGAACACACACATGAAAAATGCTGTGGAGTTAATGCTGACGTGTGAATGAAAGTGAATGCAGCCAGTGATGAATGAAACACTTCAAGTTAGGCAGTCAAACTTAATTTGGAAATAATTTTACAGCAGTTAAAAAAAGACAATGTAAAGTAAAAAAAAAAAAACGAATTTAGATTAATAGAAAAATAAACATTTTGCAGCAAAGTAATGTTTTTTCTGCTTTATTAGATCAAATCGGGTTGAATTCCTGTGAAGCCTCTTTGACTCAGCTCTTGCAATCATGACCAAATCTAAACACTTTTAATTTGAAAATACAGTCATTCGTTTCTAAGGGAACAGATTATGAGGGGTGAACTGAACCCTACGTACCCGGTACTTGTTCTCTCCGATCTGCTCCACCTGGAACCTCTTGGCACATTTGCACTGGGCCACCTGTCGGGTCACCTGCACAGCAGACAAGTCGGACCGCGCGTCAGTAAACGTCCCGTCGTGTTTCACGGCGTTCGTTTTACTCGGCGCTGCGTCTCACCTCGTCCTCGATCTTGTCGGCGTCGGTGGTCGGCCTGTAGGCATCCTTGTTGGGGTGCAGCGCGGCCACGAACTCGTAGTAGTCGATGTAACCGTCTCCGTCCCGGTCAAAGATGTCCGCCACGGCCGTCATCTCCAGCTTGCTGGTTGGAAACTCTGCGCAGGAAGACGCAATGAATTCAGATGTTATTTAACGTCTTTGTTGGGGGAAGAAAATCATCTCCGAGGCAGGAAGAGGCGTCGTACTAGAGGCTAAGATGCCGTCGATGAACTCCTGCCGTGTGATCTTTCCGTCCTGGTCTTTGTCGATGCGTCTGAAGAAATCCATGACCCGCGACTTCTTGTGGTTCATCCAGCGCATGTACTTCTTCCTCCACACGTCGAAGTCAAAGTTGGCGAACTCCTTGAGCTGAAAATGGAGCCAGCGTGTTTATGATTCAAGTTGTCATAAAGATATTGAAGCTTTTATTTTGAAAGTAAAAGCCACAGTTTTTTGTGAAATGCGCCACAGAAACACTTGATTTTATGAGGTTTCCTCCAGCAGCTGCACGGACGGGATGTTTACCTCCTCCAGCCGGTCCAGGCCGTCGTTGAGTTTGCGCTGGCGGTCGAGTGCGAGCAGCCACACCTGCTGCCAGCGAGCACAGAGCTGGTTGAGTCGAGGGTTTCCGCCTGAGAGCTGCATGGCCGCCTGCTGCTGCTGCTGATGATGGTGATGGTGCTGCTGGTGTTTGCCTGAGGAGATGAACAGAGTCGCGTGAGTGGGACGGGCGCGATGGAGGCACTCGTGGCATGAGAATGGAAACACGGGCGACGACGTACGAGCTCCTCTCCGCTCAGCCAGGCTGCTGGGTGGCTCGGCGGGCTTCCTCTTGTACGTCTTTGTCACTTTGTCCACGTCCGGCTGCTTCCTCGTCATCTCCTCCATGAACATCTAGCGACAACAAACGCCAGCGGTGAGGAACAAACAAGCAGCCGGTCAACGCTACAAAAAAATCCTCAAACAACCTGCTGAGTCACAGGAAGCCGGCGGGAAACACACCTGGTGCTCCGTGATGAGCGCTTTGAGTTGTGGGATCTCCTGAGGCAGCGGCTCCTGGTCTTTCTGGACCAGTGTGGTCTCAGCAAACTGTAACCATGACAACAGCTCCTCCAGCAGGTTGGCGTTGTTAAGCACCTCGGTCAAAGCCGTCTCCAGCCGCTGCTCGTGCTGTTTGGCCCACGTCAGCACCTGTAGAACAGAGAGGCTGGTCAACACTAGAAAACGTTGCTTCTTGAGTTGTCAGTCAACCGAGGCGTCGTGGTGGCCCCGCCCCTTCCCGACCTCCTCGAAGCGCGCCCTGATGATGGTGATCCAGTGTTTGATGGTGGTGATGGAGTCCGGGTGGCACAGGGTCAGGATGCCTTCGCCCATCCCCGCAGCTTTGTTCACGTCGGCCCGCTTCTCCTCCACGGTGCCCATGAAGTCTCGGTGTGTGTGCAGCAGCGCCTGCAGAGTCTCCGCCTCTTCGGGCAGGACGCCGCGGAAACGGAGCGTCTGCTCCGCCTCCGACAGCCACTCCAGCAGCACCTGCACGGCCGTGCGAAACTCCTCTGCCTGAGGGAGAAAGGACACGATTGGTAGCCTGTATAGTGGAGGTGCAGCAAGGGGGGGGGGGGTTCAACACGTTTCCTCGCCAACCTGTTTGAGGGCTTGCTGGAGGCGGGTCTGCTTGGTGACGGACAGTGCGCACACCGTGTCCCAGCGGTTGCTGAGCTCCTGGAGCTGCACTTTGACCCACGCCGTGTCGTCGCGGCCGGTCTCCATCAGGTCGCGGGCGGAGCGCTTCAGAGCCTGAATGTTGCCGGTTCTCTTCCCCAGTTCCTTCTGGAAAGCCTGCAAGAGACACAAACAGCCATTAACCCGTAAGAGGGCGCTCCCTTAATGACTGGCAAGCGGAAGACGATCATAAAGGATCCAAGAAAACCTCATCACATATTTTTCGTTTTAACTTCATGTATTTGGCGTTAATAAAACACACTTAAAATCATTTTTGTCTCTTAGAATGTGTCAGAAGGAGATCACAAACCTTGTGTGTGTCCATCAGGTTGGACACCAGATCCAGGTCGCCGTGGACAGGCTGGTCTTCGGCCAGCTGGGGCTCCACTCTGTACAGCCAGTCCACCAAAGCTTGCAGAGCCTCAGCAAACTGACCTGAGAACAGCAGCGCCTCCTCCAGTTTGTGTTGCCTGCATGAAGCAGAGGAGAAAGCAGCAACTCAGTCACACGTTTCACTCTCCCGGAAGTCCCAGACTTGATGTGTGGAAGCTGAAGGAAGCTGTCACAGTGGTCCCTCCCCCTCCGTCCTCACCTCTCCACACTCTTGCCACAGACGGTGTCCCACTTGTCTCGGACTTCTCCCACCAGGTGGTCCAGTTTCTGGGTGTCCGCCGGCAGCTGAGCTTTGTCCCTCATGGCCCGGCCAGATCTCACCGTGGTGTCGTAAACGGGCTGCTTGGAGCCCAGCGCCTTCTGGAACTCCTGCACCCACAGATCAAACACACAGATGACGACGACCCTTCACAGACTCCCTTGTGTTCTCTCTCGCCGGCTCGTACTTGCCTTGTGTTTGGCCAGTTGCACTTTGATCTTGTCCGGCTCGTTGGAGATCTCCAGCTCGGAGTCCAGCCTCTTCTCCGCCTCCTCCAGCCAGTCGGTCAGCTTCCTCCAGGCCTCGTGGAACTTAGGAAGGAAGATTGAATTGTTGTAATGAAGCGAAATGTAACTTGAGAGTCACGACTCTCCATGCTTCCGTGAGAACATCATCTCTGCACCTGTTTGGCTCGTTTGCGGGCCTCGTCCAGATGTCGGCCGCGGTCCAGCGACCTCTGGACCAACTTGTCCCACCGCGCCTGGACGCTGAGCAGCAGATTCTTGATGAGAACCACGTCCTGCTTCAGGCTGGCGAAGCGCAGCTGCGAGCCGGCCTTCTCCAGAGCCAGGACCTGCTCCCTGTGGGTGTTCACCTCATTCACGAACACCTGGAGCAGGACGGGCGTGTTAGGATGCTCAGGCCGAATAAAGAGGTGCAAAAACTAAGCTTGGAGACATTCTCTACCTTGTGCTCATCGATCTGGAAGAGGACGGTGTCCAGAATGAGGCTCGGCGGCTGCGCCATGTTCAGGGTCTGCTCAGCCTGCGTCAGCCAGTTGATGGTGTCCTGCAGCGACGTCTGAAACCCCGTCGCCAACGACACCGCCTCCTCCAGCTTCGCCTGCAAAGTTTCACGAGAGTGAGCAAAGAAGAAAAAAAACAACCCGGGAACGTCGGCGGAGCAGACGCGAGCCACGCGGTCGTACCCTGCGGTCGTCCATCTTGGTGTTGAGGCTGGCCCACTTGTTCTGCAGCATGGCCAGGTTCTGCTGGGTCTGGGTGGTCCCGGGGCCGGCGTCCTCCCCTCCGCGAGCCAGCAGCATGGACTCTCCCTGGTCCAGCAGGCGGTTGTACTGCTCGGCCCGCTGCGTCAGCTGAGCCTGAAGCTCCTGAAGTGACAGAGGAGACACGGACATGACGAGCCGTTCGGGACATAAGGAGAGCGTGGGCGTGTCTCCACTGGTTGGTCCAGGACAATGAAAAGACATAAAAATTTGATGGTCGTCATCTAGCAGCTGTCTCTAAGTGTGTAAGTGGATGAGTGTGTGTAAGACGATACACGAAAGGTGGAGCGAGAAACGCTGCATCTTTGATGTGTGTCTGTGCTGCTGATGATCAAAACAAAGTTTCAATTATTTTTCAGCTGCTTCGACACAAAGTGAAATGACTCTGAGGCTGTGTGGCGTGGAGGTGCGAGTGTGGGGGTGGCCGCCGTACCATGTGTTGCTGTAGCTGCTCTCTGGCTGTTTCTGGCAGGCCGCCGGTCGGCTTGGCGGCAGACAGCTGGCTCTCCGTCCTCCTGAGCCACTGCAGGAACTCCTCCAGCTCACCGTGGAAGCCTTCAGCCTACAGACGAGCAGCACACACAGGGATGAGTGAGCACAGCCTGTCACTTAAAACTTAACACCCTTTTTAGACAGATTTTTCACAATTTTATTCAAGTGGAAGCAACTTGGTGGCAAAGTTAGTTGTGCTGAACTTAAATGCTTCTCTGAGTAGCGTGTCGGTGCCGTACCTGCTGCAGCGCTGCCTCAAGCAGCTTCTGCCGCTCCTGCGTCTTGAGCAGCAGACTCTGCCAGCTCTGGTTGAGCTGCTCCAGCTGGTCCCTCAGGTGGCTGGCCTCGTCCCCAGGAGACGACTCCAGCAGCTCCGCGCCGGCGTTGTGGACCGTCTCCACCGTGGCGTGATGGGAGAGGACGTCGTTACGCAGAACCTGAGCAAGAAGGGAGAGAGAGAGTGATCACATGCGCCGAAGCACATTCAAACCTGAAAAAAGTCACGTTCGAGGAGGAGTTTTATCCGGGTTGCAAATTATGAGAGCTTACGTGGTGTTTCGCCAGCTCGATTTCGATGGCCTTGGGGTCGGAGCTGACCGGCCGCTGTGTGTCCAGGGTGGTGTGTGTGTGGCTCAGCCAGGCCTGCAGCTCGGACAGGGCGTGCTGGAACTGCCCCAGGGCCAGCAGGGCCGCCTCCAGCTTGTGCTGCAGAGGAAAAAGATGATCCGGCTCAACGACAGTGTCTAATGTTATTTACTTTCTGAGCTGTGATGAAATGTAGCCGTGGGATTCGTGCGGCGCCACAGCCAGCCAGGACGGACCGGCGGTGCTGGAGGATGGGAGTGTGTTCCTGTCTGATGTGGCCTCTCACCTGTCTCTGGGTGATTTTGTCCCCCAGGTTGTCCCACAAATGTCGGAGTTCGGTCAGCGGCTCCTGGATCATGTCCCTGTCGGTCTGGTCGGACACCTTCTTCAGCAGCAGCTCCCCCTGGTGGCAAAGCTTCTCCATGTCGATCTGCTGCTGGTAGACCTCCACCTTGTACTGCTGCTCGGGGCGAACAGACGCAGTGATCAGGAAGGTGTGGGAGGAGTTTATGTCGAAGTGATGGTGAAAAAGTTTGAGTGTTTCTTGCCAACCTTAAGCTCTTCAATCTGCTGTTTGACTGTTCCCAGATCAGTCCCCACAGTCGACATTTCGCACAGTTTGATCACTGCGTTGTCCAGGTAGTCAAACATCGACTGAAAACACAGAGATGGCTGTTAGTGGTGAGAAAAAGAGGCTTGTTGCCCGTCGTCCGGTGTCTGTCTTTGAAGCGCCGTGGACGAACCTGCAGAGCGTCCTGGTACTGGACGGAGGCGGTCATGGCCTCCTCCAGTCGCTCCATCCGCTCCCGCCACGTCCGGTTCAGGCTCTCCCAGGCGGCGTTCATCTGAGAGAGGCAGCAAAACATGTCAGCAGAGAGTTGATGGAGAAAGATGGAGCCTTTATTCATGCCCACTCTGATGCAACGGCGATTTCTGACCTCATCGATGGTTTTCTTCACTTCGGGCTTCTCGGTTTCTCCGCAGGCAAAGATGAGGTCAGCCCCGAGGGTCCTGACAAACTCCAGCTCCTCCCTCAGTCCGTCCGTTTCCGCCTTGATGGCCTTCGAAAAAGAGACGTCGTACGAGTCAGTCAGCGTAGAAACCTCACAGCGACATGTCCTCTTGGCTATGCTTTTTACCCTCCGTACCTCAGCAGCTTCGATCTGCTGTTTGATGAGCGAGGGGTCCACGCCGGGGTCCTCCAGCTCCCTCACGATGTCCTGGGAGTCTCGCAGCGTGCTCAGGAGCGCTGCCACGTCGGCCCAGAACTTCCCGGCCAGGTCCAGGACGTCGTTGAGCTTCCCCTCCCGCTCCTCGGCTCGCTGCCGGATCTCGTCCCACAGGGAGCGAAGGCGCAGGAGGCGAGAACGGACAGCTGCAGGAGGGCAAAAAGGGGGGGGGGGTGACACGGCTGCTCAGGAGAGGCTGGTGGGCTCACCAGGAAACGGCTCGGAGCGACCAGTATCATTTCTGCTGCACAGAGCTGGTATGTGCAGCCAACTCCCACTATCAGGGCACAGAGCAGCCTTTGACGCTCATGAGGGGCCGTGGGGCCCCGTCACAAAGACACGAGTGTGTTTCGTGTCACATATTGTTGGAGGGAACGAGCAGAACTTCACAAATGATTCTGCTTTAAATCAGGACTTGGGCAGTTTTGCCCTGCAGACACACACACAGACTTTCTCTGGCTCAGTGCCTGAAATAAGAGCCAGATTACAGAAGCACCATGTTTGTCTTTCTGCTCTGCCCCACTTCAACACTGACGTCCAGTTTGACAGAGCATCACTTCATTTGACGCCTAAATTTGCAGCTTTTGGACAATCAGCATGTATAACTCCCTAAAAGTGTTAATTATCCTCCACTTTAACTCCATATTTAGCAGCTCATCAGCAAAATAACAGGTGTCTGCGTTGTCTCGTGCAGACACTCACCCTGAGCGGCGGGGTCGTCGTGGGCCGCTCGGCCGATCAGCTCCTCCCCGCGGGCGCAGAGGGCGGAGAAGCTGGGCAGCAGCTTGTCCAGCTCCAGGCCCTGAGCTCGGTGCTCCGCCAGCTGCTCTCTGATCTTCTCCACCTCCGCCGCCACCGGAGGAGGCTGCCGCAGCCGCTGCACCGCCCCCTCCAGGGTCTCCAAGAGCGGGTCCATCTTGTCGTGGAACTGAGGGCGCAAATCGGAGCGGAGGAGAGAGTTAGGAGGAGGAGGAGGAGGAGGAGAAGGAGAAGGAGGAATGGGAGGAGGGGGCGTTTACTGGTGTTTTCTGAGGGGGAAACGCTGAGATCTTTCATAGGTGGTCAAAGATTTGTGGCAATTTTCAGGCTTTTCGTTACAACTTCTGTATCAGACTGTAGAGACAGGACGACGTGATTCATGATATCGGAAATAAAGCCTCAATTAGCACTTAATTCATCTAAATGATACAGAAAGAAGCGGCAGTAGTAGCGCTCTTTCAGGATATACATTACATATTAAAAATCATACGAAACTCAGCATATAAAGAAGCTGGATGACGTCAGTGGTGCAGAATGAGTGTTTGTGCTGATGATGTGGTGCCAGTTTGATGCTGTCCATCAGTGGTCTTACCTCCACCAGCTGGGTGATTGCAGTGAGCAGTGACCGTGGAGGAAATGGTGGTGAGGGGGGGGGCAACACACACAGCACATCCACAATGACGGGTGAGGAGGGGGGTGGGATGGAGGTTTGAGGTTAAGTGAGAAGATGAAGGCAGAAGGGGGAGGGACAAGGAGGTGGTGGTTTGAGTGAGCAATGAGGGCAGTGAGTTGGACGGAGTGCAGGAGGGGGAGGAGGAGGAGCAGGAGGAGGAGAGACACGTGGAGCGGTTTGAAGAGGGGTGGAGAAACAACACAATGAGTTAAATCAGAGTCATGCAAACAATCCAAAACTGACAAAGTTCACGCCGGTGATTTAAACGCGTCTCGTGAGATGAAGAGCAAAGAAAAATCTGCACGAAAAGAAAAACACGATGTGGGTGAAAATGTTCGGCTGAAGCAATGGCGAGAAAAACTGTGAGGAGCATTAATATAATGAAACACATGATAAACAAGTTTTAACGACACAAACAAGGCAAATAGTTCACAAAGTTTCATCTTGTTCAGACTGGCAAAAATATTCACTTATTAAACTTTTCGTCATAAAGTCAGTTTTTGCTTTTTGTCACTGTGTCAAACTAACAGCATATTTATGATTTATTACTATGAACTGTAATGTTTTTATTTATTTACCGTATAAGTGACTTTATTAGTGACCTCATCACTTGCTCACAACTCCTCAGTGTTATTGTTTGTTAACTTGGCAACAAAACATGCTGTTTAGTGATCACTTCAGTTCCAGAAACACTGATGCAGCGTCAGAACGGAGCAGGTTCTGTGCGTCGTACCTGAGCGGACTGGGACACCGCCTCGTCCAGTGCCGTGGCGCGACCTTTGACCTCCTCCTTGATGGCCAGGTAGCGCCGTTCGGCGTCGTTGTAGCGCTGCGTCACCGTCTCGCCGCCCTGCAGGCTGAGCTCGGCCAGCTGCGGTCCGATCTTCAGCAGCTTGTCGATGTGCGGTTTGTGCTCTGCGATGGACTCCCTCAGCAGCTGGAGGGCGGCAGCGAAAACAGGAAAGTGACGATTTAGCCGACGTCTCAGATCAGGTCAGCTGACGTATTGGAGGCTCCACGTACCCTCATCTGGTCCTGCTGCAGGCGCAGGGCGTCGGTGTCGATGGCCGGCGGAGGAAGCTGCGTGATGAGGGTCTCGGTCTCGCCCAGCCACGGCTCCAGCTCCTCGTAGGTCTCCCAGAACCGGGCAACCAGAACCTGAGCCTGCTCCAGAGCGGAGAACCGCTCGCTGTGGCTCTGACTCACTGCGTCGTAGCGAGCGCTCAGAGAGTCCGTCTTCACCTGGGAATCACACCTCAAGCCAGTCAGAAACGAACATCAGGCGTCCTGGGTTAAACCGTCCTCACGTTAACTTTTCGGGGGCTCACCATCAGCGCGTCCTTCTGCGCGTCGCTGCAGGTCTCCAGGATGTCGTCTCTGGTGCCCAGCAGCTGGTCCACCGTGTCTTTGTGTCGGATGATGTCGATGTTGAACGCTCTCTGGACCTGCAGCTGGGCCACCGTCACGTCGGGCTCCAGGCTCAGGGGCCCCAGAGACGCCAGCTTACGCTCGGTGTCCCCGACCCAGGCCAGCTCTGCGTCCACCGCCTCCTCGTACTGCAACAGGAAGTGTTGGCGTCACGCCGCAGGCGGCAACAGAAGGAAAACACAGATGTGAGCGGACACAGGTTGCAGTACCTGCTGCGACCTCTGGATGGCGGCTTGCACGAGCTGCACACGCTGGGTGATGGTTTCAGCAGCCTGGCGGTAGCGTTGGTTGGCGTCGGCGACGAGGCGGTCCAGGCCCTCGCGGGCTCGCCACGGCACCAGGTCCAGCAGGGCGCTGCCCACCTCGTTCACCGTGTCCAACACCAGCCGCTTCTCCGCCGACACCTTCTTCAGCTCCTGCAAACGTCAAACCAACATCAAGTCATCCATACAGAAACACCCAAAGCCACTTCCTGTGACAAAAACTGGCTCCACATTCGATCTGAAAATATCTTGAAAGGCTGACTGAAGCTGGCAGGTAGGCTGAATTTTAACAGCTATTTTGTTCTTTAGAAATTGGTGATCAAGTTAGTAGAAATGACTGTTTCTATGGCAACTCGGCTGAAGGTGGGCGTTTGGAAAAGCTGAAATTGTCTCTGCTGACGACTGAGGATGCAGGTAACTAACGTTACTAACGAGACGTTGTTCAGGATCGATGTCGTGGATAACGTGTCACAGGATACCGACCTTCTGTCTCTCCTGGTATGCCGGGGTGGCGTCGGGCTCCACGTTGTTAAGCTCCGCCTCCACGCTGTCCAGCCACTGGTTGACGTCGTCGTGGGCGCTGGCGAACCGCGTGGCCAGCTGCAGGGCCTGCTCCAGCGTGCGGAGCGCCTTGCTGCTGCCGGCCGTCATCTCGGCGTAGCGGGACTTGATGCCGTCCAGCTTCTCCTGGATCAGGAGCACCTCCTCACCTGGTAGGAGGACACAGAGGTCAGAGGTCAAAGGTCAGACTGTGAGGACTCATAAGAGCAGCAGCAGCAAATAAAGTACTGAGCGTTAAAAATAGATGCTTCACCACCACAACATTTGTCCAACTATTCAAACAACAAGTGAGCAGGAAACCAACAATCACCTCGCCAACAGCGAGGTTAATATCATGATACGCGCGGAGAAACCCAAACCAGATGTTGCTTTTGGGTTCTCTGTTAGTCGAAAAATGTGGTTTGGATGCAACGCTGCATTTTTTTACTGATCAGTCTAACTGTGGAAATACTCACACGACAGTTGAAAGAAGTTTGTTGGGAAATTATTGATGAAATGCTGAAATTATGTGATGAAACGGCACCAGAAATGTGATCATTTCTCATGAGAAAGACGCTGGATGGAGGAGCGTCGGCCGGCGCGTTTACCTGTGGTCTGTTTGAGTAAAGCTTGTCCATTCTTGATGGCCTGATCGACCGTTTTCTTCCTGCTCACGATCTCTTCATTCAGAGCCTGAAGACAGAGAAACATCAAACTTGAGCCAAAGCAGGATTCAAGCAGCTGCTGCAAAAACCCACAAAACTCTATTTTAACAAGTTTTCGGAAGATTTCGGACATAAAACAAAAGTACTGGCACATTTTTTAAGTTCATTTTGTCTCACTTAAGTGTGTTTCTCAAGCTTTTTCTCTCTAACTTCATATTTGTACAATATGAATGTCAAGGGGTTACTGTGCTGAATGTGCAAGTGTGTGTTTATGTGTGTACTTTTCTGCCGTACCAGAGTGTGTTTGTGCTGCTCGGCCAGCAGCTGCGGCTGGTAGCTGTGCACCGACACCTGAGCCAGCCGCTGCGCCACCTCCGCCAGCCAGTTCAGCACCTCTACCTCCTCCTCGCCAAACAGCCGGGCGTTGGCCAGCGCCTGCTCCAGCAGGCCGGCCCGCCGCGAGCACCAGTCGGTCAGCTCCGAGTGACCCGACCTCACTGACGCCACGCGCTCGCTCAGCCAGTCGCGATCGGCCGCGCTGCTGAGCGGGCTCAGCGATTGGCTAAGGGACTCGAGGCGGTCGACCTCGCCTTCTTTGGAAGACACGTCCTCATGGAACGCCTGGGAAGTGTGTGTGTGTGTGTGAGAGTGTGTGTGTGTGACAGGATGAAGGATGAGAAAAGAGCAGCAAAACAACAGAAAGCAGACAGATGAGAACTTAAAACATGAGCATGCAGATGACAAATCATAAATCAAAAACATTAACATGATATGAACATCAAAAAGGACTGAAGGATCTGAAAAATAACTGGACAAACACACGAAAACTCCAAAAACCAAACAGAAAATAAACTAATGATAAAGTAATGAGTGTTTTTGTGTTTTTCTCATCATGAGAAACAAACCAGGAAATGTAGCTGGTGAATATTTGTGTATTTGTGTTGAATCCTTGTGTGTTTGTACAGATGCGTGCGTGTTGTTTTTGCCGGCGTTTTCGGCCGCCTGTCGGTGGCCCTCGGCGGCCGTCTCTCGCGCTGCGCGGCGACTCTACCTTGTGCTTGACGATCTGCTGCGTGATCTTGGCCGTCTGCGTCCCCATCGGCTCGGCGGAGCTGAGCCGCCGCTCGGTGGCGCTCAGCCACTCGCCCAGCGGCTCCAGGGCCTCGTGGAACTGCAGCGCCAAAACCTGCAGCTCCTCCAGCTTCCTCTGCCTGAAGGAGCAAAAGGAGGCCACAGATGAAGGGGAGAAAGTAAAGGAGGAGGAGCAACTTAACTGGTGAGATCGTTTATTACTTTCACTTCACTTTTTGGTGGCGTCACCGCTCGGTTTTTGTCCTTATTTATTATCTCAGCTGCAACCTTCACATAAACACTATTTTTTATTGTATCTCATGAAAGTTTTTACAAAACATATGAAATGCATTATAGACTTGAGTTTTATGGCGGCACTGGAACGTGTGAGCATCAGCGTCTGAGCAGAGAGCCGTGGTGTGAAGGAGCCTGTTTACAGTAGAAGAAGTCATAAATTCCAGCATCATGACAAACGATTTAAATCCCGCCTGCAGCATTTGGAAACTTTATCCCAATGGCTCGATGCTGCACCAGCAGATCATGTGCGAGCTCAGAGTTCTTCCACACCAACACAAACGGTGTTTCTTCCACAACATGGAGCTGATGTGAAGACCTGGGTGTGGCTATGCCTCGAGGCAGCGGCGAGCTTTTACCTGGCGCCGGCCTTGTCCAGCAGCTCGCTCCACCGCTCGGCTAAACTCTGCAGCTGCGTCTGGATCTTTTCCCGGTCCTGGGTGTCGGCGGTGGCCGCGATCCTCTCTCCTTCAGCCCGGATCATCTCCACCGTCGGCCGGCGGTCATCCAGCAGCCGCTGGAGCAGCTGAAGCGTCAGAAACACACAAAAGGAGCAACAGCAAGGTGAAACAACAGAAAAACACAACACAATAGTCCTGAAACTCGGTTATTCCTGGAGCTACTCTCGCAAACACAACCTAAACATATGCTGTTTATCATCAGAGCGCTCTGATCCCTCCATGTTTGCTCAACGACTGTTTATCCCTGAGCAGAAAACAAACAAATGTGTTGCGATGGAGCAACGCAGAGGATAAACACCTGAGTAAACCTGCATCAGGTGTGGAAGATGTAAAGCAAACAGATGTTGTTGTTTTAATTAATCAACATTTTGACCTGAAAACAAAAACCAGCAAATGAAGGTTCAAAGGAAGTTTGAGAAGATCCGAGTCGAACTTGGACAGGCTTTACTTTTCGATCTACTTTGCTCCACTTTTTTGTTTTCTCGCCGCTCACAGGAACGCTCCTCGCCACCTTCGCTATCCTTCAGAGCCAAACAGTGACGCCGGCTTTCCGTCACGGATGTAAACACGTGTGATTGATCGCTGGCCGGGACACCAGCGCTCATGTGCACAAACACAGGAAGTGTGTGTAAGGTAAACACAGGAAGGAGAGTGTATGAGTGTGTGAGAGTGTGCGTGTGTATGTGCATGTGTGTGTGTGTGAGAGAGAGAACAATAGAGATTCATCATGTGCGCATGTATGTGTGTGTGTGTGTGCGCGCGTGTGTCTGTTTTGATGCCAGTCTGACTGGCAGACGGTCAACGGGGGCCGCTGGATGCCAGGCAGACGGATCATTGACTGTGTGTGTGTGTGTGCGTGCGTGCGTGCATGCATGCGTGTCAAATAAGTGAAGTTGCAGTTGAAGGACACATTAATATCAACACCTAATATAAATTCTTCTGGATAAATTCTCGTGTTTTCTGAAAAAAATGTAAAAAGAAACACAATTGCATGCTTTTATTTTGAAGAGAAAGGGGCATTTCCAGTGTTGAGAACCATCTCGTACCTTCTGCTCCTGGATCTGAGCTTTCACCACACGGTACTCGGCGGACGGAGGCTTCTGATTGGCCACCAGCTCCTCCGTGTCGCTCAGCCAGCTGAGCAGAGGCTCCAGAGCATCCTGGAACTTCCCACAATGCAACAGCGCCTCCTGCAGCTGGGCGATTCGCTCGGCCACCTGAGAACAGGCAAGAAACGAGATGTGACAAGAGTGAGATGACAAATCTTTGTTCTGAAGGTTACTGCTTTTGTGTCACTCAAAGAGGGCGTGTCCATCCAGGTGTCATACCCGCTTGTTCAGTGAGTTCCATCGCAGGTTGGTGCTCTCCAGGTCGTGCTCCAGCGCCTGCGTGTCCGTGTGCTTGGCGGCACTCTGGATCAGCCCCTGACCCACTGCGTTGACGTGCTGCAGCTTGGGCTGGATGCTGTCCACCTGCTCCCTCTCCACGGTCTGAGAGGAGAAGGAAGAGGAGGAGGAGGAAAAGAACGAGGAGGAGGAGGAGAAAGGAGGTGTGTTTAACTTCAATGGATCGTGAAAGATTTCTGTTTAACGCAGTCGGAAATAAGGTGAACATTCGATTTGCACGACAGCAACTGGAAACACACTGTCCCACTTTGTGTACCCACATACAGCAGCGAGGGGATGCAAAGAAAGGAAAGAGGGAGCCAGGGAGGGAGGGAGGGAGGAGGGGAGATAAGAGAGGAGGGGGAGACAGGAAGGGAGCTGGAAAACCAGGGTGGAGGGAGGACATTAAAAAGAGGAGGGGGGTGGAGGGATTATCAGGATTAGACGAGTGAGGGGGCTGCCTGGAAAAGGCTGAGTCGACAAAACTCTCACACACACTCAAAGACTGACACACACACGCGCGCACACACACACACACACACACACACACACACACACACACAAACAACCACACACACACACACACACACACACACACACTGCACGAACGCACTCAACCTTTCACTTAATCGCTCCCCTAAAGTCGCACTCAGCACTGAACTAACAGACGTTAATAAAAATACACAAACACAACTCTGCCTGTCTGGGCGCATTAATCACACACATCCACACACTCAGACACACACAGCGCAGAGCTGGAGCCATCTTGTGATGACAATGGAAGCAGCCGCCCGACGGTGAACACGCCCAGACCGACGGGCTCCTCCGTCACACGACCACGACTGGACGCAGATACGATAAGCAGCCGTTGGAGGCACAAAACATCAACGTCTGTTCGAGTTGCCACTGATCAGATCTGGATCGACAGCAAAAAGTCCGAAACCGACAGATCGATGACGCGTTCATCAGCTGAGTCTGGTTTCTGTACATCAGCTGGGTCTCATCTGCGGCGGTCACTCTCGGCACCGTCAATCGGTCGAGGAGCACGAACAACAACTTTATTCCCCCCCCGACGCAGAACGCAAAAAGCGACTCTGTCGGAAAGTCAGAAAGTTCCTCCACATTCTGCTGGATCCGTTTCAACCTTGCAGACACAAAACAGCAACCAGACAAATCCAGGAAACAAGCTCCCCAATTTCACACTTTCCCACTAAATCCAGGCCGCAAACCAGGAAATATTACCAACTGACTGTCCCAGCAATAAAATCCCCTCATGTACAGGGGGGCTTGGGGAGGGAGAGGTGGTGGTCCTGACATTTGGATTGAGCCCTCAGAGAGAAAATCAGGTCTGCTGGTGGTTTGTGATGCCGCAGCAGCCAAAACCTCAGAACGGCCACACAAAGAGACGAGACAGACACACACAAATAACCACATGTGAACATCCAGGACACACAGACACAGACACAGACGCACACACAGACACACAGACAGGCACACAGGTGCACACACACACACACACACACACACACACACACACACACACACACACACACACACACACACACACACAC
>JASSRZ010000054.1:2008845-2022511 GCA_032164315.1 Malacoctenus gilli | reverse complement strand
GTGTGTGTGTGTGTGTGTGTGTGTGTGTGTGTGTGTGTGTGTGTGTGTGTGTGTGTGTGTGTGTGTGTGTTTTTCATCGAGGGGGACAAAAAAGGAAAAATAACAGGGAAAGTACAGCCATTCATCATCCGTACACACACACTGGCCTCCATATAAATGTGGTTCGGGCTTTTTTGCGTTTACATAATTGTGTCCACTCTCCTCCTTTTTCTCCTTGCGTGTTTAACTTTTCTCTGTTTTTCTCTCCATCTCTCTCTCTCAGCTGTCAGCTCTCTGCTCTGACTCCCTCGTTCTTTCTTTCTCTCCCTGTTTCTCTCTCTCAGCTCTGACTGGTCGAATCGACTAAACCAGAGCTCTGGAAAATGTCCCACATACTTGTCATTCTTCTCCACCTCAGCCTGCAAAACTCTCACACACATACACACACACGCACGCACGCACTTTCTTTACTGAGCAAACTTCACCACCACCTCAACACAACCTGTCATCCTCCCTTCTCCTCCTCTTCCTCGCATGCTGTCCTCACCCCGCCTCCCCTTCCCTCCCCCCTTCCTGGTCGATCTCCATCTGGACCACAAGCCCATCCTGGTTTCTCTCCCCCCTCACTGTGGTTCGGCCGGCGATCTGTGGCGGATTCGAGCTATAAGTGACAGGCAGCAGCTCTGACGCCGCAGAACGGTGGAAAACGCCGAAGGAAAGACGCATTTCTGTCGTGTACGACAAACAGAAGCAGCGGGGCGCCGAGCGCTGCCTGAGAAATCACAGCTTGAGTCACAGTTATGCAGAATAAAATGGCAAATTATTAGCACTGCAGCTGGTGCAGCGGAGGCTTCAGACGTCCTGGAAATTGTGAACGTGCAGCACATTTGTTTTCGTGAAGGTGTTCTAAATGATATCTCAGACAAGGGACCTTTTATTAGGAGTTAATGCGAGTCCCTGGACTTCAGCACTGAAGAGAAGAACAGATGTAAAAGTGGAAACAGTTTGAATATTGTGTCGCGGCGTTGAAACGGTTCTACCGACACCGACATGGCAGCGCTGCGCTCGTCCCCCGCCTCCCCCCTCCCTCGTCTCTCGCTCTCTTCCTGCCCCCTCGCTCCTTTCTCTTTTCATGGAGCGCCGAATGACGGACGGAGGAAGGAAGGAAGGAAGAGGAAGAAATCTGTTTCCAAACAAAAAGTCGCAGCCAGAAAAATAAACGGAGCGGCGAGGTCTTTTGTTTGGCACAGATGTGACACGGGGATGAAAACGGGTCAATAGATCCCGTCTGAGGTCTGAGGACCTGATTTGAACATCAACCAGCAGACGCAAATCTCATGCAAATGCGAGCTGCATTCAAAATGCAGCGACTAAAACCTGGCTGTGATGCTCCATTCAGCTCGACCTGCGATCACTCGCTCTCCCCTGTTATTATCAAAGTAAATACGCGTCCTCCTGCTTCATTCAGGCTGCTGCTGTTCAAAGTCCCTGTGAGGCAGTGAACCGTAGAGCAAATGTGTTTATAATCTGATCTTTTCTTGGAAATCTCTCAGGATCCTGCAGCTCTGATGTTCAGAGCTGTTTCATCTCACAAAGGGAGCAAGAAACACCTCAAATATTTGATCCAAACATAGAACCAGAAGTAAGAAAATTTCTCTTTGAACAATTATTCTTAGTCATCAAGAAGATTTTTGCCGAGTCTGTTGAGTTTCTTTTTAAAGGGGGCCATATTTTAAACGATATGTGTATTTGTGCAATGAACAGAAACTTTGATGTTTGTATGTGCGCCAAATCTCACCTTGCTCAGTGACCTAAAACATGTTTATTCCTGAAGCAAACGACCTCTGAGAAAACCAGCGGACCCCCTCACATAGCCATGATTTACATCACAGCGACCCAAACAAGCCAGCCCACAAAAAGCCTTCAAAATAAAAGCACTGGCCATTGATCTCGGATACACAAAGTGTCTTATTGTGGTTTTTGATATGAAGGAGTGTCCATCAGTCGCTGTGTCTGTCCACCATGTTTCCGCACACTGATTCATCAGACAGCAAGCAGAGCTTGTCCATCTGTCTGTCTGCATGACACACACACACACACACACACACACACACACACACACACACACACACACACACACACACACACACGCGCAGTGTTTTCAAATGAGCTCCACATAAATCCACAGACCGTCAGCTGACGTCTGCCTGCCTGTCCTCAGTGCATCTCTCCTCTGACCGCCCGTTCGTCCGTCCTTCCTGCATCATCTCTCCTGACTTAACATCATTCGGTGACATTGATTAGAAAATTGCCCGTGTGTCTGTTTGGGTGTTTGATCTGGTTTCAGGACGCCAGGCCGGCGCTGTGCCGAGAGTCAAAGCAGAGAAATGAAGAACAGGATCGTGACTGGCCGACCGGCCGCCTTCTTATCGGGTATCTAAGTTTATGTTCCCCACACAGCTTCATGCCTTGTTTGTGTAACCATGTTGGCAGAGGCAGCTCCCCTGGGCAACGTATTTACCTCTCACCTCCTTATCTCGGTCACAGAACCACCAGAGCACGGAGGAGCGAGCGGGGGAGGAGGAGAAGGAGGAGGAGGAGGGGGAGCGACTGGGTCGGACCCAGTTTGGCTTTCACTCCTTACATTCTGGCAGCATCGAATGACATAATCTGATTTCCCTATTTGCATTTAAAAGACCCTCCTTGCAAGTCATGTGCACTAATGAGGGGAAGCGACTTCATCGCACAACAAAGGTGCATGTGTCTCCTTTCAGAAAAGTGAACAAAAACGAGTCAAATTTCCCAAATCTTTCATTCTTTGCAGTGAAATAAAATGAGCCAGTGTGTCTGAGGGGCATCAGTGGGACTGAGGTGAAAAACCAGAACCAGGAATAAGTGCGAGTCACTTTCATTAGGTACGAAACTGGAGCCACAAACACACGTTTGTTGAACTGGCGTTGGACTGAATGCAGACGAACCTGCTCAATTCGAACAGATCAAACAAACAAAGGCCAGACGCCGACAACAACAGCCAGACAGGCCATCAAACACGCCGTCACAGCGCTCACACGCTCCTACCTTGAACATGCAGCACAAACACACACGCGCACACACTTCAGAGGGAGAAGCAAGCGACAGCAACACAAACAAACTGAGCCGAGCTCCGACTGCAGATGAATGCAGAGATACGAGTGGGACACGGCCGCCGACACCTCGCCGTTGTCGCTCTCATGCCGTGCTAATCTGGAGTGTATCCATTGCACATTCATATCAGTCCACAGCCGTGACTCTGTGCGCACAGTGACACTGATTACATTCTCAGAGAACAACTTGGCCGAGTCGTCCCGGAGTCTCGCCGCACAAACTTGTCGCGGCCACGGGCACCTTTCCTCACGAGCGATCAGACAAAGTGGGAATCTTTGCGCTGCGTCACTCGACACCGCTGAGAAACGCCCTGCGCCCATAAATTTATATGGAAACATAACAGTCCTGAACTCTGTTTACACCAAACAACAATAGGAGGCTTTGCACTCCAGTTCACCTCTGTAAGAGAGGCTGCCGGCCGCCGCGCACAAATAAACAGGTGATTGATCACAAAAATGTGCGTGCAAAGCAAATTAGCGCTCGCTCCCAGACAGATGCACAACATATGTACATAGTCTCACACACACTCACAGAAACACACACACACACACACATAGTGAGAAACCCTGAGGGTAGTTTCCCATAAGTAGTAAAGCCCCCCCTCCCTTAGCATCATATTGCAATACTTTAAAGCCTCACTACTGAAACAACTAGCTAATTATGGCGTCTGCATAACTTCAACGCGCACGCACACAAACACACACACGCACACACAAACACACACATCCATTTTCCATGCCATGTCTACATCAGTTATTCTCAACGCTCGGCTACCTGACCCAGTTCTTTTTCCATGCTAAGCCTCCGTGTGCTCACATGTCCACGTCTAATGCATTCGCGGCTAAAAACAGACGCGATCCTCTGCTATTAGACACAACAGATCGATAAACCAGGACTGCTGTGATTAAATCTGACACACTCTCTGTATTCATGGACTCTCTAATCTGGTGTCAGACCTGTCAGAAATATCTACCAGAGCTCAGACGAGGGGCAAAATATACAAGTTTGCAGCGTCTGACGGAACCACAACAGCACAATGTTCCAGAGTTGAATGTGTTGTGTGTGAAATCGTTGGATGTGAATAATTAATATTTTGAAATGGAAGCGTACCTCTGACTGTGCAGCAGTGCTGATGCTCGGTAATGATGCAGCTAAGTCCTCTGTAGCAGAGGTCTGATCTGACTCTAACCGATCCAGTCCGGGACTAACCGCGGCCCCCGTCTGGGGCCCGTCTTCCAGGGTCCTGCAGGCTGGTGCCTGGCTGGACTCCGTCTGTGCGAACAGGCTCTGCAGCAGGCCGGGCTCCAGCTGGTCCCAGGCCGGGTCCGTGGGCACGAGGGCGGGGAAGTCCAGAGCCGAGCCGTCGGACTCCCAGTCGCTGTCGCCCGTCATGGATCCCAGGACGAACTCCACCCCGTCCATCCCAGACTGCGTCCCCTCCGAGTAGGAGTCCATGTCGAGCTCCTGAGTGTCCTCGCAGGCCGAACCGACGTCTGAAGGGCCGGGCTGCGGCCGCTCAGGTGCCGCCATGTAAACGAAGCTGTCGGAGCAGAGGAAGGACCCCTCCTCCTCCTCGGGGCCCGGGCCACCCGATGGGTTGAGGACAGGACTCGGAGGAACCGAGTCCTCCAGTGGGGACGGGGGACAATCATTGGAGTACTGGGGAGGCGCAGACACGGCCAGGTAAACAAAGCTTTCTGATATGGCAAACGCCTCCGAATCTTTGTCTTCCAAACCGGCACCAAAGGAGTCCGATTCAGAGGGTGACTGAGGTAAAGAGGGAGGCGGAGCCAAGTCGTCGTGCTGCTGGTCCACGAGCACGACTGGTTTCGGGGTGCTGGTTTTAACTTCAGCCTCAGTTTCCAGATCTGAGGCCTGCTCGGCCGACTCTGATGCTGGAGATGTCTCGTCTGCGTCACATGTCGCTTCCACAGAGGGTTGATGAAGCTCTGAGAGGACCGGGTCTCCCTGAGAGTCCACTTCCTGTGTACATTCAGCGTCGATTTGTTTTTCGGCCCTGAGCGGCGCCTCGAGGGAGCTCTGATCCTCAGCTCCTTCGCCACTGTCCAAACTTGGCTCAGATTGGTCAAACACATCCCACTCAGTCCCAAACTCCTCCTCCTCCTCCTGCAGCGCCTCTTCCTCCTGTGCCACCTCCTCCGCCTGCTCCACCTCCTCCGTGTAAGGGTTGACAGGACCCTGAGCTGGAGACGAAGCCCTCTCTGCATACTCCTCTTCATCACGCTCCGAGGACGCGCCACTGTCCAGGTCCGTCTCGGTCTGCGTGGGTCTGTCTCCTTCACCGTCAGTCTGGCTGATGGTACAGACGCCAGTTCTGTCCGCTTGGACGCCGCTGGAGTCCGACTCCAGCTGCTGACCGAGAGCAGAGTCTGTGGGACAGCTCATCTCTTCTTCCTCCACCTCTGCCTTGCCTTCATCGTTAAAGTCAATACCGCAGTCGTCATCGATGACTCCATGCTCCATTTCTTGGTCTTGTGCTTTCAGCAAGTCGAAATTTGTGATTTCTACGCAGTCCGCGTGGCTGGAATTGGAGTCGCTTGTGGGTTTCTCTGAGTTTTCACCGTCAGGCTCTGCAGAGGTGAGAGGAACAGTTCCCTCCGAGTCGAACCAGACACACTGCTCTTCGTCTTCTCCCTCCTCCTCTTCTTCCTCCTCTAAGCGAGGTAGAGTGTAGGGGTCGAGGGGTTCGGGGTCCACACTCATCTCCACTCCCTCCTCTCCCTCATCCTCCTCACACTGCCTCTCCAGCTCCAGGAAGAGGTCATCGGATTCGGCCCCTGAGCTGGGGCAGGGAGAGGCACTGGGGGCCCCGGGGCCTCCGAACCCTGTGGGGGGGCTCAATAAGGGCCAGTGTCCCGAAGAGCCTGTTAAATCCCATCCCTCCGATTCCAGTGTTTCCCAAGACTGATCCATCATCTCCCTGTTTTCTAATTTAAGGACCGCCTCCCACTCTCTCTCTTCCCTCTGAGCTCTCTCCTCTGCTTTATCTCTTTCTGTCTTCCAAGCCGCCTCTTCCTCCTCCTCCTCCTCCTGCTCGGTGACCTCGCTATGGTCCTCCTGCTCGTCGTCATCGAGCTCCTCCAGGATCCTGCGCTCGTCCTCCTCGAATTTAAGTTCAGATGCGGTGCGCTCCCTCAGCTCGCTGTCCTGGCCCCCCCAGCCCAGCAGCCCTTCCTCACCCCCCTCCTGACTGATACAGGGGGAGAGAGGCAGCCCCCCATACACCAACCCCACCTCCTCCTTCAGAAATGGTGACGGGGGATCGAGCAGGTAAAGGGACTCTTCATCCGTGTTGCCCTCCTCCCCCAATAATGGGGGTAAAGGGGGGAGTACAGGGAAGTTGTGCCTCAGTCCCACCGGAGTTTTTTTTCCCGTGGTTAAACTGCGAGGCCAGGTGCGGGCCTTGGTCGGGGGGCAGAAGACTGGCTTTGGGGGTATGAGGGGAATGTTGTCGCCCTGCTCCTGATCCAAAAGCGGGGAATCCCGCTCGGAGTCGGAGGTCTTAACAGACTCAAGAGGCTCCTCCAGGATCCGTCTGAATCCGGCCTTGGAGGAGGAGCTGCTGCTCCGACCGTGCTGCTCTCTCCTGCGGTCCAACTGACGGGAGGCGGCGGGGCTCTGCTGCGGTGCACCTCCAGGAACCCGCGGCGCCTGAGCCTGGCTGCAAGCGGGTAAGTGATCCTTTGAAGGAGAAGGCACCACCTGAGTCTGTTTCTGTTGCCTCTGAAGAACAGGCTGAACCTGCTTCTGCCTGCTGAGAGGATGCTGCTGGAGGGGGGGCACGGGGCTCACCGTGGGCGTCAGAGCAGGTGAGGCAGAGACGGGAGGCGTGTGGGGCGCCGAGGAGAGGGGGGAGGGTGTGTATGGGGGAAGGGAAGGTGTGGAGGAGGTGGGCGTGGATGGGGGGAGGTGAGCAGAAGCAGGCTGCAGAGGACAAATCCCTGCTCCAGACGAGCGTTTCTCCGCCGCCTCGCTGGGTGCAAACTCAAGTCTTTCTGCAAACTCGGGGAAACTCGGGGGCATGAATGCCTTCCAAGACCGCCGGTTCGGATTGTCCTTCTTATCTGCACCTTGATGCCGCCGCTTGGCCACTGCAGCCACGCCACCGGCTCCAGAGGAAGACGGCGCCATCGGCAAACCTGAACCTACAACGCCAACGGGCGGCGACATGATCTGAGGGTCGCTGGTCAGCTTTAAGGCATCAAAGATCACCCTCTCGTCCAGTTTCTTCACTCCTCCTGGATTGTCTGAGCTCCTGGACACAAAAACGCCACCGATATCGGCGCCGATGGTGCCGTTGCTGGACAGCGTGCTCCCCTCTCCCCTCACCTCCCCGCCAGACCCAAGCGTACTCCTGGAGGGCTGACACAGTTTGGTCCCTTGGTCGATCTGTTCATTGATGCGCATGGTGTCATAAATGGATCGCTGGGGGACATAGCAATCCTCGATGTAGGCTTCATCCTCGTCGCCCTTCCCGAGGCAGCGGGGGTTCTGCCTCAGGCAGTCCGGGCGGCTCAGAGGCTTCCCCATGTTCAAGAAAAAAACCCTGTGGCTTTAAGGTGCAGGTTTGTCACGGCACTTAGAGAAAAATGAGCAAAAGATTGCGAAAAAAGAAGAAAGTCTTCGTGGAGAACGAGTTCCTTTGTGTTTAGTTCGTGAAAGTCTTTTATAATCCACAGAATCAGACAGTCCACATGGCTGCATTGAGCGGATCCTTCAGGTTTCACATCCGTACTTCCAAGCGTTTGTTCTTTCGTCCTTGTCTATGTCACTTCAACAGTTGAGCATTTCCGTGGTCTTTCTGAGATGCTGTGCGGCATCGGTGAGGCAGTGAGAGAGGCGGCCCTCCCCCTCGGCACCATATTAATCACCGGCTCTGTTTATCCGAAGGGCTGTTAGGGCCGAGTGAGGCGGAGGGATGAGCTCAGGGAGGAAGGGAAACCGACAGTCATCATCTCCCCGCCGGAGAGGCGCAAAGTCCAAGGTGAGGCGGACTGCGGGGAGATAACATCCTTTTGTTTCACTGTCAGCAACGCAGAGCGCGGCCCCCTCGATCATACTCGGATACTCGGACGGTAACTCATTCCTTGACCCCTTTTCACCCCCCCCTCACCTCCCCTTCAAAGCTCCTTCCTTCCTTTCTGCTCTAACGTCTTCACTTTGGCAGCGAGGAAAAGGCAACGAGGGCTCCAACAACTTCAACAGTTTCTGTATCAAGCAGGCAGAGAAGTGTAAAAGTCTCCTTTTAAGGTGAGAAAAACCCACTCTCTGTTACATAAAAGAAAAGCTGCGTGGGGCGCAACGAACAGGAAAGTACAACACTCCCAGGACTCAAAACGCTCTCTTGAAGAAGAAACAATGACACGAAATAAGAGCCCGACAATCCTTCAGAGACTTCTGAGCCCAGAAAACTCAACTCACGAAAAACTCGAAAATAGAAATTCCTTCACCGAGTCGCTGCCACTTTGTGGTCCGGTAACTGTTCAAGTGGTCTTTTTCTGTCCATCACAAAGAATCAGCGTTTTGTTCCTGCAGGACAGAACGCGAAGTCTCTGAGGCTTCTCATCATCATCATCAGCACCACCTCGATAATGGACGTCATTAGTCAAAGAGAAAATCAGCCTCATCCTCCGTGCGGCAGTCCGGGATTTTACCAAAGTGATAAATCCAGAACAAAGAGCGAGGCAATCCGCTTCAGCATCAAGAAGCCCCCCATCAGTGGTTCGATTCCTCCTCTTTTATCGGGCTCTCGCGCTCCCTCATCCTCAGATCATCCACAGCTCCGGGGGCAGAGCTGGTACAGTAGATTGAAAGCAGGCAGGCTCTCGGAGGGGGTGAGGCTGGAGTGAGAGGGGGCATCGGGGGATAGATAGAGGGGGGAAAAAAACAAAAAAACGGGGGGAGTTGAGGGGGTCGGATCCCAGACCCGGCGGACAGGCGGCCAGGCAGGGCAGAGCGGCGAGCCGTGGGACTGTATCCAGAGGGCAAACTCCCAGACAGCCTTCCCAGCTCCGGTCCAGGCTTTGCTTTGCAGGCAGGGTCTCCCCCCTCTCCCCCGTCTCCCCCCTCCTCAGCAGGCGCAGACAATCCCAGCACACGCTCCCTTTCCCCCCCGCTCGCCTTCCTCTGCAGCCGTCTGAGTCCGTCCTCAGAATGAAACAAAGTGCCACGCAGCCCGGCTCCTCTTCTCTCTCGCTCTCTTGCTTGCTTGCTCTCTCTCTCTCTCTCTCTCTCTCTCTCTCTCTCTCTGAGAAACGTGTGGGCTCTCTGGCTGCTTTCTTCTCCTTTCTGTTCTTTCTCTCTCTTTCTCTCTCTCTGCCGGTCTCTGTTCTCAGGCCGCTCCACAGCTGAAATGGTTTGCAGCTGCTAAAAAAATCTCCCTATTTTCCTCTTCACTCTCGCTCGCTCTCGCTACTCCCCCCTCCTCCTCCTCACCTCCTCTCTCTCACTCACTCACATGTCTCTCTCTCTCTCTCTGTCCCTCCCTCCCTCCCTCCCTTTCAGCTCACTCGCTGTTTGTGTTTGAATTCAGCTCCGTTTGTTCTGTTTCCTGCGCTGGTATTAAAACACAGGAAGTGCTCCAATCATGCTGGTTTCCTTTCCCCCCACGAAAAAAACACGAGACTGGCGGAAAATGAGAGAGAGAGGGAGAGAAAGAGAGAGAGAGAGAGAGAGAGAGAGAGAGAGAGAGAGAGAGCGTGACAGAGAGAGAGAGGGAGGGAGGGAGAGGGGTGTAAGGGAGTTAAATGGTGAGAGAAAGAAAGGCAGGGTGCTCCGAGGGGGCGTGGAGCCGGAGAGAAAGCGAGTCGTGCAGAGGAGGATTTCGCTCATTATCAGAAAAACAGAAAAAATTAGCAGGATATGAGGACGCCGCCGATTATCCCACGCCAAGCAGCTATCTGCCATCAGATCTGCCTCCAAGTGGATAAAGGTGGAAACATTTATTTTCAATAAGTTACTTCACTGTTGTAAAGCTGGTTTTCTACGACCACATTCATCCCAGTGCGGTAATCCGCTCTTGATTTTCAGAGACCAAAAACGGCCTTCTCCTCTTTGTTGCACAAACACAAATAGAGTGAAATGATACAGAGTCAGAGAAAGAGAAAGAGGGAAAGAAAAGAGGGAGGAAGGCATTGAAATATCAGGGGAGAACGGGGGGAGGGAAGAGGAGAAAGAGGCTTATCAGTAATGAGCCGTCTTTATTCGCCCCCTAAAGCAGCGGCGTGAGCCGGAGGGGGAACCAGGAAGTGGAGTCCAGCTCGCCTCCCCTTGCCCGATTGTTCCTCCCTCACGGAGTGAGGCTGCTGGTGCGAGGAGGAGAAAGCCGACGTGGAGGAGACAGACGCACAAAAGTCTGCGATATTCATGGGCTCCACTTGTGCATTCCCGTCTGCGCCTTCACTGAAACCCAATCTGGGCGAGGAGAGTGTGTGTCAGAGGGAGACACCGAGGGGCCGCCAGGAGAGAAGGAGGAGGGCTGCACACAAAAACAGGAGACGAGGAGGAGGAGGAGGAGGCGGAGGAGGTGGGAGTGCTGTCTGCTTCTTCAGGATGCCACACAAAACCACCAAACAGCCACCCACTCAGTCAGAAGGAGGGAAAGCGGCAAACATGGCAACCTGCAGCCTGGAAGGGGAAGCAGGGAACTTAAAGCCACTTTGTTTCTCTCGTTTTTATCTGAACTCCTCAGTGCCAGTCCTCCTCCTTGTCGTCTTACTCCTCCTCCTCTCTCAGTCTGTTTGTTTAATGCAGTCTGGCAAAGCTCAGCTGATCCCAAACCAACCAAAGCCTGCCTTCTCTCTCCAAACACACTTCCAACACTCACAAGAGCAGCTCTCTTGTTTCCCAACTGTTGCACACAGCAGCCCGTGGCCTGCATGTCAAATATGCTAAATACTCCACTCTTTCTTTGTGACGCCCCCCCCTCCTCTGCCAAACCGCCCCCCCCGTCCCTCCCTGTCAGTTGCGCTGCAGCTGTCATTGCCGCGTCCAAGGCAAACGTCTTCATAGAAACAAAAGGGGTTTGTCGCTGCCTCGCTACACACACCCACACGCGCGCACACACACACATGCAAAACTCGCAAACTCTCGCGTGACCCACCGGCCACCCGACAATCCCCTCCACACGGACCACAACAAGGCTCAATGCAAGCGTTCGCAGATGTGGGCCGGCTACCAGGAGGGACGGAGGGAAAAGGGGGGGGGGGGAGCAGGGAGCAGATAAACAAGATTAGGCTGCTTTAATTTGCTCATTTCAATGACGCCCTTCAACCTGCCCCATATTGACGCTGCCAGAGTCGTTTCCCCCCCAACCGTGACCCACCGTGATCTGTTTGAGATTAGATTTGATTAGTCAATTCCTCCTCTGCCGCCGTTTCCATTCATTCCTCAGGCGTCACGGCGAGTTTGAGAGTCACATAGCTGACGGGAAGACCAGGAGGAGGAGGAGGAGGGGTGAATGGGGTGTTGGGATTAGGGGTTTTAATTCCCCCTGAGGGGGTCATCCTGTGGTGGCTAAACTTCACTGCGTGGCACTTCGGATCACAGCGTCCCCTGAAAGTCCTGTTGTTCCAACTGCAGTCGTTCTGGCTGAGTGAAAGTCGGCCGCCGGCGTCTGGAGGCCACTTAGAGCGGCTAAGTGACATAAACACAAGCACACACAGGTGGAGGGCGTAAAGTGGCTGTTATTGACTTTTCTGGGTCGTTTATTTGCTCGTGGGGGAACACCTGTCGGCAGCAGAAAGCGGCCCCTCCGCTCCCCTCCCCCGCTGCCATAAATCTGCACTCCATCACTCCGGTTACTGTCATCGTCCTCCCCAACACGGTGCTGTCCCTCCCCCGGTCCCTCCCCCCCTCTGTGGTCACCTGGCAGCGGGACAAACAGGGCCGCTGTCTCTCTCTGCGCTTTCACTCGTCGAACACTCCCTCCTTCTTTCAGGCTCTCCGGGGGAGTTTTATATTAACGAACACCGCGTTTCACCTGCCTCCCAATGTGTGTGTGTGTGTGTGTGTGTGTGTGAAAGCATTTATTGTTCTCTGCCTTCCTCAGACTGGCAGACAGACACAAAGAGGAACTGCACCCAGTGTACGCAAACACACACACACACACACACACACACACACACACACACACACACACACACACACACACACACACACACACAAAACCCAAATACAAACACTGAACAGGCTTCTACCTTCATCATCATGCTCAATAAGTTTAATAAACACATCTGTCAGTCATCAGCACAAATTACTGACAGTCATGAAGGTTCCTCAGACTTTGTGTTGGTGGAGTTTTACTCTCAAGAGAACACAAATGTAGGTCAACATTCGGTAAATCCGTTAAATTCAGGTAGCGATTAATTAATCCGTCCCTTTTAACACACATGTACAGAAGTGAGGCAGAAACAAAGACCACACACACACGCACACACTTGAATAGTTCCAGGCAAATGAAAGCTTGGCCCCCGGTTTCGGGCCGGCGGCCATTGCTGCCTCCCGGTTACAGACTCATGTGTGATTAATGCAGGAAGAACTTTCCCATTTTAAAAGCAGGCAGGTCGGCTCCCTGCGCTGGTTCACACAGTCAGGAGGGTTTCAGAGCTGTTAAAAATAGACCTGCACCGTTTTTACTGACCTTCTCTCCCTGTTGCTTGCACCCACACACACAAACACACACACACATAGGCACACACCTGTGAGGCTGCCTGCTGTGGGGTCACCTCCCGAGGTCGGCCCTCTTTCTTTCCCACATGCACAGGCCCCTCCCTCTCTTCACTTCTCCAACCTCCCACACACACGGACACGCAAGCAAGCACACACGCACACAGGCACACATGCACACACGCACGCACGCACGCACACACACAAACGACTCTCGGGGATCTCGCACCACCTCTGCATTCGGGCTCCAAAACACCTTCCTTTCGGTCTGTTTGTTCTCACCACTGGTGCTTGTTTATTATTCATGACTGATCGTGTAAATCAGCAGGTGGACTGACTGTGACACCTGCAGACAACACGCGTTAAACAAGCACCTCTGTAAACTTCATGGTCCGTTACATCGCAAGGAAATCTGACTTGTGTGGAAGATTTTCTCCAAAACTTCGTTGATTTATCGTCAACGTTTGACGAGATGTCGACCGGCTGGTTTTTTGGTATGGTGAAACAACATAAAGCCTTAAAGTACACATCAGAGGGAAGGGGGAGTTTCCATACATGCACACAGAAAACGTTGCTTCAGAAACCTACTGGAGGAAGAATAATTGCTGATCCCGACAAAGAGTGATTTATAAAGAGCCATTAACACGTCTGTTTCTGTTCCTGAGCAGTTTGAACCGACCAGCGAGGAGACAGAAAGTGAGAAGGCCACGCCGAGCTGAGGCATGCCTTCCTAATTCACAACAGCTGAAACAATACAGGACCTGAGAGGAGGCAGGCCAGGGCTACACACACACACACACACACACACACACACACACACACACACACACACACACACACACACACACACACACAC
>JASSRZ010000054.1:1988517-2000982 GCA_032164315.1 Malacoctenus gilli | reverse complement strand
CACACACACACACACACACACACACACACACACACACACACACACACACACACACACACACACACACACAGACGGAGTTACCTCATGGTCCCCAGAGGTATGAGCAAGAAAAAAGAGGGCAGACAGAGCTCCTCTGAGGCTCCACCAGTATTGAATGTCACTATTCATGACACACACACAAAGAGCTGCGCTGTGCGCTGCAGTTCATGTCAGGCAGAAAATCATCTGCTAATGTGTGCAAATTAATTTTGCAGGACGGCAAAAGGAAGAGAAACATGAAGATGCTTGTTTTTGATAATTTGCACTCACTGTCAGAGTCACTGCGATGCTAATAATTGTAAATGCGAGCACATCCCCCAAAAGAAGTGAGTATCATTGTGAATTCAATTATATCATTTTTTAGGGAATTCTAAAATATTTTTAGATGTGTCTATTCAAACTCTTTAACCTGCAGCTCTCAGGCTTTACAGTCCCAAACAGCACAAGTCCAATTGAAAAAGCAGCATCCTACCTTGAACTCCTGCAGCTGCTGCTTGATGGTCTCCACCTCTGTGCCCACCAGGCCCTGTGAGTTCAGGCCCTCCTCAGCCCTTCCCAGCATGCCTTGCAGCTCAGCCACCAGCTTGTAGAAGTCTGCGACTCTGTCCGCGGCGTCCTCGATCTGGTCCAACCTGGCCTGGCCGCGCTCGCTCAGCTGCGGAGCAGAAAGCAGGAAGGAGGACGTCACGACGGGCTCACGCTTGTTTTCCGTTCACCCTCAGCGAGGCCGGTGCACTGTGACTGATGGTGAGATGGAGCGGCAGCACTGACCTTGCCGGCCTGGCGGCTCAGGGCCTCCGTCTCCCTCCGCAGAGCCAGGAGGTCGGGCGAGGAGCCCTCCCGCCGCAGCATGGTGGTGCACTCGGACCCGTGGCCCTCCAGCTCGGTCCTGAGGTCGGCCAGGCGGGACAGGAAGCCCTTCAGGGCGTCGGCCTGCGAGGCCAGGGAGTCCGCGTCGCGTCCCACCGGGCTCAGGGAGTCCAGCTCGTCGTCCAGGTCGGCCAGGCGCGAGAAGACGTCCCGCACGTGAGCCTGGACCTCGCCGACACCCTGCAGCCGTGACTCCAAGGAGGAACAACACTGCTCAATCTGAGTGAGGAGGAAGAGAAGGAGGAGAAGGAGGAGGAGGAGAAGGAGGAGGAGATCTGATCAGTGAGGTTTTTGCCAGAGCAACAACTTTTTAAAAGAAGAAAGAAGAATGAGAGTTTGGAGTGTGGCTTATAAAAAATACAATCATTAGTATTAGAGCTAACATCAGCTTTACTGCTACAACCAGCAAAAAGCCATAGCACAAGAGCTAATGACAGCCTAATTGCTACAGTTATAAGTGCTACAGATAGAATACTCGAGTTAGGATGCTGTCAGTTTCTGACCTTTTTGATTTCAGTAAATATCTTTAGAGCAGAAAGTTAAAGGAGAATGTTGTGAACCCAGATCAGTGAGATCTGTGGCGCAGAGAAACTGCCTCTTCAAACTACATGAATCAGACGCTCTCGTGTGGATCTGTGTGGTCATATTTTTTCCCTGAGAGGACGCCGTGTAACCAAACCAGTAAGTGATGCAACAACAGCCGGTAAAAATAGACGTTTGTGTTTGTGTGGAGGTGCAGAGAAGAGACGGATTATCTGAGGCGGATCTGCATCATCTCCTGCAGCTCAGCAGCAACGTCACCGCAGATCGATGCTTAGAAAAAGGGCATTAAATCACGGCAGAGGCTAACGGTACCGCTGGATGGCTTAGTGCTTGTACACAGCGACGTCTTCTGCGTCGGCTGTGACCTTAAATGGAGGTCGAGCTGCAGACAACGGCGGCGGCTGAGATGTTGACGCTCACGTTTACATTTCAGACTATGATAAAGAGCTGAATGTCTACACCGACCATATATGACAAGTGTAAGTGTGAGAGGCAAACTCTGCATACAGCCAGCTGCTCTCTATCAACCCACTGACACACACACACACACACACACACACACACACACACACACACACACACACACACACACACACACTCGCCATGAATAGTTATTCCAGTTTTACGACTCTTCTGCACTCCAGACAGCACAAATTGTTGAGGTGACATGAATTCATGACTGCTGGCTCCTTCATCGCTCGTCCTACTAATATGCGGAGTGTGCTTATTCAAGGTCTCGCTGGCTTTTATTGATCTGGACTCCACCATCAACAAGAAAACTTTTGCAATTACCTCAGGAAATACAAAGGAAGGCCCCTTTTATTGCCCTTTTTTCCAAGTTCTGGTTTGTTTCCTGTTCAGTTTGTAGCTGTACAGGCAGCACTGATCTCCATCCTCACCTTCTCCGTGACGTCGTCGTAGTCTTTCTCTGTTTCTTTGGCCTGGTCCTGAAGTCTCTCTGCTCCTTCAGTGCTGCCCCCTGGTGTCCGGGGTGCATCCTGCACCAGCCCCCGGGCCAGATCTCTGAGGTAGACCACCTGAGGCTGCAGGGACCGCAGACTCTCCTGCTGACTTCTCAGCCTCTCCAGGCTTTTAGCGCTGCAGGCCTGAGTAACAGAAGTACACACAGATTAGTAACAATGACAGCGGGCTTCAATCCTGGAAGTTTGTGACAAGGATATTTCGGTACCTGAGGTCCAAGAGCCTCCTGTACTTCAATCTGGTGCTTGGCAGCCTCCAGCCGTCTCTCTACAGCTTGACGGCCTTCCTCGAACTCCTTCAGACGGCCGGACAACTCCTCCAGCTGGGAGGTGCGGTTGTGGAGCTTCTCGCCCAGTCCGTCCAATCGCCGGTTCAGCTGCGCCTTCTCATCTCGCACCTGCACGACGGCCAGAAATGTGATTTTAATTCGAGTCGTCATGTTTCTTTCCCACAAGTTTTCTTGCTGTGTGGCTGCAGGAGCTGTAAATGTGGCGTGGTGCGTACCTCTTCCTCCCCGATGCAGCACTGCTCCAGCAGTTGATCGGCTGCAGTATTAAAAGCCTCCAGTAGGGGCTGTCTCCTCTCCAGGTCGAGTGACAGAGCACGGGCCTTCTGCAGGGCTTCATCCAGGGCGGACGAGTCCAGCGACGGATGGATCTCTCCATCTTTGTCCTCGCACTCCGATAACCACGGCGTCAGTTCAGTCTTGTGCTGTTGGTAGGTGTCAGCTTTGCTCAGGGTGGTCTTCAGCTTGGCCTCCCGCTCTGACAGCCGTTGGTTAAGCCCCTCCCAGTCCTGTCGCAGGGCGGCCAGGCGAGACTGCAGGGCGGAGCGCTCGTCTCCACCCGCTGGGAGGGACGCGAGCAGCGATGCTCCCTCTGCCTGGATCAGCTCGTAAGACCCTCGTTGACTGGCGATTCCCCGCTGGAGCTCCTCCGTCTGCGCTAAGAGGGAGCGGATGGCTTCGGGCTGGCAGGGCAGAGAGACGGCGGCGGAGGCGGATTCTCTGAGGTCCGCCTGCTTGTCGAGCCACGAGCGCAACTCCTCGAACATCTGCTGGAACTGCTGGGTGGAGGAGAGGGCGGCCTGGAGCTGAGACAGGCCGTCAGCTGGAGGGAAGAGGAGTAGAGGAGGTCACAGACATGAACTCTGCTTCATTCGGACAGAACAAACAGAGAGCGAGGAGGTTTGGGTGGATTTATTCTACTAGATTCTTTGGTAAAATCTATCTTAGCAGAAATCACATTAGCTGATAGTAATTTAATTCAGGAGAAGCCAATCAGTTCAGATTACATGCACCGACTCTCATCTGATTGGTGTCTAATTGGATTACTTGTGGTTCATGTAACTGTGACTAAGCTTGTAACTGATGTGAGAAACGAGTGAGAAATTAATGTTGATTAAAAAAACACACGAAAAAGCATCAGCTCGTACCCGCTCGCTCCTCCAAGCTCTTGAGCGGCGCGCTGACGCTCTCCAGCCGCTTGCTCAGCTCCTCCTTCAGGTACGGTTCAGCCACGATGGCGCTCAGCTCCCGGCAGAGCGTCTCGGCCTCGGACAGCTGAGCGCGCCTCCTCTCCAGCTCCGAGCGGATCTCCCCTGTCTCCTGCAGGCGCCGTTTCAGCGCCTCCGGCTGAGCACTCAGTGAGGCCTGAGCATCCAACCGCTCGCCCAGAGCGGCGGCGCTGGCGGAGAGCTCCCTGAGCAACGCCTGGGCAGGTGAGGAGAGGGATTTGAACCTTCAACCGCCACTGCAACTTACTTTGATGTGTCCTGGACACGGCAGGGATGACTCCTACCTGGTACTTTTCGCTGGTTCCTTGGGCCTGATCGATGTGCTTCGACCTTTGGGTCAGCTTGTTTGTCAGGTCCTCCCACTGCTGAGAGATGGAGCCCAGCTCAGTCTGCACCTCCAGCTGGTCCTTGGGGTCCTGTGCAGAGTCGCCGGTCTGGGAGAGGATGCCCTCGGCAGACTGAGTCAGCTGGTCAAACTGCGGCCGTCTGGTCTCGAACTCACGCAGCATGAACTGAAAGAGAGAAAATGACTGAACTGTAAACCCGATGAAAAACAAACACTCCACAGTCAGAAATTGGCTTCAGTCATACGAGTTGCAGCTGGCTTTTATGCGAACTCTTTGTTCTGACTGCAGCTCACGCTATTTTTAACTCTTATGCTGACTTTTAGCTCTCGTGCTTCCATCTCAGCTGATAACTGACTCTCAAGCTTCCTTTTTATAATGATTTCATCTCTTACATTAACTTTTTTCACTCTTGCGCTAACTTTAGCCCTTACTATACCATGATCGGGCAGCATTTAGCTATTTAAAGCTTCAATTCAGCGTATATTTTCTAACTAACTCTTCTGCTAACAGCTCATACCTGCACTTGCTGTTTCTGTGTGTTGAGCATGTTTGGGTCGATGCTCAGAGGTCCCAGCACGCTCATCATCAGCTCCTTCTCCCGTAGCCACGGGCCCAGTTGATTGGCCGCTGAGGCGAAGCTGCCCAGTCTGTCTGCGCACGTCTCCAGCTCCGTCTGCCTCTGCGCTGCCGTCTGATTGGCCGTCTGCCAGCGGGTGTCTGCAGAGATGAAGGAGACTGGTGTGAGTGAATGCAGACCCGAACAAACAATACGCTGAAGAAGAAAACAGGAGTCGGAGTGGTGGTGTTTTTCTGTCATTTCTCGTTTGAATCAAACAGCAATCGAGTCTGATTATATCAGTACTGGAGACAAACTGACAGAAAAACAGACATAGGGGATTTTTACATCCCGACTTCTGCCTCTTTCTCCATCTCTGACTCATGTATCCAGCAGAGCGATCCAACACACGTCTGAGTGTTTTCACTCCACATGACTCCGAAAAGACATTATGAAATCTGAAATATAAAAGGTCCCCCCTTCTTGGAGTTCACCTTCCATATTTCTGTCTCGGTTAGCTCATAGGAGGCCTCGGATAGAATATCGAGGAGGCGAGTGAACAAATAACTCTGACAGGAACACTGCCCACTCTCTCCCTGGATGCTATCGATCTCACTTCTTCGCCATTTCTCAGAGAAAAAACAACAAATTCTGAAGTGCAGACACACTCAGAGTAGAGCTCACTTCAACCCAGCAAAATGAGCTTTACCGTCGTCGAGCAATCTAAGCTGACGTAACGACATTTTCACGCTCAGATTGATTCAGCAGAGCAAAACTCTCTGTGTTAACTACGATTCTTCCGTTTACCGATCTCCTGGAGCTGCTGTCTCCAGGTGTCGGCCTCGGGGGAATCGGGGTTGTCGGCGATCAGCTTCCTGAGCGTACTCTTCAGTTCCTCCACCTTGCCAGAGTGCTCGGCCAACTCTGAGAGCAGAGCCTGAAGAAAAGAGATCAAGACGTTGACTTCTGGAAGAATTACGACAAAACATTGAGCGTTATCTCAGTTTGAGAGAGTGTCGCAAGCAGCCCGGTACCTTGTTTTCTTGCGCCTGGGCGCGCACCGCCTCAGGTTTGGAGGGGGAGGCGGTCTGACCCTGTTTCAGGCTCTGTTCCCGGGTGGTCAGCCAGTTCTTCAGCTCATCGGCGCCCTCTCTGGCCTTCTGCCTCAACTCCAGCGACGCCTGCTGGTGACCGAGGCGTTCCTTCAGATCTCCCCCGAGAGTGTCGTATCGAGTGTTCACGTCGGACACGGCGACCTGCAGCTCCGTCAGGTCTGACGGAAGGAACAGAGGGACACATCAGGAAATGTATTATTTTCATTGCTAGACCTCGATGCGCTGAGCACACCCCTGTGTAGAATCAAAACGCTCCACATGTCTGAGGTGGCTCACCTTTACAGGTGTGAATGCCGTTGACGCTGCCGGGACCTGCCGAGCCGTTGATCTGAGGAGTGCCTGCAAGAAAACAAGAGGAGAGTCATGAGCAGTGAGTTTCAGAGGAGCAAGGAGAGGAAATATCCAACCAGGAGGTCCCTCTGTCCTCGCTCTTACCGGTTTTAGTCTGAGGGGCGGTGATGTCGATGATGAGGGTCTCCAGCTCTGAGCCGGACTTATTGAGCTCCTGGACTCTGGGTCCCTGCGACTCCCAATCATTCAGCAGGTCCTGAAGTCAGAAAGCATCTCACTGAGTGCCAAACTCGTTCGCCGTTACCGCCACATACGGAGGTTTCACAGCTGAAGCAGGAGATCCACACACACCTTCAGCTGCTGCACCCTCCTCTGCAGACCCTCCGTGTTGTGGCTGGCCTCTTTGGATGGCAGCTGGTCCTGCGCCGTCTGCAGCCACCTTGCGAGGGAGCCGGAGAGCCCGCGGAACTGGAGCAGCTGCTGCTCGCAGGCCTGAACGGCGGCAAACCTGCGTCGAAACACAGAAGACGCCGAGTGGACGTGAAGGTCAGGAGGAAGTGGTGGACAGGGACACAGAGGACGAGGGACATGAAAGAAATCACATCCTCGTGTTTTCAGGTCAAACGTTAACGATCACATGGTCTTGCGCGGTTAATGTGAGCTATATTCTCCCAGCAGGAAAAACACGGCGCCTTGTTGACATGAACCATCGGCGGTCCCCGGCGGCCCCGAGGCAGCATCGACTCGGCCTTGACCTCGCTCCGTCCGTGTGTGATTTGTGCCGACTGCCTGTAGACACAACAGCGCTGAGACGCAGCCTGGCGTGGAGCGCTGCAGTTACCGCGCCGCTATTTTCCCCTCCCGCAGGACCCGCGTCTGCGAGTTATCTGGTGGGCAGTTTATAGGGAGGAAAATGATCCGTGAACACACTGCAGCTTATGTTAGAACGCGGTCGGACCCAGGAGAGTCTGTCTGCACACAGACGTGCGCAGACTCACACAAATGTCAGCGCTTTCAAATGAACTGACTGTGAAAGCTGCTCCAGGAAGGCCGTTGTTTTAATGTAGGTTTTTGTGCCATGAATTATCTCCCATTGTTTCTTTATCTTACATTTATTTTTGATGCTTTTTTTGCCTGTGACATTAAGACAAAAAGGTTTTTCATGTCAGTGGGAAAAGAAAGACTTTTTTTTTCCAACTGATTGAATTTAAAATGGATTTTTTGAGAAATAACTTCAAATAATTCAAGGAATTTTTGTCTTCATTATTTTTTTGGCTCATAAAGTCATGAAAATTAAAAGCAGCGGGCAGTTTCTTCGGTCAACATAATTATCTTATTCTGGCTTTACTTGGAACTGTGTAGTTTTAACTCCGACACAGTGGAAGCAGGCACAGCCATGGGCGGCCCATGTGATCTACTGCGCCCCCCCCACCCAAGGGGGTCCAGGACCTCCAGGCTTGGAGCCGCTGACATCCACTGGAGGGGCTTTTGTTGGTGTTTTTCAACAAGCTGAAATGTGACCCAATGCGCATGAGACCGACGGTATTTATAAACCCCCGCGACTCTCCCGCCGACCGGCCCCCCCGGAGGGGCTGCTCACCGATGCAGCTTCAGCCCGGGTTGCCATAGCAACCGGGACTTTATGGAGGTCTACGCATTTAGAAGTCACGTTGCGGGGATGCTCGCGGCCGGTCCGTCCGAAGGAGACAGCAGTCCGCATACCCGCGTGTCATCAGAGCGCCACGTCCGCCTCATCCGGCTCTGAGGTCTGGTTTTTATACACTGTGATAAACAACACCTGAAGCCTCATCTACTGAGTCTACTAATGTAGTGCCCCCTTGTGTGTCTCACAGGGAACTGTGCGGCATGCAAGAGGGAAATCAACAAGTTTCATTCCCCAATTTCGACGACATTTGGTGGGGATAGGAGAGGATAGATGTGGTTTAAATGTCTCTGGAGGCAATTTTACCTTTCGTTGACATTTTCCTCCAGCCGCGTGAACTCGTCGGTCACTCCTTTGACTTTCTCCAGTAAGCTCTGAGTGTTACTGAAGGCTTTTGATTGGCTGAGCTCCGTCCCAAGGTGGCAGAAAGATTTCAGCTGGCCGGCCTCCTGCTCCAGCTCCGATCTGACCTCCTGAAAAAACAGTAAATAAAGAAGTTGGCCGATGCGCTGACCTCAACCCCGCCAATGACCCGTTCTGGTGAACGTTTGCTGCACTGACCTCAACAGTCTGCCTGTAGTCGTCCACGCCGCGGTCCGGCTGGCCGACGGGACTCAGGGCCTTCAGCCGGCTCTGAGTGAAGGCCTGCAGGTCGGCGCCCAGGCGCTCGTGGTTCTCCAGCCGGGGCAGCAGCGCCTTGAGCTCCGCCTCCCTCTCGGCCTGGCTGGCCTGAGCGGCAGTGTAGCGCTGAGTCAGCTGGTCTAAGCTGCCCTGCAGGCCTGAAGCAGTGGAGGCGTCGGAGCTCTGCAGCAGTTTGGAGATGGAGTCCCGCGTGGCATCCACGCTGCCCTGTCGGGAGAGCAGCTCCTGACGGAGCTTCTGCAGCAGGACGAGGAGACATTCGTTCAAAAACCACACATCCACAATCTAAGAAATGAATTCTCAGGGAACATTGTCCGCATTAAGCAACTCCCACCTGGTTCTGGGTGAGGGCTTCCTGCACAGCCTGAGCGGTGGGCTCCACTGGCCCAGGGTTCAGGACCAGTTTGTCCAGCCAGCTCAGGAGCCCCTTCAGGCCCTCCTGCACGCTGACGGACTGAGCCACAGCCGTCTGCAGCTGCTCCGCTCGCTCCGACACCGATGTGGAGAGGGAGCCGAATCTCTTCTCCAAACCGTCTGAACAGAGAGAGAGCGAGATCGCATCAGAAACTTGTGGACACGCCGTGGGTGCTTCTCGTTACAGACGGGAGAAAACAGAGGTCGCGTCCCGCAGACTGAATCACCTGCAGCACAGAGGATGTCGACAGCTTTCAGCGAGGGAGACTCGTCGGCGCTGACCAGATCTCTTCCGGCTCTCTTCACCTTCTCCAGCTGCACCGAGCGCTCTGCCAACTCGTCCTGCAGCAGCTGAACACACAGGACACGCTCAGAACACCGTCTGAATCATCTCCAAGTAACTCTGAGACCCAGTTACTGACAATTTATACAAGAATTAAAACTAGTTCCAGAAGATAATTACTTTCATTGAATCTGTTTGCTTTCACTGTGTCTACTTTGAATTGGATTAATCAGATATTGTCCAGGAACAATCGAGTAATTACACTTCTTATCGACCCGTCCACAGAGACGATTGTGAGTGTGATTGTGTGTCTGACCTGCACTTGTCGTAAGGTGTTCTGCAGGTTTTGTGGGTCGGTGTCTCCGCTGGGCTTGGCGATGCTTTGGTTCTGCTCCTGCGTGCTGAGCCAGGAGTGCAGCGAGACCACCTCGTCCTGGTACTGCTGGTATCTCTCCAGCAGGCCCGACAACCGGCCGCCCAGCTCGCTCGACTGCAAACAACCAAAGGGACTGTTCAGGAAACACGACCGCCACCGGATCACCCCGTTTATTTACCACTCCGGCCCTCCCTCACCTTGGTGTGTAGTGTTGTGTATCTGTGGTTCGCGTCCTGGAGCTTGTCGGCCACCAGCTGCTTGGTGCCGTCCAGCGCCGCGTCTGAGCCGCCGACTTGCTCCAGAGCACCTTGAACCGAGTCCAGAACCTTCTGACCGGAGATGGAGACGAAGCGCAGGTCTGCTTTGTGGCAGATCACATCTTCAGCCAGCTGGAGAAACAAACACGTTCGCATGTCAGCAGAGCACAGCGACCACAAACATCATCCGTCCTGACCTCGAATGCTTTTCTCTGGCCTGGAATTGCAGCGCCAGATTACGATCAGCAAGTCGCTGACTTTTAGTGGGAAAAACTGTGACAGAAGCTTTTAAACGTGGTGTCAGGGGACTGGCAGCATGAAAATGACCCCAAAGTGGAGCTGAGGAGTTTCTCAGATGGGAGAATGAGATTATGTGGAACCTGAACGACTTCGTCCTCAGATGGTTGAAAGTGGAAAAAATTGCAGTGAATCAAAGGGAGCTTTCTCTGTAAACTAGCTGAAACCAGCCAGCTCAGAGCAACTGTACAAACCTGCCGCTAACCAGAGGCGGTTCGACAGCAAAACTCACACAATTAACCCTAAACCCACAGTTTCCACTCCATCCGTCTGAATGAAAACAACCCCCCAGCTGCTCGTACCTTCCTGTGCTCCTCCAGCCGACCTTTCAGTCCCTGCGCGTCGGTTTCTCCTTCCCCCAGAGAACGCAGCTCCTGCTCACTCTGTTCAAGCCACGTTCCCAGACTGCCGTGTTCCTGCAGGAACTTGGTCAGCTCGTCCTTCAGCGTCTCAGACTTCCTCAGACGGTCCTGGAGGGGACGGAGGAGACGCTGGTCAGAACTGAGGGTCTTCCTGGCACACGGGCTGCGGCGGCGGCAGCGGCGTTGGTTACCTGGCAGCTCTGCAGGCGGTCCTGGTGCTGAGCCTGCAGCTGGTCCAGAGCCGCTCGCAGCCGCTGCTTCTCCTCGGGGGGGACGGTCGAGTCCGGCTGCTCCAAAAGGGAGCGAGTTGATTGGCTGATCTGCAGCAGCTGCGCCTGCTGAGCCTGAAGCTGCTGCAGCTCCGCCTGACGGGGAGGTCAAAGGTTTTAGGTCACACTCGGACCGAGCCGTTACACAGCGAGGACAGAGAGATGAACCTGACACGTAGTAGCCATCCTGACCTGCAGCATCTCTGTGTGTGACATCACGGCGCCCTCTGGCTGCGAGAACCTGGCGTCAGGAAGATCTCGGCTGGGCACGGATGCGCCGTCTTTCCTGCCCGGTTGGTTGAGGGACGACAGCTCCGTCAGCAGGGAGTCGATCTGGCTTTGGGTGTCCTGTAGCTCCTCCACCGCCTTCGCCTGGAACCAGAGTTGAGGATCCATCAGCATGATATGAAGAAATGCAAACAAATCCAGTGGTTGCTCACTTGTGTTCATGTGTTTTTGCTTCCTGATGTCTGGTTCAATTTGTTTCAATTTAAATGCAGCAGCTCTCCAATAAACAACAAGTCTAACAAGTTAAATCCGTCATGGTAACTCCCGTGCTGCTCCTCTCACCCGCTGCGTGTTTTGCTGCACGGTGGCGCTGATCGCCGTGTCCAGCTGCGACACGGATGCGTTGGCCGTGTCGGTCAGAGCGTTGTACTGCTCCTTCATCTGTGAGAGCGCCCCCTGGAGTTTCTGCCGCTCTTCTGGGCTCAGGTTGTCCCCTCGCTCTGCCAGGAACTCCTCCACAGAGCGGATGGCCTCTGAAACACCTTCACCTCTGGTCTTCAGGTCTTTCTGCACTTCCTGGATGTTTCAGTGATGAACAGAAACAGAAAGACTGGATGAAGTCGGGAACTTTTCCTACATGCAGTTTGCTTTGAAGTTCCTCTTTGTACCTTCAGTTTCTTCTGCTTCTGTTGCAGGACGTCCACGTCCTCTGACTCTGCGCCGGTTTTCTGACTGGCCAGCAAACTGGCCGCTCCGGCCAACCACATGCTGAGGCCCTCCAGTTTCTGTGAACACTCGGCTTTCTGCTGCTGAACCACCTGAGAGGAAACACGGACAGGAGGAGGAAGAAAGAGCAAAGACCCAGAGAAAAAGAAGAAGACGACGTGAGCTGAAGCTGAACAGAGACGAGCACCAAGCGTTAAAACCTGATCATTCCTGATCCCTGTTTTTAACCTCATCAATGCAGATGTTCACCGAAATAACATCGTCACACACTTTGCCAAGCTTTGAGCATTTTGTGTCCAGAGTTCACGCACACACACACGCACACAGAAACAAGTGAAAACGAACACACACATATATATTTACATCGACCAACAACAAACAAGGCAGAGAGATCAGACAACGTTTATTTGCAGTTTTTCCTCTGTCTCCTCTAATCAGCCGAGACCAGAGGAAAAACAGAGAGGAGCAGGCGAGGTTTTTGTTCTCTGCTATCGTACTGCATCTCTAGCCTGTAACGCCGCCACGCAAGCCATTTTTCCTCAGCAGTCATCTGCAACAGCAAGGCAGACAGGTTAATAATAAAACACACATGTTATCCAGACATGCAGAGGAGCTTAAAGTGTGTGTGTGTGTGTGTGTGTGTGTGTGTGTGTGTGTGTGTGTGTGTGTGTGTGTGTGTGTGTGTGTGTGT
>JASSRZ010000054.1:1971108-1988417 GCA_032164315.1 Malacoctenus gilli | reverse complement strand
TGTGTGTGTGTGTGTGTGTGTGTGTGTGTGTGTGTGTGTGTGTGTGTGTGTGTGTGTGTGTGTGTGTGTGGTGGGAGCAACGCTGGTGATACTGTGGAGTGGCAAAGCAGCAGCAGTGTGTGTGTCAGTGTACGTTTGTGTGTCAATATGTGTGTGTAACGGATCAGAAAATGAAGTTAGTTTGCTGTGTGACATCATGAGGCTTCAAACGACGGTGCAGGTTAGTTTTTTCTCTGTGGGCTCGTCTGGTTTAATTTCTTCGGTACGTTATTGGATGATGAGTGTTGAAACAGTCCCGGTGGTGAGAAGCAGCAGTGGTTTACAGCGTGACGAGCAGCTCTGAAGAAGTGCGAGAGCTGAACCACTCGGCATTCGGAGCCCGGTCCCAAACCTCTCTCTCCTTGGCACTGTGCTCCTCTCTGTCCCTCTGCTCCTCCGCCTGCGCCCTCTCCCTGCGCCGACGCTCCTCCTCCCGCCCCCTCTGGGCAGCAAGGGCAGCGGACCAGGCCTGCGCCCGGCCGGACGCTCGGTGGAAGGCCCTCTGCAGCTGCTGCAGCTGCCCCAGGAGCTGCCTGCTCTGCTCCGGCGCCAGATCCGCCGCACGCTCTGAGATGAACACCTGTATGTCCAGAGCTGCGTCGTTGACCTGACCGGAGCGAGCCGCAAGGGACGACTGGAGCTCCTAAGGAGTGATTTGAACAAAATGAGTGTCTCTTTGAAATCAACAGAAGATTTGCAATTTTAATTTCAATGATTAGAAAACTGTCTCACTTTGCAAAGATTCAGCTGGTATGTGAGTTCATCCCGACTCTCGTTTTTCTCCTTTTTCTCCGATCCTGCCATCCCTCCGTCCATTTGAGCTTCCGTCTCCTTCAGCCAACAGAGGAGACTGTCCACTCGTTGTCCCAGCGACTTCTGCTCAGCTGTTACAGCATCCTGGAAGAGGAGACACCGTCTGGCAACGTGTTCTTGCACGGGTCTACAAAGTTAGATCCGCTGGTTTGCTCTGTTACCTTGTGTGAGTCTCTGTGTTCCCGCAGACTTCGCAGGATGCCTTCGGAGAGCGTTTTGGCAGCCTCGAATCCTCGGGCCAAACTCCGAGAGTCCTTCTCCAGGGTCAGAAGCAGCTGAGGGGGGACGTCTCTCGGTTTGGGCTCCAGCAGCAGCTCGGCAGCCTCCGTCTCCTTGTTGATCTCGGGCTGCAGGTCGCGCAGCTCGAGGTCCAGAGTCTGCGAGGGTGGAAGCGAACTGGTTTTCAACCTCGGATCTGAGCGCAGCAACAGGAAACATGTCGAGGTGAACCGAAGAGCGACGTCACCTCGGTTTGCCTGATGATGTCGTCCAGCGCGATCAGGCTGCGGCCGACGGACTGCTGCTGCTGCTGCTTCAGTCGCACCTCGATGTGTCTCACCATGGACACCAGAGCCACAATCCGCTGGTCGTGCTCCAAACACTCCTGTCGCACCAGTGAAGACTGAAAGACAAAGATGTGTCGAGAATATACCTCAGATCCCCTAAACATCTCGGTACTTCTTATAAATTCTGCTGTCAATGTATTTCCTACCTTGCCAGTTGTTCCCTCTCTATTGGAGACGGTCCTTCGGCTGTGGGCGGCCTCATCTTCCTCCCTGCAGCCCTCAGATGCCGTATCGGACTCAGCGACAGCAGGCGACTCAGATTCAGTCGATGCATCTTCCGACAGAGAAAGCGGGGAGTCGTCCTGCTGCTGCAGGTCCGTCGATGGTGTTGACTCTGGAACTTTGAAGGTTTGAGCTTGAGCTGGTTGGTGTTTTTTCTTCTTTCTGCCTCGGCGGGCGGTTTTATCTCCCGGTGGACCGGCGGGAATGGGCTGAGTGTCCGAGTCCTCGCGACCAGCAGATGTGACAGATGTGGCCTCTGCCATGTGTTCCTGAATTCCAGAGTTCGGTTTCTGTGTCTGACTGGTCTCCGCTCTCTGAGTGCCTGCTGAAGAAGATGAGGACCAGACAGTCTCATCATCTGAGGGACCCTTCGTCCCCTCGTCCTGCCTCCTCTGACCAGTCAGATCTGGATCCACTGGAACGGATTTGATGATTTTGGCCATTTCAGCCTCTGAACCCATTTTTCCATCTCTCATCATCGTCTCAGTTGGAGGTTCAGCTTTGTCGGTCTCTGCTGCGCTCTTGAACTTTTTGTGCTTCTTACTTCGTTTGTTTGGCTGAGTTTCTTCAGGCTGGACGGACGGAGCTATCCGGATGTCTTTCTTAACGTCCTCGTTTACAAAGTCGTTTCCTTTTTCCTTCTCATTCGAAAGAACCTCCGTCGACTTTGCCTCAAGCTTGGTCTCGTCTGCTGATTTCTCAGCAGGCTCGCTGATCGTTGCTATGTCCGTCTTCTGTTCTTTGGTTGACCAGTCAGTTTTCTTTGTCTCAATACTTTTGTCAATAGGACTCTTCACTCCCTCAACAGCACCATCAGGCAGATTTTGTAGCTTGACATGTTTGGTGGTGCTGCTTTGACTCTGACCCTTCCCAACTTGAGCAGACGGCGTTTTCTCAACAACTATTTCTACGTCTTTTTGTCCCAAATGTTTGCCTTCTTTTCTGTCATCAGGAGAAACCTCAGAGCTCTTCTTGTTCGAAGGTTTCTCCGCCGTCTTGTCGATCTTTGCGGCCTTCTGTTTTTTTGTTGACACATTGGATTTCTTGGTGTCCTTACTTTTGTCTGCAGGACTCTTCGTCCCGTCCTCGCCCTGGCCAGGCAAACTTTGTGCCTTGATGGGTTCAACAGAATCGCTTTGTCTCTGTTTTGTCGCTACTTGAGCAGTCAGAGCCTGTACTTCCTCCTTTCCTAAGCGTTTGCTTTCAATCAGCTCTCCGTCGGCACCCTGAGCAGGCAGACGTGCAGCAACGTCTTTGACGGTGGCGCCCTGACTCACCTCCTTTCGGAGAGCCTCCAGCTCTTCGGCGGCCTGCTTCTCGCTCACTCCTTTTTCAAACACTTTTTTGAGGATGCTCTCTTTGGCTTTTAGCACCAATGCTGCTTTCTCTTCATCCGCGAGCGTTGATTTCTGAGGCAGCTCCCTTTCAGGCCCTCTTTTTATGTCCCGAATGCTTTCGAGTTGTTCGGTTTGTTTAGACCCTACAATCTCAGATTTGTCCTCCTTCCTTTTGTCGCCCTTTTTATCTACTCTTTCTGCACTCTTCAGTGAAGTCGTTTCAGATTCATTTTCCTCAACGATGGTTTTTGGCAATCCTTGTCTGGTAGGATCTTCTTCCTTTTGGTGTTTGACAGTCTTAGGTTTGCCATCAATCTTCTCGTTTACTTCACCAGAAACCACCTTAGAAACCTCCTGATGGCTGATCTGTGACACTTCCTTGTTGTCTTGTGAATTAATCTCAGGTCTCATCTCTGCAGGTGTGGTTTCGTCTTCTGCAGCTTTCAGTTTCTTTTTATTTCTCCTCTTTTTCTTGTTCTTGTTTTCCGACTCTTTAGCCAGAGAGGCCGAGATCTGGTCTGGCTGATCTGCATCACTGCTGGTCCTACGCTCTTCGTCACCCTTTGAAGCCTTCTCATCACGCTTCTCTTGATCCACTCCTTCATCTTTCTCTTTCACACTGATTTCTTTCTGCACTGCCTCCTTCTTCCCATCTTTCTTGTCACTGCGTTTTGACAAATCGATCTTACTTTCGCTTCCTCTGTCACGCTCCGCTATCCCCGCTGTCAGGTTTCCATCTCCTGGAAGACAACCAATCAATAATGTGTTTTCACCGCTGGGAATAAGCTCATTTTTCTCATCCTTCACCGGTCTCCTTTTGGCTTCTTTTCGGACCCCTTCTGATTCTTCACTGGGACGATCAATATGTGCCTCAGCAGACTCTCTGAAATTGTTTTTTCTCTGTTTGTCATCAGTTTCCTCGACAACTGTTGGATTAAGAGTTTGCTCCAGTTTGTTGACGTCTTTTTGAGGCGTTATCTCGTTGATAGCTTGCTGGATTCTCTTCTCGATGTTACTTGCAAACTTTGAGAGGAGGTCCACAGACTGATCAGGCTGAATTATGATCCTTTCTCTCTCTGACTCATCAGATTCCAGTTTCTCCACTTCTGTACTCGAGTCAAAAAACAATGACTGATCCAGCACGACAGACGTAGAAGTCTTGAGGTCACCGGCACATGGAAATCCTGAGCTTGAAAGTGGAGACCTGGAGGTCGCCTCCGCGCTCACGTCTGACCAGTTTGCTGGACTGTCCGAGCTGGATGCTAACAGTATGATTGCAGGGGGGCTGTAGGTGCTATTTGATGAGGCAACAGGCGTGGAGCTGCTGTCGTCACCCTCCAGAGAAGCGACTCTCTCCTGAATCTCTGCAGCGACGTCGCTGTTTATCAGACCGACTGCGACGGCCTCGTCGAGGCTTGACACTCGTTGGCCAGTCGCAGGATGAACGAGACCTCCTTTCAAAATCTGGTTGGTTGCTATTTCTTTTAACATCTCTTCTCCAACCAAGCCTCTTCTGGAGGCTTCAGTCAGAGGAAGCTTCTCTCTGGTCTGGATGTCGATGACCCCGCCAGTGTCTGCCTGGCTTTGGAGGAGCCTCAGTGCTGGAACAGGGTCAACCTTCTTCAGTGCAACCGCCTCAGGTAAGGTCAAAAATGCACCTGTTTGCTGGTCTTCGACACCTTTAAATGGCTTCACCTCTAAGAAGCGTTTCCCTGTTTCAATATCTATTTTGCCCAGATTCACGAGCTCTGAATAAGGTAAAATGCGTGCAGTCTGAGGGTCGATGACTCCAAGTGTTTCTGTGGGAGAAGCCATCACTTCTGTGGCCACATTCTCATCTAGAATCCCCTTAGAGACGGCCTCTGTCAACGTCAGTCTATCACCGGTAGCAGGGTCTGAAACTGCTCCGGTTGACGCCTGGAAAACAGCAGCTTCTGGGTGGTTTGATGGACTGACTTTTCCAGTGTAAACCCACTCCAGCTCCTCCAGGCCAGGAGCAATCGACCGATCCACGAGTCCTCGATCCACGGCGTCTGAAACCGTGAGCCTCATTCCTGAAGCGTGATGTATTACTCCTCCTTCGGCCACCTGCCTGGCCAAGACCTGGTAGGCCTCGTCTGGCCTGATTAACCCTTTCTGAATCGCATGCTCCAGAGGAACGAGACAATTGGACTCCGGATCGACAATGCCGTCCATCTGCAGCTGCAAACTGGCTTTCTTAAGGGAAGCGGACGTGTCTGTTGTCTTTCCTTTGTAGGCTTTCTCTAACGCAACAAGTTCGTCTCTCTGGTCCTCTTCGATGAGTCCCAGGTTTGCTGCGAGAGTGACGGACACTTTCTTGTCCCTGCGGAGGTCAACAATCCCCCCAGAAGCCACCTGGGCTTCCAGGAGCCGAGCAGCGGTGTCGGGATCGATCAGCCCCACCTGAGCCGCTTCCTTCACCCCACAGACCTGCTTCCTCTCCACATCCATCACCCCTGACAGGGTTTTATCCGACTTCAGGACACTCCACATCAGGTCTTCATCCAACAGGCCCTCCCGCATCACTTCCTCCATGCTGAGGGACTCGGCGCTGCTGGCATCGAGGAATCCGCCAAATAGTCCGGCCTGGGCCATCAGTTTGACGGCGGTGTGGCCGGGGAGGACGCCCTGAGCCACCGCCTCGTCTGGCAGCAGCTTTTCTCCATCCTCGTTCATCAGGCCTCCGTGTTTAAGCTCCGAGACCAACTGGTCCAACTCGTCCTCTTCTCTTTGCTTCTCCACTCCAGAATCAACCGTTACAGGCACATTTTCTTTGACCCTTTCCGATTGTGTCTGAACAACATCTCTTCTTTCTTGGGATTGAGCTTTTTTACTCTTCTTCACACCTGTAGCTTGTTTTGGAGTCTCCATCAAAGCATTTTCATCTAATTTCAGAGCCTTCACAGCTGTTGTTACATTAACCTCTGTAGTAACACCTCCAGCATCCATGTGAAGAATCTCTTTAGGTTCAAGCACTGCCTGTAACACCTGATCTTGTGTTTCAGTCAATCCTTCCACAGGAGGCTTCATGGAAACTTCCCTCTTTTGTTCCTTTACTTTTGCAACTTCTTTAACAGATTTGATAAAGACTTGATCGCTCTCTCTTGATTTGTTTTTAGTTTTGTCGTCTTTGGACCCGTCATATCTTTCATCTACCCTGCCTCCATCCCCAATCTCCAAAGCCTCGTTCGGTGAAACGACACCGGATGTCTTTTCTTTTACTTCCATCTGTTTGTCACTCACTCCGTTATTCTTCTTCGTGAGCAACTTTTTCTGTTCCTCTGTGGCCAAAGTTTCCCCTGTAAACCCTTCCGTAGCTTTGACCAACACCAGTAACTCCTGGTCCAGCAGCACCAAGCGTTTTCCAGAGTGAGCGTTGGCATAGCTGTGAGTCATGATGTGAGACAGCAGCTTGTCTCTGGCTTGGTCTTCAGGACGAGTCCCATCGGTCGGTGAGCTGGCGGGGGCCGATGAAGGTGTTGGGGAGGGCGGGGCCAGAGACGAGCTGGTGGAGCTCCAGCGGGTAGGCGACGGGGTTCTTGTCTGGATCACATTGGGGGGAACATCAGGAACATGGATGTCTTTGAGTAAAGTAACCTGATGGGGGTCAAGAGCCTCTTTAGCAGGCTGGTTCAGTGGCAGCACCTGGAGCGTTTCTGGGTTGTAAAGAGCTCCGATCTTATGTCTCTGCTTCAGGATCTTTCTTGCCAAATCTCCGGAGACTACTCCTTGTTGGACACCTTCAGCAATGGGCAAAATTTCTCCAGAATTGGGCCAGAGGAGACCCATGAAAGCACAGAGAGATTCGAGGGCCAAGAGGGCCAAGCGAGGGGACAGAAGGTCCCTGCGAATGCTCTCCTCCAAATCCAGGCGTTCTTCACTGACAGGGTCGAGGATTCCTCCATTTCGGAGCTGTCGCGCTAACATCGCACACGCTAAATCTTGGTCCATGAGCCCGTGACGGACGGCCTCATCGATGGTCAGTCGATGGCCCGATCGCGGGTCTGCAATCCCGCCTGCAAAGAGTTGAGCTTCAAGAAGCCGCACGGTAACGCTGCGATCGATCAGCCCTTCCTGAACTGCACGGAAGATGCCGACTTTTCTTCCGGATCGGAGGCAGACGGTTCCCCCCGGCTGCTGTTTGACAGGAAGCAGAGGGAGACCGGAGTCATCGTCGAGAACACAGCGCTGCCGCAGCTCCTCCAGGGTCACTTTCTCAGCTGTGTTGGGGTCAATCAGGTCTCTGTGCTGCCATCTTGTCTGCAGCTGAGCGACGACTCTGGAAGACACAAGTTTCTTGTCCTCGGCTTGTTCCAGACTCATCATTTTCCCACTGCGGTCTCTTAGGCCTCCTGTGCTCATCTGGAGCTCCAGAACACGCAGTCCCACTTCCTCTCCAATGAGCCCTGACTCAATGGCTGCAGCGACGGGCAGGATGTCCACTCGCTGGTCAGCCACAGACTCGGTCTCTTCGACTAAGCGCAACGCGCCCTCCAGTTCACACAGGGACCGTCTGGTACGGGAGTCGATCAGACCTCGATTCAGAGCTTCCTCCAGTGACACACTGTCAGGGGAGTTGGGCTGGAGAAGCCCACCCTGAACCAGCTGAGTCTGCAGCAGCACGTAACAGGTGTCCTGGTCGATCAGACCCCGTCGGGCCGCCTGGAAGACCGAGAACGTTTCCACCGTTCCCAGATCGATCACTCCGGCGATGGAAAGAAGGTTCTAGAAAAAGAGAGAAAAGCCCAGTTTAAACAAATTCTGCTCTGTGTGTGCGAAAAAAGGATTTATACTTTTAATTTGTTATAATTCTGTTCTAACAGGACTTTATTAGTAGACATAATCTGAGAGGAAGAAGAAATCCCATAACCATTTGAAATTAAAAAAGTTAAGAGGATCAGAAGTCTTTACTATTTCTGAGCGTAGTTACAGTTTCATGACAGAAAAAGGCTTTTTATACTCACCACAACTGTTTACTAACAAGCGCTAAGCATGCAACAGAACAAATTGTAACAGAAAAGAGCAGAAAAAGGAAGCAAAGACTTAAAGAAATGCTGTAGTGTAGAAGAACAAAGACAGAGGAGGAGAAAAAAAACACTTCCAGGCACCGGTAGGAGAGAAAAGCGAGCACTACTCACCGTCGGACGGGCTCATCTCGCCGCACACACACAAATGGCCCGGCAGAACGAGGCGCGACAGGTGAGAAGCTGGTTGTTAGCGTTGGGCATGCCACTCGTTACTCTGAGGCCTGATGCTGCTCTCACACTGAATCCTCACGCTGACATCGCTCAAAAAAACGTCTGATCCGACCGCTGCGCCGAACAACTAAGAGCCGCTTTGTGAGCTTTTTTGTTACGAAAAATTCTGGCAAAAAACCTGCTTTTTTGTGGTTTTTTTCTCATGATGATTCCTGTTACACTAACTGAAGTGCAAACACCCGGCAAATCTATGTACTCCATCTCTTCCTGACACTCTGACGTCCACATTCTGTCTCCTTTGGCAGCTGTTAGTGATTTTCAAGCACAATGCTGGTTTAAAGTTTCACACATTAATTGTTGGCATTAGAACAGACACATAAAACTTCAGTCACACACACGCATTCGGTTTTTGTTTTCGTGGTCTGGACACAACATGCTCAAATGGTGAAGTGAGTTCTGGGTTGTTGTTGCTTTTGCACGGCTGAAGCGTCTGATCATCTTAAAGTAAAACCACCTGGAAACCGAACAGCAGTCGGAAACAACAGCAGAATCGTCTGACACACATTCAGTCCAGTTTTAAACATTTAAAGGCAGATGAGGAACAAAATGAGGAGTTGTGAATGTGTGATTTCTATCTACGGACAATAAAATAAAGTTAAAACGGGAGAAACTAATACAGGAGAACATAAATACTAAATGTAACGGTTTAACTTTATGCAGTGGCTTTATTTCACCACTATATAAAGAGAAGGGGAAACTATTATGTCATGTAGCTTCAAAGTTTAAATAAAATGTGAAATTTTTGTCATTGTTTTTATAGAATACATCTCTGAAAAGTTTCCACAGCTCTCACAGTAAGGCTTCGTATTAACCGCGTCAGCGGTGGAAGCGGATGTATTTCCGTGGAGATGATGATGAAGATGATGGAGGTGGGGACAGTTAATGACATGAGTGCAAGCTTTTTGATGTGAACGATGTGAGCGTGGATCAAACCATGCCGAGGCCCCGTTCAGACGGCGTTTACCAGGACAAGCTCCAGAAACGCGAGCTGCAGACGCTTCGTCTGACTCCAGAATCACTTCGGTGTTTATCTTTAGATTTAGCTGAAACGCTGCAGCCGCAAACGACTTTCCCGGAGGCCCGGAGACGTGTCCGAACGGGGGTTTTGTGACTGTTGTTAAACTGAATCAACGGTGGTGATGTTTACCAAAATGCACACTCTGTGAACACACAACATGCTGCACACCTCAGACACACACTCAACTTCCTGCTGGCCCGCACGTCAACTCTCGCGTAGCTCGCAAGCGTGTTCAGACTCAAAGCGACACTTGACAGAAAAAAACATGATGGCGTAACTGCGCGCTCGGCCCTTCGGCTCGTCTACCTTTCTCTCTTCCTCTTTGGCCAGCTGCTGCTCCAGCTGCTGCAGCTGCTGGGTGGAGCTGTCGCACAGCTGGTTGTAGGTTGCCGTCAGCTCGTCCAACTGGGCCTCCACCTCAGCACGCTCCTCTGGGGACAACCTGGGTGGGGGCGCAGGGAGCAGGGCGGAGTTAGAAGCCGCTCCTTCCCTCGGTAAAGAAAGCCGGCGCCCCGGATTGCGAACTCACTTGCTGGCCTGCTTGGACAGAAGGAAGACTTGGGTGCTCCGGATGGCTTCGGCCACCTGATCCTTCTTGGCCGCCAGCTGCTCACTGATGGCCTGCAGGGAGACGACAGGTGAACGCTGTTGTTATTGGGGTGGAAAACGTGCGGCAATGTCCAACTGCTCTGCTTTAAATTTTGCCTTTAGGAGTGAAAATAGTCCATTTTAAAACGTGTCCAGACGAACCTGTTGAGCGGCGAGTGAGGACTCAGCGTTGGGACCCCCGGTCCGACCCTGGAGGCCTTTGACCCAGCCCAGCAGGTCAGATACCTGACCCACCCTGGCCTGCTTCTCCTCCTCCACCTCTTTCTGCCCAGACGAGAGAACGAAGGACAAATAAGGAAGAGCGGGCCACGTTTCACTCAAGTTTCATCACTCTGATGTGATAGATTGAAGCATCACCTCTTCCTCCTCCAGTCTCCTCAGAGCATCGCTGATGTACTTCACGTGCTGCGTTGTTAAGGTCACTAAGGCTGTGTATCGGGTGCGCAGGTCCATAAACTGCATACACACAAACACAGTCAGATCTCAAATGAACAGGAAAGACAGACTTCTCAGTAATACTCATGGAACCATCGTCACCTCCTGAGTGATGGCGTCAGAGGACGAGTGCATCCTCCTCCTCTTCACAGGCGACTTGTGTGTCGACTCTACGAAGGCTCGGTACGTCATAAGCTGCAGTTCGTAATCCTTCAAAATAAAAGCATTGTGAAATTCAAGAGAACCGTTTCATTAGTGTGTGAAAGAAAAATCACATCTCGTCTCACTGAAATATATCCAGAGCAGCAGCTTCTTACTTTCACTGAGGTGCAGTACTGTTTGGAGTGAGTTTGACACTCGTCTAGCTTGGTCTGGTTCTGTTCGATCTCAGCTACTAGTGCCTGAGAAGGAAAGCAAACAGACGTGATGAGTACCAGTCATTAGAGTGTATTGATCGACAGGTTACTGAGCAAGATGACGTTTGTGTCGCTGACCGTCTGTTGCGCCAGCTGCTCCGACAGCGCCTTGCTGTCGTTCTGGCCGGGTTGCGTGTTTTCTTGTCTCTCCGTCGTCTCTTCGATCCACTTGATTAAGGAGGAGTGACCGTCTCTGTACTGCTGCAGCGCCAAGCCCACAGCTTCCAGATCAGTCCGTCTGCACGCAAACAGGAGAATACGATGAGTCACCTGACACGACATCATGTTAAGGCCTCACCTGTCGTTCAGTGATGAACTCACCGTGTCTCCGTCTGTCTCTTGATCCCGCTCCACCGGTCGGCCATCTGGGTGGCTTTCTCCTGGTAGCGCTCCAGCTCGGGGCTGCGGTCTGAGTGGAGCTTCCTGAGCTGGGCGCCGGCCTCTTTGGCCCGGGCGACCTCCGACTGCAGCGAATGGAAGACGCTCTCCTGCTCGCCCAGTTCAACCTGCCACGTCTGGGGGAGAAGGTAAGCAAGACAAACCGAGTGAGACATGGGGACGGAGGAGAAGTGTGATGTGAGGGCACGTGGTGCGGCGTCCTCACCCCCAGTTGATCTCTGAGCTTCTGGATGGCCGCCGTGTCGGCGGGGACGATGTCTTCTTCACTCAGTCTGCTTTCGTACTTGCGGACTTGGCTTTCTGCTTCATTCAGGCTTCGTATGAGGACGTCAACAGTTTTCAATCTGAGAGGTGAAAAGTTCAAATTTGAATGCTTCATGAGGAAAAAAAGTTGGAGTTTTTTTACATAGAAGTGGTAAAAGAAGCAGACGAACTTTTGGAGGTAGACAGATGAGAGGTTGTGCAGTTTGTCTGTCTTCTCCACGGCCTGAGTGAGCTCAGAGCGCAGGACGGGAACGCTGGAGGACGTCGGCTTCTCCTCGAAAAAGGAGACGCAGCGGCGGGAGACGTCGCCCAGACCGGAGCGGAGCGCGTCCAGCTCGGCCTGCAGCTTCTGCAAAACGAGGGGGGGGTCAGTAAACCGTTGAAGTGCCGCTCATGTCAGGTCACATTCACCCCGTTGACTAACTGACCTCTTGCTCCGCGATCTGGACGGAATAGTCAGCGCTGTCACCCGACAGCAGGATGGGGGGCGGAGTCTCGATGGACCTGATCAGCCGCTGCTCGGCCTGGTTGAGTTTGAGGGAGATGTTCTGCAGCTCCGAGAGGTACGAGCGAGACACCGACTCGTCCTTCTCCACTGAAGGGACAAGGAAGAAAAAACACACAAACACGATGTTTTGATTCCAGGTAGTGAGTTTGTTCACACACTCTCAGCCATGAAGAGACTGAGATGATAACCTGAACCTGACAGACGTGAGAAGCATCCGTCCTCACCCGTCTCCATGTTGAGCAGCAGGTCCTGGCAGTGCTGCTGGGCCTGCTGCACGTCTCTCTCCAGCTCCCGCCTCTCGGCCGCCGTGAACACGGAGCTCTCTTTGCTGTCCGACAGGAAGTCGTTCAGCTGCGACTGCAGGTGATCCAGGACCTGCTGCCGTTCTGACGGAGACTGAGCGCGAACCTGGCGGGCGGGAAGACGAGCGGTAGTCAGTGAGTGCAGCGGGATGGAGAGGCACTGTGGAGGGACTGTGAGGGGTCTCTGCTGGCGTCTCACCGAGTCCAGGTTCCACTCGGAGACCGTCCGGACGTCTTTGAGCAGGTAGTGCCAGGAGACGACGCTCTTCATGTTCACGTGGAGCTGGTGCCACAGAGACATGACCTTCTGGTACAGCTGCTCCGTCCTGCATGGACAAACATCCACCACTCAGGTCCACAGACTGCAATATCGGACCCCACCAATGGGGGGAGTGCATAGTTAAACGTTGTTTCTCACCTGCTGGCGGTGTCCATGGCCTCCTGGTTGGGAGGAGGGACGGTGAAGCACACGGACGGCACCATGGCCTCGTTGCCCGTCGGACTGATCACCTTCCACTTTGTCCTCTGGGAGTTGTCCTCCAGCACGCACTCCTCCCCTCGACTGATGGTGATCTGAGAGACAAAGGAGTGATGCAAAAGGACAGAGAGGAGGAGTTTGGGGAGAGGCAGAGAGGAGCAGAGAAGGAGGAATAGAGGAGGTGATTGAAGGACGAGGTGGACATGATGCAGAGCAGGAGGAGAGGAAATGAAATGAAGCCGGGGGATGAAAAGGAAACCAGCGGAGGAGGGTGAGGAGACAGGATGGACAGAGGACAGGGAGGGAGGAGAAAAGAAAGAACTGGTGAACAAAACAGCAAAATAACTCAACAGAAAATGTAAACATCAATGGACTTCATGAGGTTAGCAGGAGATTCAATATGACATGAGATTAGAGGAGCTAACACAGGAACAATGCCGTGTGCCAAAAAAAAAGCTGCTTTGCACCACTGAAGCTTTTATTGTGAAAGCAGCAACTTTTCCCCCCTTCAAAGCCACAGTGAAGGTCGCCGGCACCTGGGCTGGGTTTCAGCTCCAACGCCATCTTTACTAAACCCAGCGCAGGATAAACAGAGGAGACGTCGCAAGCTGCACAGAAAAGCCTGTTGCTGCTGCACTGCCTCCCCCACCCACCCCCCTCTCTCACCCCTTCCCTGCACACACACACACACACACACACACATCAATAATGCAAAGCTATGCACATACATTAGCTACATGGAATGCATATAGAAGCTTGTTACTTTCTGACTGACTGAATCAGCCTGAGAGGCGAGCACGCTATTAAATTCAGTGCAGTTCAGCGGTTGCCACCTGCTCTCATCATCTGATCGCAGTGGGACGCCACGCAGCGTGGCGCCAAACTCTGGATGAGTCATCGACAGCCGGTTGGCTAAAACAGCCTAATAATAAGCCAGACTTGGTGCAGGGTGAGAAACTTACAAAGATATTTGAAGAAAAAAAACTCTTAACATTAACTGCATTTCTCAATTTGTCCACACGGGGGCGTTGATCTTTTGTTCGGGAAACTACTTTAAAAAATCATGTGTTAAAATTCCTCCTCAAAAGAAGTAGCTTTAAACGACTGGAACTAGAAAAAAGTACATGATGACTACAGATTTCTGTGCATCTCTAAAAGTTAATCTCTAATAAAGTTTAATGAGATTATTCTTGGTTGAGTATAGATAAGCTCTCATGGCTCGCTTCTATTTTGTTAAATTTATTTTTTCGCGGTGTATTTTCTTCATCCTGCAGAGCCGACATCCAAAACCTCTTCCACCCTCGAGCAGGAGCTTAGACGACTGCAAGCGCTTAGCGGTCTGAGCTCAGACAACGACGAGAAAAATTGACATCAGTTGATGAGAGAGCGACAACTCTTGTTTGTGTGCGTGTGTGTATGTGTGTGTGTGGTGTAAGAAACTGAGGTGAGAGAGGGAGAACATAGGCAGGTATACCTGAACGTTTGTCTTGCCAGCCCAGCCGACAGACGAGAAGGAGGGGATAGGTATGAGGAAGAGGAGGAGGAGGAGGGAGTGAGAGGGGAGAGGCATAAAGGTACACGAGGGGATGGAGAGAAAGGAGGAGAGTGAAGGAGAGAGAGATTACTGTCGGTCATGCGCACGGTTGCTGGTGAAAAAAAGCAAAAGTTTGAGGCTAAACTTCCTTCTTTCACTCGGCTGCCGAGGAATGCACCTTCGTCCTCCGCCTGCATCGAACTCCTCGCTTCGATGAGCAAACTGACCCTGCGGCTTCTAACGCGTTTAAATTTAGCAGCGCTCCGAGCTGCCGGAGTGTTCTAACGGAGGCTGCCGAGAGGACGGGACAGCTGCATAATTGATCGGCTCTCAGAGTCCTCGAGGATGTCCCAGCCGAGCGTGAGGGGTGCAGACGTGTCCTCCTGAGCGGCTGCACTCACAGGTGTCTCCATGAGAGAACGCGGCAAAAGGGACCAATTGAATGAAAAGTACAAAAGAAATAAAGAAGAATATATCTTCCTTTATAATATTTTAAATCCAGTAATGTATTACTGATTTAATTTTAAGTGTGCATGAATGTCAACTTGTTTTTTTTCGATAACTGAGCCTTTGAACTGGCTGTTTTTACTTGTCGTGTAGAAATTTAAATCAGAGGAAGCTGCTGATCTAATAAACTACATTTGATTGGAGTCTCTGCTGATATTTCTGTCCCAGTTAGGAGATGCTGGAAGGAGCCGCCTCGATGTGGCGATAGGAGGAGCCTGTGTGAATGTGCAGGGTGGAGAGGAGGCGGACGGGGGTCAGGGTTCAAACACGAGAGGTGAGGTCGGCGGTGAGCTAGAACTGAATCGATCTCACGTTTAGAGCTTCTACCAGCACGACGTCCCGTCGCCCGCCCGTAAACGCTTGGAGCAGTACCTCGATCTGCCTGTAGTCGCAGATGGCCTTGATGGGCGTGGTGGCTCCCAGCGTGCTCTCGGCGCTGCGAGGCCGCAGCTGCACCAGCGACTTGGCTCGGCCCACCAGGCTCGCCACCGTGCTCCTGTACTCGATGAGCTGCTCCTTCTCCTCCTGCAGGAGGAGCAAAAGGGAAACATCAGAACTGTCGTCCTCTGTAGATGTGCGAGTGTGTGGTGCGAAGCCATCAGGACGCCGATGAACGTCTCCGCCACTCAAGTGGTCAAAAACCATCGAGTGAACGGAGTTTCACACCAAGTGTGTCATGTCTTCAGAGTGGCCACAGGGTGGCAGCAGAGACTCAGAAGGTGATGAAACAGGCAGTAATCAGCAGTAAATATACTTCCTGAAAATAATATTTGCTTTCAAATCATGTGATACTAAATTAGTAGTATGAGTATTAAATGATTCTGAAGCAAATATTTAACATGGAAGCAGAGAAGTGATGAAAAGAGTAGCTGGTAGCAGGTGAAACACTAAGAAGCCCCGACTTCCTATCTGTAACAGCTGTGAAAAAACATCTGTATGGGACACGAGTACCATTGAGTCCTGCAGCAGGTCTTCCAGTTTGCTCAGTCGGCTGCTCTTGTCGCAAGTGTACTGACGTTTGATGGTTTCCTGCAGCTGGCGGAGATACGACTCGCATTCCCGAGCGTCACCCATGAACTGAGGAGAAAAGAACGACAGCATGAAGGACAAGAATGAAAGAGTGAGAAATGAACACATGATTCACAATATACCCAGCAATGATTTAGGAGGAAACCTTCACGATTGGTGTGATTGTTGGTTTTTACCTGGAAGTACGCCGTGTTGTCTTTGAGGTGTTGCTCGACACACACACACAGCTGGTCGACCCACTGCCACTGTGTCTGCAGGGCGGCGCTGTAAGCCTGAAAACACGCACAACAGAGACACAAAGTCGCTGTCATCTCGTCCTCACAGAGCGTCTGCAATCATCAGCACAGATGCTGATCGGCAGAAACAGGCTCAGTGTCACTGACCTCTGCTGCTATTTTTAAAATTTAACTTAAAATTGGAACAAAAACATTTTCTTTGTTGTATCGAAAGTTGTCGTTGAGCTTGGGTAATCCGAGTGACGCCATGAAGCTCACCTCCACCGTCTGCTTGGCCGGATGGTTTTCCTGACAGAGACGACTTCCTGTTTCCTGCAGCGAGCGCATCACGTCGCGCTTCTCATCCAGCTCCAACCTCATTTCCTGTGATGTGGCAGGAAAACGGAGGTCAGATATTAGAAGAATTTTACCGTCTGGCTGCAGGTGAACGAGGTTTTGAGGGTGAGGGGGCCGACCTTCCGGACTGTGTGTGTGTGTGTTTATTGTGCGTCTCCTTCCACTCACACTGTACATTTCCTTCTTGGCGCTCATGGCGCTGTTGCCGTCGCTCCAGTCGTAGGCGATCTCCTCCTCCTCCCGTTCATTCAGCCAGATCAGCTCCTCGGTGCAGTGCGACACGAACGCGTGCAGGCTCTCCAAGCTCCGCAGGCGCCATGTGGATTGTTCCTATGGCAACCACGCAAACAAATACCATCATCTCACTGATTGGGGGAGAAACAAAACACAAGACGAACCCCCCCCCGGTCTCTTATTCTTCTGATTTTACTGCCGGTTTCTGTTTTATTGAATTCTTCAGAAGAGAAGATACATTGGATTTAGTAGTGTGTGCTTTTATTGCAAAATGTCAAGAACAAAGAACCCGAGACATGTTACAGGAGGAGAAGAAGAAGAAGAAGAAGGGAAGGATGAAGACAAAAGCAGACAGAGAGACGGGGATGAAGAAAGAGGAGGAGCAGATTTATGTTAATAGCACTTCAATGTGTCGCACTGTAATGGGATTATCTGGGAAAGCGGCTGCACGGAGAAACAAAGGAGTGCAGGAACCATGCACTGGAGTGTGTCTGTGTGTGAGTGAGTGGGGGGAGAAACGTGTGTGTGTGTATGTGTGTGTGTTGTGCACTGACCAGTAGTTTGCAGTATTGGTGCTCCAGTTTGGCCAAAGTTTCGGAGTAACTGCTCTTAAAGTTTGGAGACACTTTAGCCTGATGGAGGGAGAGAGAAACGATGTTATACACCTTACCAGAGAGAGAGAATGTGTGTGTGTGTGTGTGTGTGTGTGTGTGTGTGTGTGTGTGTGTGTGTGTGTGTGTGTGTGTGT
>JASSRZ010000054.1:1927393-1948729 GCA_032164315.1 Malacoctenus gilli | reverse complement strand
TCCTCTGCCTCTCTGTGTATAAGTAAGCGACTCTCCTGGATCCTGAAGGACCTTTTTTTTTTTAGTTTTTCAGCCTTTTTTCAGGACGATGATGCTGCAGAAAACGCTGGAGGTTAAACGTGGACTCGTGTTCTGTGAGGCGTCGGAGGAATCCTGCAGAGACAGCGTTATAAATACACCGTAACGCCTCATGTTAGGCGAAGGTGACGTAATCCCCCTGGGTCCCGTTTAGCTTCGAAAACAAAACCTCAGAAGTGGTTTGTTTTGCTACACTGTGCAGACACACACACAAATACACTGTGTCCTGCTCTGGATGACAGAAGCCAGATGCAGCAGTTGCCTGATGTCTCTACTTCCTTCATCATCTCAGGCTCCGCCTCCTCCTCCTCCTCCTCACAGGTTTCCAAACACACACTTTCTTCTGTGGCCACTCGGCAGGTGTCTCAGCATCCGTTTTTTTTTAGCTCCGCGAAGAAACAAGAAGACTGGACGAGCCGTGGACTTGAGCTGAGATGGTCTTCAGCGTCCGTGAAAGAGCCCAGACGGCATTTAATCTAATCATGAGAGAACCAGAAGAGTCCTTCACCTCATTCGAGAGAGTGTCTGTTCGCCTGGCCAGGAGGACTGTTAATGACCTCCAGGCAGGAACAATCAGCAGCCAGAGATGAGGACAAAAAGATTCACGACTGACAGACTGAACACGTCGATCCCGCCTCTCTCAGCACCGGCGAGCGGCCCGGCCTGAGGTCAGAAGTCGCCACGTGAGGATGGACAGCAGGTGCACAAACTGATGGAGACGCAGAGACTCCCAGTCAAAACAAAGTGCAGTAGCTCCTCCTCTTGACGCGAGGTCCCTCCTTCACCTCGCCCCATCTTTTCATCATGTCCTCCATCCACACCGACTGTCTTCTTCCAAACACTGAGGGACCGTCCACACTAAAAATACCAGTCGGAGCTTACGCCTCTAATACCGCGTCGCACGCTTATCCCTCGCTCCCTCCTTTCGCTGTCGTTATCACCTCTAATCTCTCTCTCTCTCTCTTCTGCCTCGTCTTCCGGTGTTCTGCTTCCTCCCCCTGTGATTGAATTAAACCCGGTCGTGGGAGGGATGTTTCCAGTCGCCGTCCTCCTTCCTCTCCTCCATCCTTTCGTTTTTCCCAAGCTCTCTCATTTTTTCCCTCTCTTGACGCTGCTGTCGTGCTGCCAGGCCGGCGCATTTATCCGCCTCTGTGGTGACACTCGAGGACTGGCACCGTCTCCGTCCCATTTTGTCCCTCCTTCACTTCCGCCTCTTTAAACAGCGACGAACACTGAATGCTCCATTATGACGGGAGAGGGGAAAAAAAATCTCTCAAAGGCCGACGGTAACGAACTCGTAACCAAAACTTTCTGTCGCGCTGCCAAACCAACAGGCCGCCTGGTCAGCCACAAACCTGGTCATCAGATTAGTATCGGAGCCGATATGCCCTCCTGTGGCCACTGACGGCGACACCTGAGGCCAAACACTGATTAAACTCCAGGAGATTAACGCGTCTGTCGGTCTGCACATCAGTACGAATCCTTCATGTTACAGCAGTGCGTCGAGACGTCGCGACATCTAAGGTCACCTTTCAACCTCAGCAGACACAGAAATTTACCAAAAACCACACCACAGTCATATTTCGGTATTCAGACAGATCAATTATTTTCAAACGTCCCTCCATACATTGATTTTTTACACCACCAGCTTTCACCACATCATGTGTTACATATCACACCACACAGGCCTACAGGCCCTCCACGCTTGGCCAACCAACAGTGACAGTTACAGGAGGAAACTGGAGCCCACAGAGTCACACAAACCCACCGCACAGTCAGACCTGAAGCTTGGCTGAAATCCTGCTTCAGCTTCAGTTACTCTGAAAATGAGTCACGAGGAAACAAACCACTGAAACCTCCAAGTCGGTTCAGTTCGACGCATGCATGCCGTCCATCCGGCAGGTTCAATTTCCACAAGAATGGCAAAAAAAAAAATACAATGCTCCTTTGTTTGGTTCAGTTCACTTTCACATGGGGGTTTTTGAAAGTGGACCAAAGTGGTCCTGCAATTACAACATCTGGCTGTTTGGGGGCAGTGTTGTTTAAAAGGTGTAGTGACCAGAATCAATACAAAAAAGCCTGAACTTGAGAGACCGCCACCTGTTGCCATGGTGACACAAATATTGAGCAATGTATATCCTGTTTCCTCCTATTTTTAGTCCGCTAATCTGCTTGCTTTTCACATCATAAAAAAACAAGTGCAAACCCACTCAAACCCACGTTTACAGTTGGTTTGGTTCACTTGAGCTTTCACACTGACTTGTCAAATCTGTGTTACACTTAAAGTGGAGGAAAAAGATGTGGTGTGTAAGTGAACTCAGATTCGTCAGGTAATATCATGGATTACTTTGAGTATTTAATTAAGTACTGTGAAGTGAACTTGTACCAGAGGGCCTGGTGGGATCATACAAGTGGAGAAAGTGGGAGTGGCCACCTGTCCCCACCCTGGTCAATCAACCATCAGGGAAGAAATTCCAGCAGAATTAGAGAAGACGAGCTGATCGGTCGTTATGATTCATCTGCTCTGTGACGTCAAGTCAGATGTTTGTATTGGTGCGTCCAAATCGCAGGTCTGAACCAAATGTCTCGTCTCACTTACAGTTTGGCAAGTCTTTCCACTGCTGGTCCACCATCAGGACTCACAGACTTACATAATAAACAATAGCTGTTATTAGCGTTTCTGCAGGCTTTAAATGAGCATTAGCATCGAGGTTCTATTACACAATCGCACAGGAATCTGTTTAATGCTGCAAAAATGCAGTTTGGTCATGTTTAGCGGTGAATAATGAGACCAAACTGAGCAGCTTACTGAAAGCACAGTGGCGTGTTGTTTAGTGTTGAATATGCAAGTGTATACACAATAAGAGGCGGCGTGTACGCAGCAGAAATAAATATTGTGAGTGAATAAACTCAAGAAAAGTCCTTTTTGGAGACAAGAAGAACCAAATATGGCTTCTCCTCCACCAACTTCTGCAGGAACAGGATGGAATCATCAATCAGATGCTGAAGCGTGAGAGCAGCGTCGCACTGTAACGGGAGACGAAGCCTTTAAAGTTCCCAACCGCCGCTTTACATTCCACTTCAGCCAAAATAGCAAACGTGAGGTGACACTTTGCAGCACGAGACGCAAACTCCTTCAAATGTCACGCGTGTGGAGCGCGAGGTGCCGACGCGAAACGCTCGGAAACACACAAACACCAAGTCAAGAACGAAAGGGACACAAGAGCCAAAATTGACGCGCTTCTGCTTCTCTGGCTGCAACATCTGGACAGAAACATCTGCAGGTCAGTTTACCTGGGTTGCGGTCGGGCGTCCTGCGACGCCGGCGACAGTAGAGCCAGAATCCAGCCGCGGTCACAAAGTGAAAGGTCACCACCAGGACAGGCGTCACGACCGCGGGGTCGGTCAGCAGGTCCATGCCGGCCTTTAAAATCTCACGATGAGGAAACCAGAAGAAGACGAAGGAGGAGGAGAAGAAGAAGGAGCCAAAAAAAAGAGATGCTGAAGAATCACAGCTGAAAACTGTCAGCGAGTTGATGTCAGAAAGGAAAAGATCCTCCTCCTTCACTTCTCACTTCTTCCGTTTGGAGCATCTTCCTTCACGTTTCTCCAGCACCAAACTGTTGCAGCCATTACCTCCACAGTCCCTCGTTCTCCCCCTGCTCACCTCTCTCCCCCTTTCTCCCCCACCTCTCTCTCTCTCTCAGCCTTGCTCGCCCACCCGCCCGCCGACACTCTCACTGTGAATTCCTTTCCCCTGAAACAAGCCGCCAGACTGAAGCCGTTGCTCAGCGCGCTGTGAGAAAACCGATAAATAAAAGAAACGGGACGAGATGCACTGGCGGAAATGTGCTCTGTGCATGTGCGTGCATGTGTGTGTTTGTGTGTGTGTGTGTGTGTGTGTGTGTGTGTGTGTGTGTGTGTGTGTGTGTGTGTGTGTGTGTGTGTAGTTGACTTGCAGTCTTTGGGGGAAACCACAGGGGGGATACCCAAGCACACACAAGCATGCAAAAGGATGTGGGAAAGCTGTGTAATTCATGTATTATTATTAGAAAAATTCGCTTTCTCCATAATGTGTTTGAATATAAAGTAGAACCATTTTTGACACATTCAATATGAAAGGAAATATTTCATATTCAAATTTACAAATATATGTACAGTATAACCCCCCCCCCCCCCCAAAGGCCCGTTGCCCCCCTAAACACTCAGTGTGTTTCCACCTGTTCCAAAACACTTCACCTCCCATTGAAGGTCATCATACAAGGCTCTATATAAGTTTATCAGGACGTCTCTGAGCAGCTCAGGCAGACAAGCCTCGGTTCAACACACACACACAGGCAGTGGTTTGCGTGAGTGTGTGTGTGTGTACCTCTGTGTTTACCTCTGTTGCTACGAGTGAGCAATACATCCTGTCTGCGATACTCTGAGCGGCTATCTTTGACTGATGTCTGCTGACTATGACGCCGAGTTCAAACGCCGCGGACACAAGAGGACGCCGCTCTGTGTGTGCGTGTGTGCGTGTGTGTGTTTGTGATCACATTGTGATTCAGCATGATTCAGGCAGTGTGTGTGTTTGTGTGTGTGGGGGGGGGGGCTGCAGGGGGTCCTCCAGTTACTCGCACCTCGCCGTGCATGTGTGTGTTGCAGTTATCAAGTCATCCTTGACAACCTGGAGCCCAAACATCAGCACAATAAGACTGACGACATCTCGTCACTGAAACTGGACACATTAAACTGGTTGTTTCTGTTAAAACTTTCTGGTTCGTCTTAGTCTCAATGTTTTTATCTCATATGAGATTCTGTTGGAAAAGATTAAACATGCAGCAGTCTCAGATTACCTATTAGTCATTTTCCAGTCTGGATTACGTGGGTGAGGAAAGAAGTAATCCTGTCGCCAGCTGTTTGGTGATTTCCACCTCTGACTAAAGTCAAAATCAGCATCACCCCATAAACCAGAAACCTTCTCGGCCTGAAACAATCTGCACAGGATGAAAACAAAGCAAAGCTTCAAAAGATTCAGTTTTGATTTCAAAGCCCTTGAAGCAAACTGAAACTACACTACCCAGAATCCTTTTCTTTGTTGTGACTCTGTTACTGTAACAGATTTATTCTTAGCACAAAGGAGCCAAAAGAAAAAAAACATGCAGAAAAAAGTTCATTAAAGTAATCGAACTGACGCAGTGATTTAAATGAGAGGAAGAAACAGCCAAGATCAGAAGGAGAAACAGGAAATGCAGTGACCACATGGCTGCCGTGGTAACGAGCGAGCTGCCGCCACTGAGGGGCAGAAGAGACCAACATGTGTGTGCAGGGCTGCATGCTGTCACAGCACATCGAACTACACATGAAGCTCAATAACAACACTGTAAAAGCAACCGACACACAACCTCAGTTTGCCACTTTTACCAAAATTCCTTTGCAGTTTTTTAAATTCTCGCTTAATTCAAAAGAAAGATTATAAAGTTAAAGGGAAATAAAAGATTTTCATCATGTATGCACACACACATCCAGATAAATCAAAGAAACTAAATATTGCCAAAAAGTACCTTCTTTTGGGAGTAATTTCTACACAAGTGCCACAAACACCTCAGTATTTCCTGTTTGTAGAGCCACACACTGTCATGAGGCACCTGGGCTGAAAGCAAACCTGCTGCCACAGCACAAGTGTCAGCCCTCGGGGTCAAGAGGTCAGGGGTCCACCTCGTGCCCCTCCATCCGGGGAGAGGAGGAGGGTGGGGGGTAACAAAGCAGGGGGGTGACGTCAGACTACAGTGTGAGCTCCACCCAGGACGGAGGAGAGGAAGAAGAGATGAAGGGATGAAGATGGAGGGAAGCCGGTGAAGAAGCGACGGTGTTGTTGTCTGTGTTGTATCGGCTATTTGTGTCGCAGACAGAGACACACAACATCTTTGTGTACATTCACTCTTCCGTCTGTGCTTTCATTGACATGATGCGTTATCCAGCTGGTGTGTTTGACTCGGCTAAATAACCAGTATGGATTTTTCCCCTCTTAAGCTCTACGTGTCAGTGTGACGCGTCTCCGTTGTGCGTTTCATGCCGCAGACTGTTGTGTCTTCGTGAGCCTCCCTCCCCCACACGGCTGGATTCTTCCAGTCAGCATCCTTTACATAGCAAGGTCACCCCAACACACACACACAGTGTCGTCCTCCGCCTTCACGTGAAATCACTGTAACCAGCAGACTTGTCTATCCTCACAACACACATGGAAGTAGGCGGCGCCATGAACCACATCTGTGTGTGGAAACACTCATCAGGCCGACCGCACACAGAAGAAACACGCTGAGCAATCATAAAACCATAAACTCATTTGTTGGCGTTTTGAATTCGCTCGTCAGGCTCTTTTATAACAAGACAGATCCGAGGTCGCTGGTGCTACCAGCAGGGACTGATTGTGAGAACCGCATATTGGCCCTATAAAACGTGACGTTACGCGGCATCGCAGCTGTGCGAGGTTCAGAGCCAACGGCAGGAGGAGACAGGAAGTGGAAGAAGATGTTGATGAAGGGCAGAGGGGAGGACGAGCAGCAGGACGGAGGAAAAGAGGACCGCCGCTGCATCGCTCCGAGTCCTATAACCTTGGACTCTCCGGTTCCGACGTCCGTTTTACAAACATTACCGGCCTTCCTCTCGCTGCTCTCTGCAGCTCTGAATCAGCAGAATTGACACGCGTCCACATGTGGATGGAACGGCTATCCGGAGACTGCGCCCGCATCCTGCAGCTGTGTGTGCCGTGACCGTGAAACATCAGGACCGACTGCCAGCCTCCCACATGTCCTCCCGCAGCTGCGTGAACCCGACACCCAAAACAACGGTATCACAAACGCTTCCTGGGAGGAAACCGAGCCGGCCGCCAAAGGCCCGACCTGCCAGCGTCCTGACCCGCCGTCGCGACCCGCCGTCCTGCTGCCAATCCTCTGACAGGAAAGAGGTTGTCTCAGACCGATGCCAAAGACGAGAGGAAGCCAGAACGGGCGCTGATCTGATGGAACAACCGCAGGAGTTCGACCTTCTCACACTCCTGCCGAGCTCTGAACTTCACACATGAAACGATGAGTAAACTGTCGACCTGTTCTGCATTTTAATGAAGATGCATAGAGATGAACTCTGCAAGTTGGAAACACTTCAGAAAGCCTCCACTCCAACTGCAGAGCCTCAGAGGAAAAAAACGTCCGCCTGCAGTACCATACTCTGCAGTCAGGGGGCAGAGTGGTTCCAGTTACTCAGCTGCAGGTTTCCCGTTTCCTCCAGAGATGCAGCAACAATGCAACATCTTATTCAGCAGAAAACAAAGTTTGCTCTCAGTGAACTTGAGTTTTTTTCTCTTCAAGATAAATAAGGCAACTTAAGTTTGCTGCAGCTGGCCGGTGTCGTCAGAAACAGGCGGGAGACGACCAAAAAAAATTCAAAACCTGATTACAAAACAGGAAATAATGAGTCCATGATGCGTCAGAACAAAAACCGACACACAACGTCAGACAAATGGAGAGGAATCTTCATCTCCGTGGATCTGCACCTCTGGGTCAAACAGACGTGAACAATTGGCCTCAGACCATTGCTGTTCATTCAGGCAGAACTAATCGCACCACAGCGAGCCGAACACAATCATCACCGACCACTGGAGCTGATCAAGACGTCACCGAGACCCAAAACAAGTGCAGCTCGCTTTGCTGCGTCGGCGCGTCTTTGAGTTGATCCACGCCGAGCTGCACGTCTCCTCGTCATGCATTCAGAGACACGCAGGTGATAAAATGAAGGACCTTCTTGTCCTGTGTGGCAGGAGGCAGCACGTCCACTCTGCTACCTGCTGCGAGATGAAGACATCAGAAGCTTCCGGGTGCAGCTAATGCTGACAGTGAAGTAAGTTGTGTTTTGACAGGAGAGCTCAGCGGATCGCTGCACTCGTTCCAGAGAGGAGGCAGAAACAGAGCCAGCAGTCATCCAAAAGACAGAGGGAGAGGGTGAGGGAGGGAGAGAATGGGAGGGAGGGAGGACACGAGGGAGGCAGACAGACAGAGAGGCAGCGATACCCTGAGATGCCATTAAGAGATTAAGCGAGCAGGAGTCGGACGGCGAAACAGGAGAGCGGGCGGGACGAGCGAGGCCCCCGGATAAACTAACTGATGGATTAACAGCAGATGACTTGAGGACACTCACTTAACGCTGGAACAAACTGAACGCTTCACACCAGGTGAAAGATGAGGAAATCTTTCAGCTGCGTTCAGTCAAACTAAAACCTTCGCCGCTTGAGGTCGTCGACGCCTGCGGTCCAGTGGAGAGCGACATCACCTGCGTCTAACTTTGCCCGCTGCATCCTTCTCTGGATGCAGGTGAGGCTGGAGAGGCGATGTCATCTCTGGATGGATGACAGCAGGCCGGCTGCAGGATTTCAAACGCGACATTTGAGAGACGCGAGACGCGGAGACCGTGCAGACGAGGCAAAGTCGAGCCTGAGGCCAAGAAAATGGCTGTTGCAAATCATGGCCAAATGTAGTTGCACATTCTGCACGAGCGTTAACACAAACATTTGTAGAACAAGTTGAGGTACCAATAGAGACGACCGGGCCCCAAATACTTGCTAAGCCCCGCCCCCAACAGCAATAGGGATCTGAATTTGGAGACAAGAAGCTGGTTTGGTGGATTTGTGAAGCTGTGTGTGGACAGAGCTGCTCTGGGATCAGCTGTGTTCCAGGAAACAACGGGGGGGTTCCGGGTCGACACACGAAGCCGGGAGAGGGAAATGGGAGAAATGAAGGAGAAAAATGAAAAAACATCTCGGGGCAAACTTTAACTCTGAGTCAAACTGGGTCGTCGGCCCGCAGCCGAGTCCAGAAACGGCGAGGGAGCGACTGAGAGCTCCTGTGTTGTTTCATTCGATTACTTGGCTGAGAAATGAGGAAAGACTTCTGGACTAACACACCCCGAAATAGCAAATACACACATAAACACACACTGAAACACACACACACTCCAGGAGAGGAGCTGCTGCTGTTTTCGGCAGAAAAAGGCCAATTACGGCGTTCCTTTGTCTTGCGCCGCGTCGTAAACATCCACGCTGGGCTCTCTGCGCTTCACTGCAGCACTTACAACAGATCAGCTCAACATCCTGAACACGACGGCACGACGTGCACAAGAAAACACAAAACCAGCACATTATACAGCTGAACCCCGAAGGATTATTGGACGCATGGATGTATGTGTGGGAAAGAAAGTGCTGCATTTTCTATTTAGAGCAAAATTATATAAGAATGAAAGAATTTCATTCATTTCCTCTTTGAAGCACCTTTTTTTTAGTCATCTCTGGATGTTTGAATTAAACGATTGAAAGATGCTTTCAAAAGGGATTTGGTGAAAGAATTTCATGATGTAAGAGCACATTTTGGACCAAAAGTCTGGTCAAACCTTCTGATTACTGTGAGCTATCGTTCATTATAGAATAGTTTTACAGGTCCAGCAAATTTAATTGAATCAGAATGAGACATGAAGGCTCATAACGCAGACAGCTGACTGATGATCTATTGACAGTTTCATGGACGACAGTGCTGCTTTGTTTGCACCAATAACACGGCGAGCCGGCCTGGAAGCAGGAAACACGCGCGACCTCTGTGACTGGTCAATCTCTCACTCTCACCACCAGGCTCGGGACGGCGGCCACGCTGACCCCCTGGAGCATTAACCCCCTGGTCAGCACCAGTCTCAGGAGGGTTAAAGGTCGAGGGTCAAGATTGTGTGCAAGCAAACCACAGAGCCGGCGTCATCGCACATCCCGAACGAGGCAACTGTGGACACGGCCAAAATGAGCCAAACGCAAAATCTCTGGCGGAAAGTGAGAGGAGGGCAGGACGGATGGTGGGAAAGGAGGGAGGGGAGGACAGACTGCGGGGGAAAAGGGACGGATTTATGACCCCGAGACAAAAGAGGAACCCTGGCCAGGCTCCGCTGGTTTTAGGGCCTGAGATAATCGCAGGTTAATGAGCAGCGGAGGAGACGGATGAGCTCAGAGATCCACAGGAGGAGGAGGAGGAGGAGAAAGGAGAAGAAGAAAGTCGCCTGATGGAATGGGAGAAAACATACGAGACAACGAAGAGACGTGAAAACTCAAAATCTGACTTGAAATTCTGTGATTTTGTTTCTGTGAATAAAGCTGCAAAAATATAAACATATAAACAGAAAGTGAAGCATCAGAGGATCCGTGGTGGACGAATGCATGACAAGAGCAGCTCGGGGGGGCCGTGGTGCCTTGCTGGGCGGTCAAGGTCCGCGGTGAGAGGAAGATGAGCGGAGGGTCGTGAGAGAGGAAGATGAAGAGAAATAGTGTGAGGTCAGATGATGGGAAGAGACGGCGAGAGGGGGACAAAAAGTGAGGGAATAAAAGGCGCGGGGGCAAAGAATGCGAAGAGTGTACAAATACAGGGGACCCCGCCGGATAACCACGGTAACCGGACCCTTCATTTTAACCCCAGCTGTTCCCGTTACCATGGACACCCCTCCCTCCTTCCTGCAGCGCACCATCCTGTCCTCCGGCCTTTCATTCAGGCACTTGACCTGACCCCCTGAAATAGCCGTAATTATGGGCTGTCTGGGGGCGCCGCGGGCGTCCTCGTCGTCATGACGTCAACATTTACACGGAGCCTCAACGTCCGAGAAGAGGACGCCGTTTTTCGGGTCTCATGTCGTACGATCGAGATGCCAGGAGAAACTAACAACACGATGGGGCTGCTAAAGAACAGAACTTCATTTGAAAACATTTCAAATATTTAATATCATTTGTGGCATTCTGTCCATTCCAGAAATATAACACATATTTTTACCTTTTTTTCTTGTTTTAAATTGAATCAATCTTTTCATTTCTGATTTTTTCAAGTTTTTTATTCTTTTTTTTAAAGATAAAAACTAAAATGAAAGAGAGACGAGCACTGGCCGTTCCTTACATGCTAATTTAAACCAGCTGGGTTCTACCAAAAAAGTCTCTGACATCCAAAGCTTAAAGACTAATCATTGTAACTTTGTTCAACAATAAAAAAAAAAAAGACAAGTTTCCTCCCCTCCAATAAACACTGTGCCTCTGCATCTAATCCGTTCTGATGTTTTAATGGATTTTGTGGTAAAACTGCCCCGAAAACGTCTCGTTAAAAGAATTAAGCAGCCTGGAAAACTACTAAAAACCCTTCATGTCACTCAGAGACGACTTCTGTGTTTTACAGGTCGGATGTGTTTATGTGGAACAAAACGAGTGTGGTTTACATGGACAGGTGAGTGTGTGTGTCTCACACACACACACACACGCACACACGCACACACACACACACACACACACACAAAGCACGGGTTCATCAGAGAGTCGTTCACGTTAGCGCTGAGTGTTGTTACGACAGCGGACAGTAATCCTCCGGTAACGAGCTCACGGAGGGACGAGATCAAAACCAGGTTTGAACATTTTGGGGGATTTTTGGCCGCAGAGTCGACAACCGCCCGCCGAGCGAGGGAGGAGGAGGGAGGTGTGAGGTGAAGAGTTGGAAGAAACAACCACAACCAAACCACTGAAAACTGTCACAAACAATCATTCAAATTCATTACAGTGAAGCCAAACTCAGGTTAAAAAAACCCACTCTCACAAGCAGGAGTCTTCAGAATATGTTTGTAGGCCTCCGCATGATCTCTGGCGACCCCTGGAAAGAGACTCCGCCCACATTGGGACACGGTAGTAGATTACATTACTTACAGGGGCTGAAAATAACCGCGTTCCTCCCGGAGCGAGTTTATTAAATCGACTCAGATGAGCTCTTCTCGTTTCCATCAGTCAGGGAGGGGGAAAAAAAGGAGTTTATTGATGCTCTATCGGCATTCGCTGTTTCTACCGACTCCTGTTTGTCCCTCTGGGCCTCGACAACATGTAACTACTGAACACAATGTCTTCGATAAACAGAGGCACGGCAAACGTGTGACGGAGGAGAAATTAGAGATGCTCGTGAATTCAGGGGACTAAGATCGAAAGCAAAGCTAGGGCCACGACGACGAGGTGGCGATAATGTGATTCTGGAGAGTCGACTTCCTGCACACGCTGCCAACTTTGAGATAATCCTCACTTCACTGTGACCAAACACACACACAGAGACACGAAGACAAATCCTTGTGTCCTATATCAAGTGTTGACGCTGCCCTCGCAGCATCACAGCGCGTTATTGGACTTCAAAAGCTCTAAAAATAAATCCAAATAGAGACGCCTCTATCTTGGAAATAAACCGGAGGGCTGAAGCGAAGCTGCAGCTTCACACTGTTGCGGCCAAGAAGACAAAATGTCTCCACTCGAGACCTTTTTGCCTAAATTGTCCTCACAGACAGGCACCCTGAGCCTCTTTTGTAGCCACTCTCAGAGTTGGACGAGGCGAAACCGCGAGCAGCCGGCTCGTTATCTCACAGCAATGACGCCGCGTTTCCCACGTCTCCAGGAAGGAGCGCCAGGCGGGAGCTTCAGGGCGGAGCCACCAGAGTCTGGGGATGGCCAGGGGAGAAACAGGAAGCAGGGGAGGGACGCGGGGACGAAGCCCCGGAGCCCCCCGCGACGTCAAAAACAACCAGGCGTGACGGAGACTTTGGGAACGATGAGGCTCCGGAGTGTTTGTGAACACTGCGCGCTCCACAATATCCTGATTAGGTTATAAATAACCAATGATGTTCAAGATATTCAAAGGATTTCCTGAACTAAAAACTGAACGAGGCTCTCGATTTTGGTTTCTTTCTGCTTGTTGCGTCACTGCAATTAGCATCTTTTATTCTTTCAGTGGACGAGCCAAGCGAAGGCGTCCCCAGGCGCCACCGAGGACGACGTGACGTGTAAGTAGAGTGAAAATATCTCAGTTTTGGGAGCTAATTCAAAGGATGTGAGTGAGTCAAAGTCTTCCTGAGGGAAGAAATGAAATTCAGCAAGTAAAACCAAGAGTTTGAAAGAGAAAGGGCTCGAACCTTGTTGCTCTCCGAACGCAGGAAAAATGTCACTATAGGAACCAGGAGCTGAACTAAAAATAGCGAGTTTCCAATTCAACGAGTGATAAATCATTAACACGACACACGTCACCAAATACACACAAAATGGACACACAGACTAACATGAAAAGACACACAGTCTCATACAGAATTGGCAACAACATATTCAAAGTGACGTGTTTCTGTAACACTTTACCAACTCAAATTACGGCGCTGCAGAGCTGCTGTCTTTCTGTCCTGCTCTTTAGCATTACCATCAACCACGGCTGAGGTTTTCAGTCTCTTACAAGAGGTGCTAACATTAAGGCCGTAGAGCACCTTCCCCCCACTAACTGATGCAGCTTCAGCTGAGCTGAATGAGCACTAATAGTTTCACAGCAGCATGACCATGAATAAGACAAAACACAGTGATCAAAAAGAACGACCACAACACTGGTCGCACACAAGTCACAGCATGAACACAGATTGTTGGACCAACTGAGACGTGGTGTCAACAAAACATCCATGTGAGTCTCACTAACCGATGCTGCAGCGATCAAGCCTGACGGGGCATTAGCATTCAGAGCAGGTACACAGCGAGAGGCCTGCGGCGAGCGCGTGGCCCGAATCCCATCCGATTAAACCAAACTCAACTCTGCCAGCAAAACAAAATCAAGAACGGAGTCACTGTAAATGAATTCATTAGGCAGCCGTGGACACGAGGAGCGCTGCGCCGCCGCTACAGAGGGAGGAGGGACTTAATGAGCAATTCCAGGAGACAATTTGCCAACTTGAAAGCCTTATTAACTCCAGGCCATCCGACCGATTGAAGCTCCACCCCTCAGATGGCGGTGCTTAGATCAGCTACATTCAGTGGAGCAAGACAGATCTGCAGAAAACGGTACAACTCTGAAAACTTCAGGAAGACTCACAAACATGACTCACAATCCTCGGTATGGTTCTCAAATATCATAACGACGAAAATAGGACTCACAAACTTCGATACGACTCTGAAATGACTCTTGTAAAACTTTAATACTGTTCTCAAGTCTTGATTCGATTCTCAAACCTCAGTATGACATGCAGAGATTGGTGTAATTCTTGAACCTTTAGTCTGCGATATGATTCTCGAACTGGTCGACAATGTCCGACCTCGAGCAGCACAGGGAGGAACCGGGCTGAATGTGTTCGCTGAGGTGCAATAAAGCAGCATGACATTTTCAGCGGTTCTACGTTGTGTCTTGACCTTTAGGTTCTCCGGCGCCGCTCCGCTCGGAGGGAATCGAAGCTTGAAATGGAACGCCGACGGAGGTTTTCCCACATCATCATATCGGGTCCGATCGGAGGGAGAAAAATAGGCTGTGGTGAGAATGAGTCGCATGCCGGCAGGACGGAGCGGGAACGCCGACTGTGTCTGAAATAACTGGTTGGAACAGTTTGAGACAAACAGACTTGAGTCTTCTCAGGTTCCCTTCAATGCTGAAGACTTGATGAGAGAAGTTCAATGTCATCAAATATTTTCCACAATAAAACCCCAGCGTGGAGGCCGAGCCGAGCCCCCCGCCCGCCCAGTGATCCATGGCATCCACCGAAAGGGTCCTGGACCCCCTTTGGGATCTGAAGGTGCTGCTGTGGTTTTTCACATCTGACTCCTTCAGGAGACACTCGGCTCCCTCAGTTCTCTCACCATCTCCCTCCTCCTCCCCGCCGCCTTCTTCACTCGCCTACACTCAGCAGTCACAGTGTCACATCACCTCATGCGCACACACACACACACACACACACACACACACACAGTCTCAGTAATTACATGCACAAACTGTCCTCTGTGATTACAGGCCTGTCGCAGACGGGAGAGGAGGTCTGTGGTTACAAAGTCAGAGCTGCAAAAGGAAAGCATGTAAGAGGTGGCGATAAAGTGTGAACAAAATGTTCCCCCACACACAAAAACACACACAGACACACACATCCAGTAAAATATTCCCAACATCTTCAAAGGAGAAAGACGTCATGCAGTGCCGGTATGCGGTCACATGTTTACAGTTCACCCCTACTTGCAAACTTATCAGCGAATCGACCCAAAGGGGGCACTGCAGCCCCCGGCAGCCCTGTAGGGGCTCTGACATCACACACACAAACAAATAAAAACTCCGTTCAGAGCAGAAGCTTCAGCTCCGGCAGAGAGGAGACGATGAGGCCGCACCCAGCTGGCGTGACGCTGATAAACACAAGGGGACGTTTATCGCGGCGAGCATCTGCGTGACGGCTACTGGAAACTCTCGACCGTGTGTGCGTCTGTGTGTGCGTGTGTGTGTGTGTTTGTGTGCGTGTGACCCAGAAATTGAGAAGATCAACAAGATAGAGGTAAAAATTGTCATATAGTGTCCAAGGCTGAAGAGGAGACGACCTGCTGACGCTTCTGTCAGTTTTACACAGTTTGCTTCCTGTTTTGCCAACAAGTGTCCATAAATTCACACTTTGTGTCATAATCAGCGCACACAGTAAAAAAGAAAACCCAAAAGCAGTTCTCTCGAGCTACAAAAATACACCAGAAAATGTGATTTTATCAGTAGGAAAAAGCTGCTTTCAATATAGAAAATCTGTGAATTTACTCTTCCACGGAAAAGCCAAGAGGACAAAATAAAAGGCTTCTTTGTTAAACACGTACGACAGAAAGGTGGCACAGTCCACACGTTAATGCCTTCAGGTTGAACCGCGGCTGCTGCTGGAACTCTGCTAATTCTGCCACCGGAGTCGGTCTCATATTAACGCGGGGGAGAAAAGAAAAGAAACAGCCTGGAGACGTTTACGTAACGCGATCAACAGGCTTTGAAGTTCAGTCGGGCAACGTGTCTGCTCGTGACACCGAACAATGTAAAGCTGCTTTGGGCTTGTTGAACAACAAGCGTCTTTTTTATCGTCAGCAGGGAAACGATCGGACCAGATCCTGAGAGGCGACGGACACAAAAACAAGCAGCTCCGGGTCATGAAAAGATTTCTCTGGTTTACATCTCAGTACTTCAGAAAACTCGGATTTAATACCAGCATAAACAGCTTCTATTTTGTCTGTCATTTAGCTGTTTATTTACACATTTCAGATCAATTTAGTGGGCCTTTCAAGAAAGCCTTCAAAATAAAAGAGTTTGTCAGTTTCCTTGTTTTTTTTTTTCACTTCAGACTGTTTTACTTTGGTTTTCTTTGACCTATTTTGCATACCCTGACGAAACAAGACCCAGGGCCCCCTTTTGACCTGTGGTGCCCCTCTAAGGGGGTCCAGGACCCCAGGTTGGGTACCACTGTTATCTTGGTTATCTTGGATCCTTCTGGAGACGTGACTCATGCTGTGGTTTCACCTCCAAGCTTCACTGAAACCACCAAAAACAAATGGAGCATTAATGTCGGGAACGAGTTTCCCTGCACGAGTTTGTCCAGATAAAACAGCCGACCAAACATCCATGCCGACCGCGGACCGGACGGTTTCGTGACTCTTCGGGACGCCGCGGTTTTCAGACTGGACTCGGATACAAACACTTTAACGGGGGCTGGAACTTGAGAAACGAAGCCAGACAAACCACAAATGTTTGTCCAAGAGGGGAAACTTAAATGACAAGAAGTGCAGTGACGGCGTCGGAGAGGGAGACGTTTCCTTTTACCTGTGTGGGGAAAAAAACAGTCCAACTGGGCTGATCAACGTTTCTTTTGTATGTGTTGGATCAATGGTGTTTTTTAATGAAAAACACTTGATATATCTTACACTGCTGATTCCCACATGTAGGATTGGCCGCTCATGTCGGTGTGTAACAGTTTACAGTAAGGATTGTCGCTCAGCAGGGGGGACGTCTTCGGATTAAAATGTCAGAGCGGTGCAACACATTTACTGTACAGACACCTGAGAGCACTGAAGACGCCAAGACACAACAAGAAAACAGTGACGCTGCGAAACGACTGCTAAGTTACGAGTACGAGCCAATTTCAAGCATCTGAGCATAATCAAGCGTCTCCTGTAAAGGCCGAGCCAGTTAGTCACTTTTTAATTGTGGTGTATTTTCAAAAAAGCACAGGCTCTTTTATTTTGAATGTAGTAAATTAGTCTAAAAGCATGATCTCCAGTCACTGGGTTTATCTACCTGCTGTGCTCGTCTGCAAACACATCAGCCAGCTGTCCCGCCAGCTTTCAGGTAGAACCAGCGTTCAAACAAACTAATTACTTTACACACTGTTCAATAACTCAGCCTCTTCCCTAGAAACACACACAAACACACACACACAGGTTACCTCATCAAAGTGTTTTCTCAGCCTCACGGTGACACGCCGGGATCACCGTCCGACGTCAGTCATAATCGCATCGGACGGATCGACGTGTTTTCAAACCATTGCGATGTTTTGCATTGAAACACGCAAACAAAGTGTTTATAATCCTCACAGTCAACCGCTGCAATCCCAGCTAATCCAATCGGAAAACAACGTTTTACCCACGACTGTTCTCGAGAAAACCCATGACGGGCGAGACAACAATGGAGCGAATGTTGGGTTACCGATGGAGTCAAAAACCGCTCATATGACTGGATTAATATACGCTGAGCCACACGTGACGGCGTCCATCGTTGTTTCTTTGAAACAAAGAACTCCTGTATGTGAGCTGAGCGTCGCTGCAGGTTCGATCCACCTCTTAATACCCTTAAAGCTTTATTTATTACTATTATTATTGCCAGGAAGTTGTAAACAAAGGAATCGTCGTGAATAAATTGAACATCTCTGACGGGATCTGAGTGAGAGCTGTGTACGTTTATATTCTAATCAATTATTCAGCAGGAAAAGTGATTCAACACCGAGTGTTGTCATGGAGGCTAAACTGCAGAGGAAAAAAACAGAGCTGCGAAGGAAACATAAATACATACGTGACTCACTGTCACACAGACACTCATCATCCTCTTCATTCATAAACCCAAGAAAATTAAACAAACTGTGTTGACACGGTGATAAGGAGGGAAGTAACACAACCGGATAACAAAGAAAACCAACTTAGCCACTATTTTTGGCGATCTGTGAGACTCATCAGCTTGTTCTCATCTTACATGAGTGAAATAAAATCTCCCAACACAGCTTTTTGTTTCTAACAGAGCAAATCGTTGGTTTTTGGACCTCAAAAACACAACAGTGTCTCTGGCACGGCGGACGTTGACACAGTTCGAGCCTGACACGGAAAGAAGAGAGTCCACAGGACGAATGAAGGCCGCAGCGGTGACGTGAAGTGTGTGCACACGAACACGCCTGCAGGCAGCGGTTACTGTAATCCCAGTCAGGAGTCAAGAGTTTCATTGGTTCTGAGCAGCACATTCATCTCACAGCCAAAAGACTGAGTTTGATTCTTAAGTTTCCGTGTTCGCCGTCCACACCGCGACAGAATAGAGTCCGAGCATGACTGTGTTTCACAACCTCACCAAGTCGATTTTTCTTCATTTAGGCCTCAAGAAACCTAAATCAAATGACGACAAACCCCAAACTGCTTTGTGCTGCTGCTACTTTCCTCCAGCCGTCCGTCGTGAAACGCTTTCTTTCCTCATTGTTCGTGTGTAACTTATTTGTAGATAAACGAGTTGGGGTCGGTTTGCAGTTCCAGCCACATCCTGCCGCCGCCTCGCGCTGACACGAAACCTCGCGGTCGCGCTCTCGCAACCTGGCGTTTGATGAATTAACAACATTTTCTCACTGGCTTTAAAAGCGGTTAAGGAGTTTAGCTTCAGCGGTAATTTAAAGGAGATTGGAGGTGATTGTAAACGGGGCCGACATGCATCAGAGTAAGAACTCAGACGCAGCAGCTGCTGCTGGGTGGAGGGTTGGGGGGATGCGTGGGGGGTGTTGGGGGATCCGTCCTCTCCTCCTGCACAATGTGACCATCCCACAAGTAGCAGCAGGTGTGGTCACGGCCATGGTGGGGAAGCCACTCGACAGCGGGCATAAAGGGGGCGTTTAAATATGAATGCGGCCTTGAAATTCAGACACCTGTGCAGGAACTTCTCAGCAATGTTTGAGAGCCGAGGGGACAAAAGGTTTCATGTTCTTATTATGAAAACCCAGCTGAATACGACAGTTTAACAGCACTTTGTCCAGCAGAGTCGCTGCTCTGCGTCCTTAAAAGAAATAAATACACAGCGGAAAGGATAAAAGGAGGCGATGGGGAAAAAGGTCCTCTGACCCCGTTTGGAAGCCTAAAAAGGTCCCTAAGAAAATAATCACTCCCAGGAGCTTAAAAAATATTATAAATTAGGAAATAAACAGCTTGAAATAAGATTTAAAAGTTGTGTTTTTCATTAAGTTGTGTGACTCGAAGAGTTTGTGCTTCGAGGAAAGAAAGACGTGCCCCTCTAAAGCGCCGACAGAATGAATATTTCAGTAAGAATTTGACTCCGCTGGCTTTCTCGGCTGACCGCTGCGATAACAGCTGGCCAAGCGAAGCGTCCCTGCCCGCTCCCGCACGCCACCTGACACCGCAAACAACCATCCCGCCGCCGGCTCGTCACCCCGACGCCTGCGTCCCGCACGTGTTCAGGGTCGAGTGTCAGCGGGGACGAAGAGCAAGAACCTCGACGCCTTGACCAACAACCGACACCTGAAAAAGGGCAGCAAGCTTCCTTTTAGTGCCTTTTTTCAACAGCTTAGCAGGTCAAAACACATTGATGAAGTATCCGGAGAGAACGTCAGTATCAACCGGGTCGCTGCCAGAGCTTCTTGTCGTGTTTAAATCTCATGGTACTGAACCGTTGGTTTCACTTTTGTCTTATCTCCCAGTTTGAGATCACAAATGTGAAAAATAGGCATCACTTCCTGTCACATCACCTGTCTGTTTTTACTGCAAGTTACACCTGTTGGTTCCTTCTCAGAGAGCTCACTGACTGAATTATCATCCACACATACAAACACCTTTGATCAAACATGACCTAAAACTCATAAAATGCAACAAAAATTTACAAATCGAAACAAAATCTTTTACTGCAGCTCCTAAAAGATTTAACTGAGATGTGAACTTGTCCACTAAAGGTTTTTTTGGGTGCGAAACGACTTTTTAATGATGAAATCTAGAACTTTAAACTGCAATCACACGAACAAATATTCTCTCTCCGGCCAGACGTGAACGCTCGATCACCGCAAGACGCAGCGACTGTGTGACGCGGCCGCAGGGAGCAGCCTGACGAGCAGGTATTACACCTGCTCAGAGCCCAACCCAGCGTTTGGCGTGTGTTGATTCATGGCGAGCGATCCAGTGTGAGCAACACGTCACTCGAGTGCAACCACACTTCAAACCTCGCAGCAGGTGACAGCAGATCAGAATCCTGGGACATTAAACTGCTTCTGGAAAGCTTCTCAACAAAAACAAAGGAGGGGGACCAACCTCTTTTCTCCTCCAGATCCTGGAGGAACTGTCTGTAAGATGCCATGGAGTTCATCCCTCCCTCCCAGAGAAAAAGAGAGTGAGAGAGAGAGAGAGAGAGAGAGAGAGAGAGAGAGAGAGAGACTGAAGGCAGTCAGGGAGTCAGAGCAGGTGACTGAAATTACAGGTAAAGAGAGTGAGAGTGACAGAAAGGAGGCAATGAAGGGAGGTGAGAGAGAACAGGAGAGAAAAACGAGTAAAAGAGGCGGAGGAGGAGGAGGAGGAGGAGGGGGAAGGGGGAGGAAGGGGGAGAGTCGCGTTCAGCCGCTCGCAGGATCCAGACTGTCAAAGAAAAGCCATCCTTAATCACGCCGATAATCCTTCATCGCTTCTTCTTCGTTACTTCCTCTACAGCTCCTCTGTCAGCCGACCTCGTGTCCGTGTGTGTGTCTTTGTGTATGTGTCTGTATGTGAGTGCGTCCCTGTATGTGTGTGTGAGTCAGTGGTTGCGGTAGCTGTGAGCGTGGCGCTGTGTGTTAGCAGCTTTAAGCCGGATAGAGGAACTGGACTTTGACCACAAGGCGGGTGATGTCACTGCCAGCGCCAGAAACATGTGTTTTACTCACGCCTATACGGTGTGTGTATCTGTGTGCGTGTGTCAGTGTGTGTGTGTGTGTGTGAGACGGAAATTACAAAAAAAGGGGCGTGTTCTCATCAGTCAGTGCTCAGCTGTGCTTTCGTAGCAGCTCGGTATGTTGGCGGAGGACTTTATGCGTGAAGGATTGTTGCACATTTGTCGTTCGCTGTTTGACTTTTCCTTCAACAGGCAAGTTAAGCGCTCTGTGTGTGTGTGTGTGTGTGTGTGTGTGTGTGTGTGTGTGTGTGTGTGTGTGTGTGTGTGTGTGTGT
>JASSRZ010000054.1:1882567-1902396 GCA_032164315.1 Malacoctenus gilli | reverse complement strand
GAGAGAGAGAGAGAGAGAGAGAGAGAGAGAGAGAGAGAGAGAGAGAGAGAGAGAGAGAGAGAGAGAGAGAGGAGGGCAGACATGTGCAGACTAACGGTTTTAACTGCCAGAGAAATTCTCCTCGTCCTCATCGAGCAACATTCCAGCCGCTGACAGGAGCTTCACCGACGTTCATGCTCAGCACACAAACATAATGCTCGGACCTGACACCCACACACACACACACACATACACACACACACAAAGACACAAAGACACACACACACACACACAAAGCCACTTCAGCTGAAACTGCATTTGATTCGCGCAGCAGTGACCGCGATGCTTCATAACAACATCTGAATAAGGGAGACGCGAAAGATGATTAATAGCAACACTTTTTATTTTCTACTCAACAAAGTGAAAGCACTGATTTTATTATGAGTGAAAATCTAGTGAAAAAACTGCATCCGATTGCTTCACATCCTAACTCTTCAGAGAAATGGTGTCATAGAAAAAACGATAAGTTGTGCAAAAAGGAGGGAAAACAAAGAAAAAAGTTTGGAATTATCTGTTTGTTTAAAAACCTAAACGAAATTGAATGCTGGCTTGAGCACTAGCTTCAACAGATGCGATTGCTTTCATTATCTCACCAGAGATTGTGTCATTCTTCCACAAACAGAGTCAATAATAAGGAAAATAGTGCTTAACGTCCAAACTTGACACTTTCCAAGCTGAAACTTGGAATTCCCACATCTGGAACGACAACTGGAACACGCCTTCCCATTTTGTCAGCTCAAAAATCCATTCAAGTCGCATTGGCATCCGGGTTTGAAAGCATCTTCCTCTCTTAGAGTAACTCAAGCCAATAACAACAAATGTCTAAAACTGAACTTGGATTACAAAAAGTGCACAGATGAAGAAGAAACGATTTAGTTTAGTGACGACATTGTTCCAAACGCATATTTGTGGCCTTATTCATTCGCTGTATTTACGATGTGAAACATGAGCATGAATGAGAGATTCCTCCGAATAAATCAGTCACCTCCAGACATGATGAGTAACGAGCGAGCGACTGAAAGACGAGATGGAGCTCCCCCACACACACTCGCACAAAAACACACACACACACACGCACAAACACACACACACACACAGCTCGCGTGTCTAAACACGCTGACACAAACTGGGCAGGTTTGCCAACAATCGCTACTGCTTACGACTCGCTCAGCATGAGTGGACAGAACGAGGCGGATCGATAACGAGCGAGATAACGAAAGGGCACCAAAAGAGAAGCACACGGGCTCGCCGGCGACGGATGATGAGGTAAGAACTGAGGGCTCCTATTGGAGGAGACCTCGGTGTGGTTGCCTCACACACTCTCATCAATATTTACGCCTCCCAGACGTCATTTTAACATCATAAAAACAACACGGTGGATCAGAGCTGCTGCCTCCGTCTCTGGGTTTTATTTGGCGTTGAAATGAGCTGGAGACAGAGAGCGGCTCAGACTCGGTCCGTCAGACAGAGGGTGGAGCTGCCAGAGACCCCCAAAGGGAAGCGAGGAAGTCTGAGGTGTGAAAACACAGCTGAAGTCAGAAAGTAAAGAGTTAATTCAATTAATTTCTACCTAAAAGGTGCTATTTTTTCAGTTTTTCGACTGACAGCCACCCTGTACGGGGCCTGTACTTCAGTGTCTCGCTCAAGGACACTTCAATGCTTTTAAAGCGGGGGGTCCAAGCTTGCAGTCATGGTGGCTCTGGCCCCCTTTGGACCCCTCCTTTGAAGCGCCCCTGTGAATGAAAGAGTTCTCAAGAAAACTCTCGGGACGCGAGTACAAACGACTCAGACGATCTTCTTGATGATAAATGGTGAAAAAAAACATTATTGACCCAACTGAAAACACACTGAGGTCCTAACCCGCCATAAAGTGCTCCTTGTTTAGGGACTCCGGGTCAGAGGTCAACAAGCGAAACACTGAACTGGTCAGTTTAGTGAAAATCAATGAAGGAGAGTATACATCAATCAAATCGAAGCCTTTTCGCACTCTGATTCACTCGCAATTTACTGCAAAGGTTGAATAAAGTGTTCGACACAACAGCCAATTAAAATCCAGATCTGTAACATTATTTATTCGTGTTAACTCAAAGCAACAGAAGTTTCCTTCCTTCTTATTTGATCTCGAGTCTTTTAGTCGGATTAAATAAGCCAGACACTGATCTGAAGATATATTTCTTCGTTTAGTCTGATTTTCTGACCAAAAGAACTGATTCAAGAGACAACAAGAAGCTGCAGACATGAAGGAACTCACCAAAGCAGAAATACTCCAATTCTAACCTGTCAGAGCGTCCTAAACGGGTTAAACGATGGACAGTGGATCACGGTGTCTCACAGACATCATGGAGCTTTCCTGCACACTTGCGAGGAGGTGTGTCGGCGCAGAGGAGCAAAAATGGTGGCACGGCCCAACGGAGTCAGCAGAAAAGAAGAACAAATCCTGCACAGACTGTTTGTGGGTCGGCGGCGGCAGCAGCCGTGCAGAGCGCCGGCCTGCGAGCTGAAGGTCCTCACTGGCTGGAGGGAGACGTGATGGACCATCTGCTGCAAAGCTGCGGGAGGGGAGTCCCGCATGGGCCCCGCTTCCTTCCCCGCTCCCTCCGGCTGCACCTTGCGTAAGATCGGCGCTTTTCCCCCCTCCAGACAGACAGTCAGACGTGCAGGGCGGGAGACGGCCTGCAGTGATGGAGTCCTGGGGGACTCACACAGCAGGTAGAGATGGGGGTGACGATGGGGGGGCTCCGGGCTTTAATTGGCTGCTCGGATCGATACCAGAAATCCACCGAAAGATCAAGACGTGCGCGCAGCTGCTGCCTCCAGTCACCGGGGTTTACACGCATGCATTTCTCTCTCTCTCTCTCTCTCTCTCTCTCTCGCTGTGTGGACGGAATATGTGAGTGTGTGTGCATGAATGGACATGAGACATGGAGCCCAAATGAGCTGTGTGCTCATGCACGCACGGTGTGCGCGCAGGAGCGGACTGAAAGCAGGCAGGGCTCTTTGTCCAGCCCGCCGCCGCCGCCGCCGCCGCCGCCGCCGCCGCTGCTGCTGCTGCTGCTGCTCGGACGGATCACACCGACTAATTACATTTAGCCATTTGTGGCCGGCGCTGGAGACTAAATGCTGCCTGTGTGCTGCCGCCGCCGAGCCCCTCATTAGGAGGAACCACCCCGGCAGCCTTCTCACGACCCGGAGCGCCTCCCGGACTGAATGTCCGCCGGCTTCCTCCGGCACGGAGCGAGCAGCGCCGGGCTGAGAAATGCGGCTGGATAAAGGCTTTTTCAGAGCGAAGGATCCTCTGATGTTCCTGTCAGTGAACATGGAGTCCATGAGCAACACGTAGAGAACCAAGAGGAGACACCATGAAGCCCGGTTCATCCCTACTGAGGTCATGATTGGGAAACAATCCCAATTAAGGAGCACAGTGACCATCAACTGGTTTAAAACTGTTACGCGTGACTTTATAACGGTGATATTTTCTCAGTCGAAACAGATGTGAGACATGAAAATGCGATGACAGCATGACATGTGTGTGCAAGCAGTGCCTGTGGTGGTCGGAGCTCGGGCTTCTCCGTGGTGGAGCTCCGGAGAGCCGCTTACCTTCCCCGGGCAGCAGCGGTCCGACGATCCGAGCACAGCGCGAGGGAGGCCGGGGATGCTGCCGCCGCCGCTCCCTCTCCTCCGGCGGGATGGAGGAGGGAAAACCGCGCGGAGGGAGGCTCGGCCGATCCGGGTTCCGCTTCCAACTCTTTCCTTTCCAAACGGAACCGACACCGAGCCGGCTGGAAGAGGCTGGAGCGAGCAGCAGGCAACGTGATCCTGAATGGTAATGGCTGTCCTCTCCCTCCTCCTGTCCTCCCCTCTCTCCCTCTCTCTCCTCCTCTCGCCTTTACAAACCCCCCACCAGCCCTCCTCCCCCTCTCCGCTCTCACACACTCTCCCTTTCTCTTCTATAGGCAGTTTTCACGGCTCTGACACTTAACCCATGTCTATTGAGCGTGTTAAGTGTCGCGGAAATTGAGATTTTGGGTGCTTTTCTGCGTCATGCGCGGCGCAGCGGCACGGCCAAACCCGGACCGAGCGGCGGGAAGCGCGCGCGCACGCACGGACTCACTGAACCACACACAGAAACACACACGCGCGCACACTTTCTCCCAATTTCGGGAGGCGAGAGGGAGGAACAGGGCGGCCACGACGACTCATTCACATAAATATGCAGGATTACAGGAGAAACAGCGCTGGATCAGATCTGCGCTTTCACAACACACGAGATCGTATTAATCCGGGATTTTATAATCCCTCCCCTCTACACACACACACGCGCGCGCACGCACACACACTCCCCCTCCTCTCTAACAGCTGGAGGAAGAGAGGGAGTAGCTCTCTGAAAACAATTGATTACAGCTGGAGGTGAAGAAAGGAGAGGAGAGGAGACTCGAGGTTGGGGCTGCCAGACAGCACAGAGACACTCAGGAATGACCTTGGAAATGAAGGGTCGTCACAGACTCCCGGACCTCCAGCATCGTTAAATTTTCATGGTAATGTCTTAAAAATAGGTCAAAATCAAGCACACTTTTAAAATTCATCGAACCCTTTCGAAAAAATAGAACCTTAAGTGTAAATGTGGCGTCTGCGTTTGAAGACCTCCACCTGTGTGAACCTTTATGGAGGCTCCATCCAAAAAACGCTTCACAAAGTCACCATTATCACTTCCCAACAACACGCTCAGTGATGAAGGTGATGTCCATCGACTATGGACGAAGCACCCAGAAAAACACCCCCACAGGGAGAACATGCAAACCACTTACATGTCGCAGCAGCTGCTATTATCTCTCTCAAAAACAAGAAAAGACCAAAGAGCATCAACATGCGGCTGGTGACCTCAGAGGAGGAGTCGGTGGCGTTTCCCTGAGGAGCAGGAGGAGACGGAACCGCAGCCAAGAGGCGTGAACGCTGCACGCGAGTCAACATGCTGCAATCGAGTCACGACCAGATGAAATCGATCTTTCGTCACCATCGTGTGAATTTGATTTAGCTGTCTATGAGTATAAACCTTGTCAAAGGTTTTAGAGACAGTCTCCTTTTTGGCGTCTCCTGTCTCTGATGTCTCGTCTCCACCACACCGATTCACCTGCTCGCCGTCGTGTCTCCTCTCTGGGAGGTGATGAAGGTCAGGAAATAGGCCGGGGCCGGCTCGTCGTGGGCCTGGATCCAGAAGGTCCTCCACCTCGTCCTCAGGGAGGGGCTGTCCTCCAGTCCTCTGTCCTCCAGTCCTTTGTCCTCCAGTCCTCTGTACCATGTCAGAGGAAGTTTTTTACTGTGATGTGTACAAGAGAGTGACCATCATCCTTTGCACTGTGATGCTTCAGCTTTGGGACCAAATTGATTCATGTTAATGGTGGCAAATGGAGGGTCTGGGGGTCTGAGGAGGTCCGGGGTCACCGATTCGGTGGTCGTGTTTCTGTCGTCTTCTGCAGGATAATCCAGACAATCGTCGTCTCTCCACCGAGAGGCACCGAAGCAGCGCTGGATTATCTGCTGCTGCTGGTGTTTCAATCAGACAGGAAAAATCTGCAGCTCACCACTGAGTTAGCAGACGATTCAGCTGTTATTAAGGATCAACACTGAACCGACCTGTTCTCCTGCAGAAACAGACTCAACGGGCCTCAAAAAGTGAGGTCCGAAAAAGGTGGAAAAAAATCCAAACAATAGTAAAAAAAAAAAAAGGAAAATCTGTTTTGGTTTGATAAAACCACCCTGCAGTCCAGAAGAAAGAGGAGCAGCTGCTTTTAGGGAGTGTGACTCAGGCTTCATGGAAAAGTTTATACACACACATACACACACACACACACAGAGTCACCAGACCAGGTTTTACCAGCTGATTTACACACTGTGAGGAGGTCTGTGACTTTCCAGTTTGAGGTGTCTGAACCAACACACAGTCTCTTTCCACAGCCGCAAAACTTTGACAAGCTTTCAAAATTCAGCTTCTTCTGTTATGTCTCAAATAAAAATGGAAAATGTCTACAAGAACTTGAAAAGTCTGAAAAAGCGAAACGTGTGTTTGCCTACTTCTCATCCAAACATTTTATTTCTAAAAACTAAAGTCGGCAGGAAGTTCAGGTGGCGGTGGGTAGATGATTTTATACCTTCTTCAGTAACAACTATCTAACCTACCTCTGAATTACATGTTGAAATGCTCATTGTGTTTGTATCCTGATTTGTTCGAAAAAACGTTTCCCACTGTTTTTTGTCACAAAAGTCGAACAATCGCCTCTTAAAATAACCCACATTACTCTTTGTGCTCGTTCAGCCTGAACTCAGAAGAAGCGGAGCACCAAAATAAACACACACACACACACACGAAACCGCCCAGAATTAAAGGTTGTAAAGTCAAAGAATAAACTTCTGAGGACCTCGGGGGCGTCACGGCTCGTTACCTGCGCTTTTGACGCCCCCTCGCGGTCGCTGGAAGAGCTGTTCGTCTCTAATCCCATCAGCGTGATTTAAGAGGCGCTAATTGAATCGTGGATGTCAGAGGGCCACCGATCATACGTGTCTGTCCGCGCCGGGCGGCGGCTCGCTCCCCTGGGAGCGTTTACGCGCTGATCTGCCAGCAGGGAGGTCGTCAGCCACGGAGGACGCTGGACGGTGGTTCGACTCCCGCTGAGAGCCGAGCAGAAAACAGCCGTGACCGACGCACCTGCGGTTCACCAGCTTCACGTGACTTTGCTCATCAATAACAGCACAACCAGCTGGAACCCTCGTCAGATTTTGCTCCGTTTAGGCCTAAAGAAAACAGATTAGGCTTCTTTTCAACATGTTTATTTTACAACTAACAGTTTTATCGCTTAATTTCCCATGTTCATCAGAAAAGCTTCAAAAGGGGACATTTTGAGCACATTCATCATCACTGTACACACTGCAAATTTGGCTCCTAAACACTCAGCAAGTACGAATAATACTTCTTTATATTTACCTTACTAAGTTTCCATTTAAATGAAATCAGAAGTACTCAGACTAGTAGACTGATGACAAAATTAGTTTATTTAAAGACACACAAATTACACATCATTTTCAGGCTCTTATTGGTCATCCTGTTTGCTACCACTGATACCACAGATCAAAATGTTATTTGTTTCATGTACACACTCTGTACTTCATATTGTGACCTGAATGAAGTAAAACCACATCAGGGACTCATAGCTATCAAAGGTTTGTGTCTGTAAATATGAAAACAACAATAAAGAAAAAAGATGACACAAGTTTCAGTTTATAATCACATTTATTTGGAAACTTGTACAGATGAACAGGAACTTTTCACAACATCAGAGTGGTGGCGGCGGCAGCCCGGCGGCCACTCAGGGCGTCTCGTCTGGTTTGCCCGAGTGGTGCGGCGGCGGCGTGTACGTCCCCTCCTTCACCATCTTGTCGCGCTGCTGACGGATAGCGTAGAGACGCTGGTGCTGCGGGGGGAGGGGGGGAGACGGGACAGTTTGAACAGAGAGAACAGAGTTTGAACCGTCATGGAGGCAGGAACGACCCCGAGATGCAGAGATGCACGCGGGCCGGGTGAGTTCCCGTCACCGCGGCGACACTCACCGTCTTCTGCCTGTGCATGCACTCGTAGAAGTCCTCGAACTCCAGCCGGCACTCCCTCTTGGCGCGGGTCTGCCCGATGCCGTGGGAGCACTGGACCCACTCCTTCTCGAAGGCGTGGCAACGCGCCGCCCGCTTGTTGGGCTGCTCGCTGCTCTGCAGCAGCAGCCAGCGGTCCAAGTTGATGCCCAGCCGCGACTGAACGTCTATGAACGGCATGATGCTGATGGAGGAGGCACGGAGACAAAACGATCAGGGACAAACAGGATGTCTCAGGGGACACAGAGACAAGAACAGCAAGGGGCAAATAAAACACAGCTGCAAAGCGTTTGTTTTGTTTGAGATGTTGCATAAACAGAAAAAAAAATCACGATCAACATCACATTAAAAGAGCGATTTTAAAGAGTTGCCGTTCATTGAATGATGTCTTTACTGTTTTAGTGAAGAGAAATCATCAACTCAACTTATACAACGAAAAACCTACCCTCTGAATAAACAGACCGACAAGCGAAATTAACAGATTCTATTAGTTGTTGTTATTGCATCGACATCACATGATCACTTGAATGATGCTGTCTGTCTGAGCACAGACAGAGAGAGAGACAGAGACACAGACACAGACACAGACACAGACAGAGAGAGAGCGAGCGAGCGAGCGATATCCCAATGGGCTAACTGTCAGATAGCCACACGCAGGAGCTCGCTCATGACATTTTCCGATTAGACGCCTATGCACGAAGCTTTTTTTCACTATGTAGCGATTAAATAAACATAATAACAGTTCACTGTTTCAATATTGACGGTAATATTCCCCGTCTTCTCCTTCAATGACCGTACAAACAGCGGAGCCGCAGTTTGACCCTCTGACTTCGCCACAACCGCGACAATCCGCTCCGCGTTGCGTCCCGTCGAAGCAAAAGCGACTAAAATGTGGATGTAAATCGAGAGACGTTTGATTTTACCGAGTTTTGGTGGAGTCACCTTCCTCCGATTCGTCAAGTCCGGCTTTACGGCAGACCTAAACACTACCGTAAAGTGCGCAGCTCTGCCGTGAAGAGACGTCGACGAACTTCCTGTCTTTCTTCTTCTCTGGTGCGTCAGAGCAAAGGCCACCGGACTCACAGCTGCCCCCTATGGGTGAGTTTTCAACCTCATCAGAATGTGACTCATTTCTGGTCATTCATCCACTCATTTATTTATTTATTCATTGACTATAATTTTTATTTTTAACCTTCAAAATATTTTTTAATACAAAAAGTTTCACATTTATTCATTTGTATTAAATTTGAAAATTGTACAGTTTAAATTTTTCAAAACAATTTGTAAATGTTTAAATTAGACGGAATACGATTAATTTATCTCATGGACAATAAAGATAAATATGCACACCAACAAACAAAACAATATCTCCATTCATTTTCTTCAACTTATCTGAGCCTGTTTCACAAATAAAACAAATCAACAAAAGCTTTGGTGCAACATTGGATTGTGTTTATTTAGTTTTCCCCAAAAGGTCCACAAGTCGTCTTTCACAGTCCTGCGTGTACGAACCCTGCGTGGAATCAGAGCTTCAACAGTGACAGGAAATACACAAACAGTATAACAACACTTAAATATTGCTATCTATAAACTCTAAACCAGGACCTCCGGTGTTCCCAACGCGTCAATCGCTCCAACTCTTCCAGGAAGTTTCGGGTACATTCGTGCGTTTTATTTCCCTCACAGGCAGAAACTAGTGATGCGTGTCAGACCAAACGAAGCACTGCCGAGTCACAGAAGCAGCTGAATCCATAAAGCTACTCCGAGATGAGAAAGGTTCCCGAGGTCGGTTCCTCGTTTGTTCAAGGAGAACCTTCCTGGAGAACCTGTGTTGTTTTGCTTTCCCCAAACAGAAGCACAGAGGTGATACAAAGCTAAGAAACAAGTCAGGCTATGATTAAGAAGCTTATCGGCATCAGTGTCTCAAGTGTTTGGCTCCAAAAGTGACTCCGAGAAGCGATTTGAACATAAATGGAAAACAATGTCGGACAGTTCTCGTCTTTACATTGTGAAATGATACAAAAAAATAGCTTCAACATCTTTTAAAAGCACAGAAAGAAAAAAGTTTATGTTCAACCTCTTCTGGAGCCAAACGCTTGCTGAGTTACATCCAACATAAAAGGCCCTCTGGTAGCTGATTTATTTTGGTTGTACCACAGACTTTTGTAAGCAAATGAAGGAAACTCAGATGATAAACAAGCAAAAAAAAATCCAAAAAGATAAATAAGATCAAGTCAGATAAAGTGCACGAGTGCTCATTCAGACAGCACGAAGTGGGACACAGATACATTCATCCACTCATACAGAGCCCCGCTGGGTCAGACAGCCAGGCGACGACACCTCCGACCCCCCCCGCCGGGACCACCGCAACCCACCTGGCGGGTGTCGTGTCGTTAAGGCAGCCGACTGTCGGACGCATTCGGGTCACATGACCCGCAGAAACAAACGGCGAGAGATCTGACAAGAGAAGCATCAGAAACCATGGTCAGGCTGGAGGACGGCGTCCGCAGTGTCTTAGAGACTCTGGGGGGACGGCACCGAGTCAAACTGTCCGCCCGTAGAGGGATCGAGCTTTCCTGAAAACTCCCACATGATAAATGGGAGTTACCTGCCCTTCCTGGGAATTTTCTCACAGTTATGATGCCTGTTAATTCACCTGGTTGCATCATTTTTCTGTGTATATGATTGAGCTGAATAATTGTTCAGTCAGTAATTCACTAAAAGGTCCCTGTCTGCGTTTTTAAGGTTTAAACTGGAGAAAAGGCTCCAAGTGGTCTCATCATAAAGTGATTAATGTTAAAATAAAACATTCGCAGCCTTCTATCAGTGCTTTGAAACCTCCTCTGCTTCATTCGACCTCTGTCAGAACTCTGCAGTTTATTTCTGCAGCAGTAACATTTATCCCCCTCTTCCTCCTCCTCCTCCTCTTCCAAGTGAGATTCAAGTGCTGCTTCGTCGTCCATCGTAAACTTTTAAACTTTCACCAGTGTAACAGAAACTCGACTGCTCTTCCACATGAGGAAGGGCTCATGCAGACTCATGCACACTGCAAATGATACAATTTCCAGGTCGTCAGAATATAAATAGAGGGGAAGAAAAGAAAAATAAAGCCACAACAGTTGAGTAAAAAGTCCACATTCATCCACACGTTTATATAAACATCCTCTTACCCACAAACCTTTTCTTTCTTCTGTGCTTGGTGACTTTTCACCTCATTTTGTATTTCAGTTTTGAAGGATTTTTATGGAAAATTTGTACCTCCTGTTGTTTTTTCTTGTTTTTTTTGTCATTTTCTTGTTTTTTTGCTGAAGTTAGCCAAGGCATTTTGCACCAAGGAGTAAACATAAATCATCACCTTATAAATCTCAGAGGTAGAGCCCTGACAATTTACTCAGAGAGGAGATTGGCAGGTAGACACACAGGACAGACGGACCGAAGTAAACAAAAGCTGTCCGTGTGTTAAGACAGCGTCTGTGAGTCGCAGAAGCAGCAAACGAGGGATGACGAAAGGGAAGAAAGAAAAACAAACAAACAAACAGAAAAAACAGCTCAGAATTAAAGGAGAGATGGAAATCTGGGGGTCAGTTTTTGTGCAATCCTGAGAGCTGCCGTTCTCTCAGACGTAGAGGATGATGTTGCTGTCTGCGGGACAGTGAAGGCCTTCGGTGGAGGGGTTCAGCGCTCGGCACGACGGCGGCTGCGGCTGCTGGCCGGTCGCCGGGCGACAGCTTTTCGGGTGGGGCGAGTCACAGTCGTCGGACGTCAGCTCGGCGATGTCGTCCGACTGGGTGTCGGACATCTCCAGGTCGCTGCGGATGCTCTCCGGCTGAGCCAGAGTGACGTCCCGGAGCCCCTCCCTGATCGACGCCCCCGGCGACAGTCCCAGCGCCGAGCCCGACAGAGCCCCGCCCCTCCTGGAGCTGCAGTCCTGGGGCTCCTCCCCTCCTGAGGCGGTCGCCATGGCGGCGGAGCCCGGGTGCGGGGCCAGGTCCTCCTCGCTGGTCAGGCAGAGATGGCTGGGTTTGGTCTCGATGTCCACCTGGATCTCCAGGTTGGTGCACTCCCTGCACAGACAGGAGATTCATGACATCACGCTGCGTTCAGGGCAAACTCAAACATGGGGGAAAAATGAGAGGCGAGGAGGGGGCACCTGTCAGGGAGGGTGTAGGAGGAGATGATGGAGCCGGCCATTCCCCGGGTGCTGGCGCAGTCGCTTCCTGCGCCCAGGCTGCCCGTCTCTCGCTGGGCTGATTCTTTAGCGAGCTCGCTTGCCTGAACCTCCAGCCTGGAAACAAAGCAAAGCGATGAATCAGGACAAAAAGCACAAAAAAAGTCGCTCAGTCAAGTTTATTTTTATGGCACAAAGAAAGTCCAACTGAAAGTAATACAGAAGGTTGCGCTCAGTTTCTTCTTCTCTGCTCCTCACCTGCTGTATTTGCTGGTGCGCGTCCCCAGAGCGCCCCCTGCCAGCGTGTTGAAGTGCGGCGTGTCGCCCAGCGTGCCGGGGGCCACCGAGAGCCCCTCGCTGGGGGAGGTGGTGCTCATGCCGCTGACCGCCCCGTCCAGACTGCTCTCACCGAGGCTCGGGGACTTCAGGGCTCGCCACGCGTCCGCCACTGCACCGACAGACGGGGAGGTTAAGTCTGAAAATTCTCAGCCAGTGGGGGGAGGAACCCTGGTCACTTTTTGTTTCCTGCCCAGTCAGCTCACCTGTGATTGGTCCGTCGTCCTCGTCGAAGTCGATCCTCACGCCGCGCCCCTTCCCCCTGCTCACGCCGCAGCCGCCTCCCCGGCACAGAGAGATGGGCACCACGCCGTACACGTACGCCAACATGATGGGCACGCCGATGCCTGCGCAGAGACACACACGACATGAGGGCGTTAAAACAGATCACTGTCATTTCTGACAGGTGAAGTTACGACCTTTTCCTTTTCTTACCCACGCTGACGGCCGCGATGACCGGCGCCGTGATGATGGACAGCGCCACGCCCCCCGTGATGGCCAGATTCCTCTTGTGACGGGACGTCTTCTTCAGCTCGTAGTGGGCGTGAATCTGCAGCGGCGGGCGAGAGGAGGCGGAGAACATGAGACGCCGCACAGTGAGCTGAGGTGGTCTGATCATCACTTAACAAGAAGCTTTGGAAGGAGGACGCGTGTCTTCAACTCCACTGTAAGACGCAGTTTCACTGTCATCCTGAAGAGGGCGCTGCAGCATTATGATCGCTACACAGGGCTAAACTCACAACACAGACTCTTCTGGCAGCATGACTGTCATTTTTTAGCAACTGTTATTTTTCTCTGGCTTGCAATACAATTAAATAAAGCAAGACTTTTATCTTCATTGTCAGGAAACACAAACGTTTCAGTCAAATAAAAACCAAAACCACCTCTATGTTGCGGGGTGAAAAAGACGATGTCAGACTGAAACGGAAATCTGGATTTTTTTACTGTAAAGTCGTAAATTCCTGAGACGCATCATGAAAAAGTTACAACATGATCTCAGCGAGCGTTGCTTCATCTTGGAGCTTCAACACTTCTGGTTTCCAAAGACGTGTGAATAAAATGTCGTCTGAGAGTGAAGTTGAAAAAAAGAAGTGGCAAAAGATGTCGGCAAGTCTGAAGGACAAAAAACACCTGCGAGTGACTGTCTCGCTGTCTCCATCTGTAAAGCGTCCGTCCCCACAAGTCTCACCTTGCGTCCAACGTAAACAGGGATGCCGATGACCATGGCGGGGACGGCGATGCCTGCGATGAGAGTGATGCCAACCGGAGCACCAATCAGAGTGCCCAGCTGCCACAAAATCTTCTTCTTCCTGCTCCACGGCTTCTTCCCCCAGAACGTACAGCCGGATGGACTGAAGGGAGGAGGAGGAGGAGGAGGAGGAGGAGGAGGAGGAGGAGGAGTGAGAATAAAGGTAAGGACTTGCTGTTATGTCTCTGTCCCGAGAATTTTTCTCCTTGAAAATGTATCTAATTTCTTTTAACAGTAACAAAAGTGAAACAGTAAAACCTAAGAACCATTTGAGTCAGCAGAAACACACATTACTGCATTTATAACTGATAACTCTTCCTACTCGACACGTTTTTCAAGAATCAACAGGTGTAAAGCTGTTTTTGAGAGGACATAAAAAGTACCGGTACTTTCAGAGTTACCAATGGAGAGCGGGAGTGTATGGGTACCTGAGGTAGTGCAGGTCAGAGATCTCCTTCATGCAGAGCCAGCAGAACTCGCAGCCGCAGACGGCGCAGGTCATGTGGTTACAGCTCCCGTCATTCATCTTGATGATGTAGGCGCCGCAGCGAGGGCAGGGCTTGATGTCATCAGCTGGAGACGGAGGGGGAGACCGTGAGAGTCGAGACAGCAGCTCAGCGCCCAAAAAGCCATAGGTGTAGGTGTGTGTGTCTTGGATTTTTGCATGCTCTATATCATGCTGACACAACGCCCTCAGGTCTCTGTTTCACCCTCTTTTTTCAAGCTTTCAAACACACACACGCGGGCGCTCGCACACACACACTCACCGGGTCCCTGCTCCTGCGTGTAGCTGGGCGAATGGTTGCTATGGGTGTGCAGGGACTGCGCCCTCTGCTGGCGGGCCGAATCGCAGGTCTGGTTGGGGTGCCAGGCCTGTTTACAGTGGTAGCAGAACTCGGCGCCGCAGCCCTCCCTGCGACACACCAGCCGGGGACAGCTGGCACAGCCGGAGGCGATGACGGCGAACCTGGAGGAGACGCGGGAGGGACGAAGGACAGCGAGTCAGAAGACGAGCAGGAGTTTGACCAAACGTTCTGAGGCCAATGACTCAGAAAACCGATCCTCCACTGACACATCACAAGCGTCACTGATGTCAAACATTTAAAGCTTCAGCCTCAATCATTTGAGCCTCATTCTAAGCCTCACAGCAGCATCGTGCACATGGTGTACTCCGTGTACACTGTGTACTGTTTACTCTGTATCTTACTGTTGCAGTATTTCCTTTCCCCTGTGATCTCCTGCTGTGTGAACCATGCAGAGCCGAGCGTTTAGCAACACGTTACATAACTGAGATTTAACTTCAGATAAGCTGCAAACTCTTAACTCAACCAGAGATCCATCGCGGCCACTAATGGGCACATTAGGAGCCATGAAAGCCCCACGAGGAGGAGCGAGAGGAGGCAGGAGATCTGATCAGTGGAGTTACTAACAGCGCCGAGTGAGACGGGACGAGGTCAATCGATACGGAGGCGGACAGACGCAGCCTGAATATGGAGTCAAACAGGAGTGAATAACACCAAAGTTCAGCGATGGGATCTGAACCAGGAGTCTGCTCTCTTCTGCCTGTGAACTGGGTGTGTGTGCAGTGGTCTGCCCTGCTGCCTCACAGCAAGAAGTGTCCAGGTTCGAAACCAGGCAGAGCCTTTTCTGTGTGGAGTTCAGCCAAGACAAGGGGTTCAGCACATAAGACAAGGACAACCACAAGGTAACCAGCATGTGTTTGGACAGTTAGAGGATGATGAAGTGTACCGAACATGTCATCTGTAAGCGGGTGACAAAAAAAACCCTCGAAGAAAATCCCACACGTTTAAAGACATTAAATTTAGCGGCATACAGCGTAGCGATAAGGGAGATGCAGGAAATTAAAACAGGACGAGTGATGGCGCGTCAATCACTGGAAGGATGACAAAGGACGCCTGTCATGGACGACTGTCACCAAGCTAAGTGGGAGAAAACAAGTCGGAGGAGTGAAAACAAAAGCAGGCAGGAATGTTTTTCTCCTCGGCTCCGCCGCAAAACAAAGACGCTGCCACTTCGCTGCACGCAGGCTTGTGCTTTGAAGAGCTTCTATTAAAAGGACGAGGAGCACGGCAGGAGTGATAACGCGACAAACTTGTAATTGTTTTGGCACGCCTCCGACGCAGCAGCCCCAACACGCCCGTCATCGCCGCCGTGACAGGCCGCGCTGTCCACGCGCAGCGGGCAACAGTCGCTTCTCTGCGGACAAGACGAGGCAGGAAGCGTCGTTCCCCGCGGAGACGCTTCGCTCGGCGAGGACTCGAGCGTCAGCTCCAACCAAACATCTGCAGGAATCATCCGCAGCTCCTCTGTAATTACGCAGAAATGCGTTTTCTTTGAAAACTCCCCACAATGTTTCTGGTGGAGCCTGGAAGGTCACCCAACAGACTCCGCGTCTAAACACGTGCATAAACTTTGGGTTTAAGTGAGCCAAACAAAAACACAAAGCTGCAAGTTTTGCATGTTTTCCTGCAACATCAGCGGTTTGGGTCAAACTCCCAAACAGAAAGGGAGCAGCAGCGTCACATGAGTAATGAACGAGCTCGCCACCAGAACGCCGCACTGCTAACCAGAACGAGCCAACGCGACGGTTAAACCTGCTCGAATCATCTCTGGTTTCATGTTTCAGCACTGAGGTCAAATGTTTTGTTTTGTTATGGGTTGGATTTGATTCCTACTTTGTATGAGGGAAAAAGGAAAATAAAAGAAATAAATGAATTAAGGAAATGGAAAAAATAAAATGATAAAAAATAATAATTAAAATGAAATCAGAAAAAAATATGAAAAAATAACTGACAAAAAAAACACAAGAAAATTATTTAGAAAAAAAAACAATAAAATGATTTAATGGAAAGTTTCAGTCAAACTCTACCAAACCTGCCATCAACAAAACACCACTGAAGGTTCAACATGTCGACGCTGCTCAGTCAGCATCACGTCAAACCTGGTTCAGGATCTTTGTTATGAGAGCGAACACGGCGGCTAAAGCGAGCTCATTAACGCTGCACACAAAGTACAGCTGAGCATAATGAAACATTATTAGATTTGCTGGAGTTTGATTAGTAGCAGCTGAAGTTGTGACCCAACGACACAATTAAATTGAAAACACAATTCATAGAGAGGGAGAAATTATTCACAGTTAAACAGTTATAAAACCAAACACACACGTCCCCCCTCCTGAAGCGATGTGGCTACAGAACAGCCCTTCTCTCGGTTAACTCGTATCGGCGCAGAGACTGCCACAACAGCTGCTTGACGGCGCGAGCGCCTCGTGTCAGCGCTGCATCACAATTGGTGCATTCTCATGCGGCGCAGAGAGCGCCTCAGACTGACGTTTCCAGGACGGGAGAGGCGAGAAAAGATGGGGAGGTAAAGGTAAGAGAAGGAGGGGAGGCGAGGGCATGCAAGTTCAATAGAGGAGGAAGAGAGGAAGAAGAGGAGGAGCTTCAGCTGTCAATCAAGTTTCACTTGAAAAGAGCAGACATGAGTAGCTCAAATTGTTCCAAAATATTGACAAAGTGATTAAACGAACAGTGAGAAATAAGCCGTAGACAGTACATCCAACAGAGTTTATAACTGGACAAGTGATAATGAGCTACATGTAGAAAATAATCCAAATAATCTATGAAAAATAGAAAATAAATGTCATTGGAAAAGAAATTGACAAAAGAGGAAAAAAGACCAAAAAAACCCTTGATAATAGAATAAAAAAAGGACAATATAATATCACTGAGGGTGCTGACGAGTGGAGACGTGCAGACAGTCCGACGCTGGTCTGTTTCACTGAGAGCCACCTGAGACTCATTCTCTCTCTCTTTCTCACACACCCCCACACACACACACACACACACACACACACACACACACACACACACACACACACACACACACACGGCTAAATTAACCACCGCGATGGGCTCAAAACGAGCATCAGTGTGACTCTCACAGGCACGTGAAAAACACCAGTATACATCGGCTACAAAACAGCAAAAGCCAACACACACACACGTACACACACACACACACGTACACACACACACACACACACACACACACGCACACAAAGTCCAGAGAGTATGTATTGATCTGTTTAATTAAGTCTCAACTCCTGTTACCCCTGGCAACACTGCCTCTTATGCCACATCGACAGTCGCCATAGCAACTGACAGCCAGAGGAGACGGCAGAGGACCCGTCTTTGTTCTCACTGGATCCTCCCGTCTGGCCATCAGGCAGGCGTGGACCTCATTGGACCAACGAGCAAAGCAGGTCAGAGGTGAACCGCCGAGCTCTGAAGGTCAGGAGCTGCCGGGGGGGGGGCAGACGAGGGACCACAGCAAAAAACAACCAGAAGAAAGGACAAAGGAACCAAACTGTCCGTGGTACCTGTGTGGTGAGTCTCAGGTACCCAGCAAATGAGGTGACAGACGAAACGCTGCTGTGACGTCAATCACAGGACAAACAACAAGCACCCGAGACCTGTTGATAACATGCTGCCACGATGGAAGCAAAACGTCGTGTGTGCACAGGCAGCAGAGCCACCGGGTTTTTTGCACCCTTGCTGTGGTCTTGCAGGGTCACTCTTTGTGCCTTTTTGATCAGCACTGCTTCTCTTTAATCCAACGGCCTCCGTAACACTTGTGCTCGACATTTCAAGGATGCATTTAAGACTTGGCCTAACCAAAAAGGGAGTCTGCAAGTCTCCCACGAGGGCATATTTAGCACGAAGGAAATAAGCAACAAGTAATAAGGTAAGAAAATTAGGAGTGATCGTTTGTGAGGTCTTTCCGCAGGTCGGACTCGGACTCACACTGACTTCATTGTAGGCAGAGAAGTCTTTAACCAGGACCTTTAGAGTTGTGGTTGATAAAAGTGAAACACTATCTGGTCCCTAAAACAGCTGAGTTGTGTATTTGTTTCCTTTTGGCTCTTCGCGGTGTGCGAGTCCTTCACTCTCGCGCAGCTGACCCAGTTTAAACACACAGATACGCGGCGAAACCTTAACGCTGTTACTGAGCAGCAGTTGAACAACAGCATCCATCACACTGAGTTGTTCCCCAAATGAAAACACTCGCTGGTATTAAGTTCCTCTGCAGTTAAAGGGAACCATGAGGTCACGGCCCGCAAACCGCCGTCCTTTCACATCATGCTCACGGAGAGTTTATAAACGAGCGCTCCTCCCACAATCTTCTACGATGACCTTTAAATAAAAAGAGCAGAAACGAAAAACCGTCTTTAAATAACTTCCCCTCAAGACACAAAGTGTCCACTCGCATCTGTAAAGTCTCCGTTCAAAGTCGCACGAAAGAAATTCACACCCTTTTCACAGATTTTATGGACGACTTCTCTCCAGCAACCAACAGTGTGAAACGGCTCCAATCTCCCATGTTTGTGTGTGTGTGTGTGTGTGTATGTGTGTGTGTGTGTGTGTCTGTGTGTGTGTGTCTGTGTGTGTGTCTGTGTGTGTCTGTGTGTGTCTGTGTGTGTGTGTCTTTATTTCCTCCCATCTGCATCCAGCCCCTGGTTGTTGGTGGTGAATAACAATTTGGACTTATTCAACTTGCCGGATTTTAAACCAGGCTGAGTCACCGCTGGCGTCAGACGCCCGACAGTCCCGGTAAATATGTGGGTCATCGTTTAAACTCACCTATGATACTGCAACCACACACACAAACAGACACAGTGCAGTTCCTATTTTATTTGAACTGCACGGGCTTACGTCAGTTCCCCCCCCACTGGCCTTCAAGTACACAAGAGGCTGCTTCATGTGAGCGTCCATATATGGGCGACATGTTCACTCAGAAAATGACTGTGACGGACACTCACAGGTGTTTGTGGGAGGAGCCATGATGTACAAGACGCTCGACCTGAGACGGTATTCTCAGCATGAGGACGATTTCATTAGTGAACAACTAACTTTTTACATCAGAGGATTGTCTCTTATTTTGAAAGGCTGTACAATGGTTCTGTCGTAAGATAATGGACGGATGGATGGACTGATTGATGGGTAGATGGACACACAGAGGGACGGATAAATACGATCAATCATCAAAGGACAGAAAAAGCTCTCAGTTTGTCAGGCTGGCGCTGCGTCCCATCTTTGAAGTGACTCGAAACACCGTTGAATAAACATTGGCATCGTCTTCGATCGCACGGCAGGAAGAGGAAGACGTTCAGGCCGCCACATGTCCGTCACCGTGGTAACGTTCACGCAGAGACCACAGGGTAGCTCTGGCCTTTCCCTGGGACAGCACCTGTATGACTGTACCGAACCAGAGCGCAGGAATATCTCTGAATATCTGCCTTCCCCCCTCCCACACACACACACACACACACACACACACACACACACACACACACACACACACACACACACACACACACAC
>JASSRZ010000054.1:1834238-1872436 GCA_032164315.1 Malacoctenus gilli | reverse complement strand
ACACACACACACACACACACACACACACACACACACACACACACACACACACACACACACACACACACACACGGTATATGTGCCAGGCCTGTGAGTGGCGCTGTGATGCTGAAACCAAAACAGAGAAGAAGACATATAGAAGCGTTTCGGGAGGCGTGGCTTTTGCTTCACTGCTTTAGTGTTGTCAGTTTCCACACAAAAACAAAAAGGTGCCACAGCTTTAATCACTCTGTGAGGCGTTTTTAAGTAAATAACATTTTTCCATGAGATGAAAGAAACTTTGAGCGAATGTCTCAGCGAGCAGATCCCTGTGTTTGTCCCGCTCGGTTTCCAGAAACCCTGGAGTTGCGAAAAGTTGCAGCTGCACCCGAAACACATCTGCTTCTTCCTTTGGGCTGCGTGGAAACAATCCTCTTGAACGGGGCTGCTTCCCACAGCGAACGCTGACATAATGTTTGTGTTGTAGCGCCGGTTGTCATGACAAACAAGGGTGCTGGTTTACATCTTCGCCGACTGAGCCAGGTGAACGCAATTCACTGTAATTAACAAGCCGGTAGGTTGAAGGGAGAAAACAGCTGTAATTTATGTTCCCGGGGCTCCGACATGTTGCTTCATTAAAGGTTGTGATATTTCTCATTTCCCCCCGTTCGCTCCATCTGTCCCACATTTCAGGCCAAAACAAGCTGCTTCCACAGCAAATTCCCAGCAGTTCGGCTTCCACCGACTCCAAAAACGACACCCTGTAAACACCTTCCCGTTCGTTCAGGAACAGTTAATCCAACATTATTAAAGACGAGAACAACCCGTTATCCTTTGACACGCACACATGACTTCACTCCGCCGTGGCCGTCCTTGTATTTGCAGAAGATTTGGTGAATCGTATGAAGAAGGAACACACGGACTTAAAAATACATATAAATATATCAGTTTACCTGCAAAAAGTGAAGGCCAGACCTCCACTGTAAATATAACTGTGTGTTTCAGGCTGTCACACAGTCACACTTTACTTAGACTGAGGCATGAGTACCACTTTTTCAGATTGGAAGATGGTCAAACCACCAGCGAATCAGGTGGAGGCAAACAACTAGCCCCTCCCCCCCCTTTCTACCATCTGACTGGACCAAAACTCAATGAAAACCTCATTTTGTCCTTTAACCAGCAGCGATCGTACATAATTTGCTGACTTGCTGATTTATGTTGAACTTTTTCTCTCCAAGGATTAAAACTGCATCATCATCTCTGTCTTACGAACTTATGAGTTTGCAGAATGAGGCCAAATAACGAGTGTATTGTTCATTTAATCCCAATCACGTCATGCAATGCGATTACAAGTGGAACCTATAGAGGCTTCTGTGTAGCACTCAGTCATGTGTCTTTGTAGGTCATTAAAACTGTAACACTCACTGTTTCAAAACTGCTGTAATGAAAGCAAACAGGCTGATTCCAGTGGGGTTAATGGCTTACAGAGAGGGAGGCAAAGAGGGAGGAACGGGGGAGGAGGGGAGGAGGGGGTGGGGGGGGGTGTTTCGGTGTGCTCTGCAGGTAATCTGCTCTCAGCACTTCTCAGACAGACTGTTCTGTTTCAGACGGTGAATCTATGCCTCAGCACTTTGGGATCCTCGAGTGTCTCCCTGCAGGCTACGGCCGGCCTACATGCTCCAACTGGCTGCACCCACTCGCTGCACCCAGCCTGCAGTTACACAACTTCACACACAACCCAAAGACGCACACGGTGCGAGCTACGGCTCAAATGACCGATCGGCTCACAATTCAGGGAGGATTTTATGTCTTTTTTTTAACATAACAGCTCATCTGAAGACTTTCATGCACATTTGTGACTAAAATAAAAAAAAACTGTCCCATTTGCAATATTAAGATCACTGCACAAAGGTTAAAACAAACATTTGTATTTGCAGCCACATTTCTCCAATTTCTCTGCAGTATTTGCACAACATAAAAAACCTGAAATCACACAGAGGACTGATCAGTAAAGTCTCAGCAGAGGTAACGCGATGAAAGAAACTACTCAGATCTGTTAAATAACACAAACAGGCTCATTAAACGTCTTAAAAAGGAGTTTATAAGACTGAAATGAGTCAACGTGCGTGGGCTTGTTTGGCAGATTATTTCACATTAGAGGCCATAATGGACAATGATTGGACACACACACACACACACACACACACACACACAAACACACACACACACACGCTTCAGGATGAGGGGTTGTGTGTTACAGGTGTGCTCCTGCAACAGATGATTGCTGTTATGCAACTTGAATGATTCACGGCCATCATGGACATGTCTGTGCAAGATTCAAACACGCACACGCACACGCACACGCACACACACACACACACACACACACACACACACACACACACACACACACACACACACAGTAGTAAATATAAGCATAATATAATTTGGAGAGTTTTCGTGAAGCACTTCACAAAATAAACAAAATTCTGTGACTTCTTCCAAATCCTACAATATTTCACAAGGTGTTGTGTTCGAAAGGCAACTTTAGAAATAAGTGCGACTGACTACAAGATGAAACAGCTGGTTAGCACCATTTACTCCCCTCAAACAGCACCAACGATAAATCAAAAGAAGGGGTGTGAGTCCTTCAAAGAAAACCAGAGTGAAACACTTCACAGAATCCAGAAAAAAAGGAAATTTTCCCTTTTTTACTTTTATTTTGGAAAGTTCATCGTTTGCATTTTTGTGCATCAAAGATCTTTTATGTGATTCGAAGCATCTTTTTATTACATGATTTTGTTGTTGCAGACAGGAAACAAACAAACATCAGTGACTATATTTACAGCTGCTTTGAACAGGATTATTCACCAAACTTTGATTTTCTCTTTTTTGAAGCAGCTCAGTCAGAATAAAGTCATAATCCCCCCGCGGCGCTCCGCGTTTGAGCACCTCCTATCACTTCAGATAAGCATCAACTTAGATGCTGCCACCTGCACTGACTGATGACATTGTTTCTATATGAACGGCTCCACAAAGAGCCGCCGACCGACAGCCGGCTCACACCGTTATCCTGTTTGTAGTGATACGACTAAGACCCCTGCTAATCTGAGGCCCTGAGGTGGTCTCTGGGTAGAACAGGTGGTCCGCAACTGAACCAGAGGCTAATAAAGCATTGTGTGTGTACATTTGTGTGTGTCTGTGTGTGCGTGTATATGTATTTAGGAGGGGAGAGCTAATTAGAGTCAATCAGCTAATAGGTTCGCTGACCTTGTAGTGATGATGCTGGTTTGTACGGACAAGTGTAGAGTCAAACGACAATGACAAGATGAAAAAAGGCATTCTTAAAATGCAAGTACTTTTGCAAGTACTTTTGTAAGTTTATAAGTTAAACGTAAGTACTTTTTTACTGTTTGAGGAAAAAGATAAAAAATAATCTAAGGAGATAAAACTCATGTATATTTCATCAATACAGTTAATACATTGTAAATTAAAGAACCAACTAAAATCAACCAGTCTATAAATGAGGAAGTTACCAAATATCCAACCGCCTAATAACGAGGTAACGACACTGCTACCTTCGAAAGAAACTGCAACAAGTGTTTACTTGTTCCGCCATGCGAGTCTGTTTTCACTCTGAATGTTCGTCGAAACGTTCTCCTCCTGAAGCTTTTCAGGGAACATTTGGTTCCCGGAGGAATCGAACGGAGAGACGTAGGAATCGAGGCTCCTTCCAACGAGCAGCAGAACCGACATCATGACTGATTCGCTGGGTCACGACGCCTCATCACATCCAAACTCGTGTTTTGGTGTGGATTCAAGGAGGTCTGGGCGAATTGGCCACAGCCTCCTCCCACTCAGCTGCTTCAGTCCCACAGCCACACAAAACATGATTAAAATCACAACATGCTGTTAAATCCATCGACGCAAAAACTCAAATATGGACAGCTGAGAATTGGAGGGAAACTTACTGATTTCATCCCTTTCTGATTGTCTTGTTTTCAGCTTTTGGACAGTATACGTCCACAGAAGGAGACCTCGAACAAAAGCACTCGCAGAGCGCAAACCTCCGCCAACTTTCCTGCTTCAACCTTCTGCACGCTGGACTCTCTTAAAGGGCCACACCCTCAGAATACGCCACAGAAATCATATTTTAGAGCACAGGATGAATGAATCAACACCAAAACTTTGCGAGTGTTCCGGAAACAGACATAAAACTTCTCATGTTGTTGGCTGAACTGCATCTTTCAGCCTTTTGTAAACAAAGTTAGTAATGTGAAAGTAGAACAACGAGAACCGTTAGTTCAGCTTCACCACAGTCGCAGTTTTATTCAAATCACAGAGTGAATGCTTTTCTAACCAAATTACTTCCCTTTCTTTTGTTCTTCGCAGTAATAAATTATAACCAAAACCATGGAAACCTGCCAGGCTCTTCTCTGGAAGTGCAGATGGAAATTCAGCGAGCGTGTTCAGTTGTTGTTTGTGGATTTTTTTTCAGCACCAGCTTCACTAAACTCTGAGAGAAGCTCTTGCATGTGTATGCATGTGCATGTGCGCGCGCGTGTGTGTGAGTGTGATTCGTTTGAAAGAATTTCCAAAGAAAAACATCAGACAAGCTGCGGCACACCTGACTAATTGTTTGATGCTTCAGAGCCCTGGAGCACATCACTTACATGTGAATGGATGTGTGCCACCGTCTCTGTGGGCGAAGCTCTGATGGACGCTTTTCCCTGGAAAAGCACAACGGCGTCACCACATTTCCATAATCCAAAGACATCGCAGCCGTGAGCCTGCGAGGGCCTTTGTGTTGGTGCAACGGTGGACTGGTGGCCATACACAACAACTGCTGTGACCCTGACGGCGAGAAAATTCGCCTTCACCCGCTGTGCTGGATTCATTTCAGTTGAGGGGGTCTGACCGATACAATCAAAGCACATTCAAAACATCTTCAGAGTCCTCCTGACTGCTGTGGACACAAGTCTCATTTCTCAAAGTTTCTGCAGCTTTTTCGCAGGTTTTCGTCAACACTTCCTCCCTGCACAGTTTGGATGCCAACGCCTTTTAGTGAGCGTTGGAAAAAGCGTGCTTCACTCCATTATATGATGGTATCGTTGCGTCGACGTTTCAGCTGTGACCCTCGATTTTGCCGCCTGTTGTCCAGTGTCACAGGGACAGCAGTGTCCCTAGAGGACAAATGAGGAATCGCAGCCACTGTCCATTCAAAATTTGACATTTTTTGTGGGCCAGATTCAACCTCCGGCAGGCTCATTTTTACAGTTTCCAACCATTTCAAAAAACCCTTCATAAAAAAACGGGCTTGATAATCAACAGTTACATCGATGATGTGTGGAAAATCTCTTGCAAACAACAGCTCATGATCTATAAAAGTGGCCACAGGCAAACGAGTCCATCCTCATACGTCGGTAGGTCTGGAAAACCTCAGACGCTTTAAACTTGAGGGATGGATGCAGTGGGACGCAGATGGAAACACAAATGGAGAGTTTGAGCTTCTCTCTCCAACTGATCCCCATTAACACCCCCCTCCCCCCTCTTTCCACCCCACACAGATAGAAAGTACACTGAGAGTCCACTGGAAGGTAGAGGTAGAGAAGCATCGGGCTGGGAGCTTCTATAATTAGAGGAGCCTCCAGGAGCCGTACTGCTGGGCTGCTGAATGTTTAATGTCATGCCTGCAGGCGCTACAGTCGCAAAGAGCAAACCTCGGAAGCTCCTTTACACCTCCTCTTCAACACGCAGGCCGGCCAGGACGGACGGGCTGGAAGCGGCCGCCGACTGAATGAGCGGGTTCGGGTTTCAGACAGGAAACGGCGGCACAAAGCGCAGACACGGCCGTGGTGCATCCGACAGCCGAGCGTGTAATTCCCGGCTATTGTCCGTAAGCCGAGCCGCATAATAACACGGGGAACGTGAACCTCCTCTGGGTGAGGTAATGCTCCAATCACACCACTGAAACCACTCAGACTGAAGACTGGAACAAAATCTGAGCGGTCGGAGTCGCGTTCTTCCTCAAGTGGTCTCGCCAAGTTGGACCCAAAACGAAGAAGTGAAACAGTCCGACTGATTCCACACAGACGCCTGTTTCAAAAGGAAATTAATCAGTTTGGGTTTTTTTAGGTCTTCCTGTTTTCAGTCCTCTTTCATGTCACTCAAACACAAACGGAGCGGTTTCCATGCGGGCAGCCGACACGCTCAAACAGTGACATCATATCCCGACCTCGCTCATTTGGCTGTGTCCAGTTTGTCGCCCTTATGACTTCTTCTCTGTTTTGGCATTTGTGTTACAGTGCCACTCTTAGGCCTGGCATTGAAGCTGCAGCACAGTTTATTATCAGATATTAACCAAAATCACGAGGACACTCCTACATGCCCGATGTCGCCGTTTTTTGATAGTTTTATTAATAACCTTGAAACTTACATAAAAATTGCACTTTTCCCCAAAGTCAAAGGGCGATAAAATATCCCATCGTAGCTACAATATTATAAAATCTGTCCCCAAAGACAATTAAAGTCCAAACATCTTCACAGCTGCCGTGAGGAGCATCTCAGAGGGTCCATAACGCGCCTCCCCCACCACCTCTTTTTATTGTCCTGCTTTCTTCACATTCATGTTTAATGTATTTTTTCCTTCTTTCTTGGAAAATACGGCCTGTCCTCAGAGTACTCTCTCTCTCTCTCTCTCACACACACACACACACACACACACACACACACTGACCGGGGAGTGGCAGAGCGGCCAGGAATGTGTTTTTAAAGGGGGAAAACCAGGACGGATTTTAACTCTCACACATCCTGTAGGACATCAACAGTAACGCTCATATTTGCCATTCCAACAGCAGCGGAAAGGTGTGTAAATTTAGCAGTAAATTCAGCATTTTAAGCAGGTTTCGCAGCAGATCCGGACGCTGTCTGGTTGACTGTAACGGTTTTAAATGTTGAAGGTGTTTTCACGTCTGTCAGGGTATTTTGGCTGGTTTGAGCCGAGCTGTAATCAGGCTGATAAATACAGGATACGGACTTAATTCTGATGGCAGCTGTTCAACACCTCCACACGCGTTGTTTCCTTTTCAATGCGGGTGATTAGCAGAGTGTATTTAAGCCCAGCATCCCTCACAAACAGCGCCTGCGGCAGACGGTTCATCGCCGGACACTTACTCCGCTCTGGACCGGGTTCTTCCCCGTCAATGGCAGGCGGGCGATGCGGCAGCTTCCCCGCCGCCGCTGGCTACCAGCTCTCACCGGGAGGCTGCGAGTCTCTCGCGGTGCTCCGTGGCCGCTCCCCGCTCTCTGGTTCCCCGGGTGACGGTGGCCCGCTGAGTCTCCTTCTCCTTCCTGCAGCACCGGGAGCGGTGACGGTAACGGTCGGGCTCCAACCACCGCAGCTCTGCTCCGCCTCGCCGCTCCTTCTCCGGCTGCCGCCCCGCCGCCTTCTGACGTCATGGAGGAAAGCCCTGACGCGGGACGTCACGCCGTCGGCCTGACCGAGGCCCCGCCCCCTAACGACACCTGCCCGCAGGGATGGCGGGTTTTACCGTAAACGACACGGAAATACCACTGGAAGAGGACAATGGGGAACTCCGCGGAATTTCTAACAATAGAAACAATAAAACAGCACAATAACAGGTCAATAAAAACAATCTTTTATTATCTCATCTTTTACCAGAGAATGTTTCTAAACAACCTCAAAATAACTAGCCAAGGTCATTCATACCCTGTAAAACTTTGAGCCATTAAGATTTTAATACATTCTAGTAAATGCCCTTATTGTCAGCTGAATATCAGTCATTTGATTGGCTGGTCATGTCACAGGGCACTGTGCCAGCTACAAGCATGGCAGCAATGTTGTTCAACGGATGCATATAAACGTTTGTGCTGGTTGAGCTTCCTTATGTGAACATTTTTCACATTTTCCAAGAAAGCATTGGTCTCCTGAACGACGATGTAACCCAGCGAGAGAGTGTGGTAAACAACAACACGCACAGCAAGTGATGATCGTAGAAAAGCAAGAGGTTTATTGGAAGGGAAAACATGAAGATCTGGTTCACATGATGGCTTCGGCCAATCCTGTCAAAATCTGGTGGGATTAGAAACATGCCAGCCGAGTCCAACAGCACTGCCAAGAAAAATTAACTTTAACTTATGATCTCTAAGGAATCCCCTTTAGTGTCTGATCCCTCACGTTCATCTGCCCACCCGAAAAGTCCAGTCCTCCGCCGCAGTGGGGGGCAACTCAGGCTTCAACCAGCTGTAAGACAAGGGGGAAGAAGGGAAGACAAAGGGAGGGGGGGTGTCGGTCAATTGCAAGTAAAGTAGATGTAATATTGATACTTTTTTGCCCAATTAAAGTACACATTCAAAGTTCAGTCACTGGAGGCAAAAAACAAAGAAAAGTCGAGGTAACTCAACATGTTTACATTCACAGGTGTCAAAAAGTGACCAAAAAAAACCAAACAAACAGAACATGGCAGATTATTAAGCTAAATTTAGCATGAAATTGTCCCATTGTGCAGGATGAAAAACAGAAGCTGGCTCTGGGGACCATTGAACATCTGCTATTGTTTTCACGGCCGTGGTCTCAAGAGACTTAAAAACACATCAGTATTCAAGGAAAAGTGTCAGCAATGTAATCTGCATGGAGGATGTTTCCACCGGCAACATCAACACCAGGTGACCACGGAGCGGCGAGGCCGACGAGGGGAGAGGTCAGGAGTCAAGGGCGACTCCCCCAAGAAAAACACATCGTAGAGAAACAAGGACGCTGCGCCGCAGTGTTTCTACAGAGCCACGTCTGCATCCACGAATGTGCATCAAGGTCTTCACTTGAGGAAAGGAGACACAGTGCGAAAACAAAAACCCGAGTAAAAAAAATGTCGTCAATCAAAAACTGTGAAGGTTTATGTGACCGACGTCCTTCAGCTCATCTCACTCTTTCCAACAATCAACATCAGCACACTCACATCATCTACTCGTAGAAAAAAACTAAACTTCAGGTGCTACAATGATTTAAAATAAATGTTGCATAAAAAACAAAAAGGCAACATTCAAAAGTGCATTTTTAAAGCCATTTTTGGCCACTTACTAGCAGCAGATACCAGCATTACTTTTGTTTTTTTAAGAAGCTGGCTTACACTCGTGAGCAGCTGCCATCATCTTTGCGAAATATCTGAACTTTAAACCATTACAAAAAGCAACATGTGGCTCGTTTATCACTTCTCTTCTGTCACTTGAAGTCAAGATGAACAGACAGCAATATCAGATTCCTTCAGTTGCTATAGCAACGAGCACACAGCTGCAACACGCGTTGCTGTCCTCCAGAAGGCAACAAGTTGTTGCCACTGTGATCGACTTGTATGATCTCCAGAAGAGGAGGAGCGGGGACAGGAAGGAGAACTTTAAACGAAGAACACTTGGTCTTTACAGGCGGTGGCGCGGGCGGGGAGCTCCGTGGCGGCCGAGAAGGCTGCGACGATTGACGCCAAGACGACATTTGGGCTCTGGGCGGCATCGATGGCCGCATGCAGACCCCTGGAGCGGTAGTACTGCACCAGGGGGACCGTCTGCCGGTGGTAGGCGTCCAGACGGGAGCGCAGCGTCGTCTCGTTGTCGTCGCTGCGGCGGATCAGCGGCTCGCCAGTCACCTGAGGGCAAACATGCAAGAAAGGGACAAAAGAGGAAAAAGTCATCAGGTTTCACAGTGTACACAAGTTCAAATGGCGCCGCTCGTCACTACCCTTTCATGTCTGATCTCCCAGTTTGTCACCATAACACAAATTTTGCATTCATTTCCCCAAAACCACTGAAACTGCTGCAGTACACATGTCAGGCCTGTAGGTGGTGATGTTACAAGTCATCAGAAGCAACAAACAATTCTGTTTTCTGGGCGTTTTCTTGCCCAGAGCTTGTTAATATGTCAAGGAAAGCTTGAAGATGCCCTCCAGGTTCAAAAACATCAGAGGGTGCCCAGTGTTTTTATTTTGAAGGCTCAGGCTTTAGTATTTGGTTGAGTGTTTTACAAACCATTACAGTGAAGCCAAATTAAAACTCAGAGGGAGAAAAAAAAATTGCAATCTGGAGAGGAATCACTTGTTTACCTTGTAAATATGATATTTTTACCTTGTTTCTCCTCACAAAGAGTTAAAAGGTTCAGAAACACTCCAACATATTCAATAAGATTAAACTTTTATGTTTCTCAGCACTGGAAGCTGCCTGTGGTCCGGCCAGCATTCGCTCTAAGTAGGTGCCACTTCAGTCACAAGTGGTTCCTAAAGTGGGCCGACTTACGTCATCTTTCATGGGCTCTTTGGGTGGGTTGAACTCCTCGTGGTACGAGCGGCCACTCGGCTGATGAATTAGTCTTCGGAGAAACAGAAGGAAGACGGTAAGAGGAAGTGGAGTGCACGACGAGGACAAGTGGGAAAAAAAAAAGAAACAACGCGAGCGCAGAGGACAAGAACGAGGACGGACGAGGGGCTGATGGCTGCAGTGACTCACTAACTACTTAAGTGTCCTTTTCACATCCCACATGACGCTGCTGTCCTACTTGGGCTTGAAAAGGCAGCAGCCGGCCTCGTCCCCCTCAGAAAGGACCCCCGCAGATAGAAAGACGGCTCCACAGTGACTAACTGCAGTTTGTATTCAGCGCGGCGTGCGATTAACGCCGTGCTGGAAATGAAGATTTCCTAACACCACTTCTTCAGCTGCTTGTTCAAACATGTGGGTCAGCCTCATAACAACACGACACGTGTTACACCCAATGTTGTGAAATTGGTGCTGGAGCTTCTTATTTGAGGCTCTGCGGAGGCTGAAAAACTGGAGGGACGGACGGACACCAAGGAAGGAGAAGGAAGAGTTTCACTTTCCGTTTTCTGGCTTCAACATGAGCGGCTTACATAAAACTAATTTTAGGTCAAATCAGAAAGAAGCTAGTAAGTAGACAGTTAAGCTGGAAACCTGGTGTGGGTTATAAAACAGTATGATATAATCCTCTCACTGTGCGACTTCACTTGTATCGACAAACATGCCAAAGCAGGAATGAAAGCTCCTTTTTTCTTTCAACATTCACAGGAACTCTCATTACCAGGATCTTGTTTGTTAGAGCAAGATCATTCCAGGTCATCAGAGTGGTTTTATTTTCTGTCACACCTCCAGAGTTCAGGAGAATTTCTTGAAACCATGCCGATTATGAATGGTGAAGATACTGAAACAGCATCAGTTCAGTCCGGACGACAGTTCAGAGAAAACGCACTATCCTGACCAACTCCAAACCTGTTTAGAGGTGTTCACCAGCCACTGTTCTGGAAAAAAGACCCATTACAAGAACGCTGAGCTGTCTTCTACCTGCCACAGATCCTGCGGACCAGCAGAGAATCGTCGACGGAGAACTCGATCACAGAGTCCAGCTTCTCCTGTCGCTTGTCCAACAAGTCGTCGAGCTGGAGGAGGAACGGGAGAGAGAGAGACGGAGAAACTGCCGAGTCGGACAAATGCTGGATTTGGGAGGAAAAATTAAAGTAAACAATTAGAAAAGCCTCTCTCACCATCTCCGCCTGTTTGACGGTCCGGGGGAATCCGTCGAGCAGGAATCCGTTCTTGCAGGCCGGCGTGTCGAGGTTCTTCTCGATGAGCTCCACCACCATTTCATCACTGACCTGCGAGGCGGACAAAAAGGACCTTAAACTACTGGAAAAAGCAGGGTTACAATGATATCAGTGACAAGAATTATGCTGAAAAAGTAAACTTGACAGAAAGTTCAGAAAAACGAGACAACACACTCAAAGTGCCCCAACTTAAATGCCGTGCTAGAAGGACTTTTGGCCAGATGTGGAGGTCATGTGAAGACAAACAAAACACAGGACTTCAGAGGAGAGGAAGCGTAAAAAGCTCTGGAGTCAGAGTCACAAAGGGAAACGAAAGAGACACACACAGGTCGTGGGAAGTGGACGAGTTACCAGCTTGCCGGAGTCCATCGTCTCCTTCAGCCTCTTGCCGAGCTCGGAGCCCGAAGCCACCATGGCTCTCAGCATGTCTCCGGTGGCCAGGTGGCAAACGCAGTACTTTTCTGCTAGCCGGGGGGCCTGTGGGGACACGAAGACGTCCCCGGTGTTCAAAAAGTCCTCCTCATAAAGCCTCTCAATAGCAATATCCACCAGATGGCCACAAGAGGGAAACGACGGCCTGTGTTTTTATGGAATTGCCAGCAATGGTGGTCACGGTCCAGTCAATAAATAATGTGCATCTACAGAAATATTGTTGTTCCGTTGAACAACCGCAGATCAACAGTTGAGCGTCTTTAGCTTTCCTTTCCATGTGCGTAGCCACCAAAAATAAACAAACATATGAGCACACAGTTAACCACAACTCAATGGAGAAGTAAAACACTTCACTCTGCAGCATGTATTTATAGACAGCAAAAGATAAAAGTAACTTCCTAATAATTCTTTTATCAACTAACTGCAGATAAATGGTTGCAAATGCTTCCTCTGAGCGAATTACCAAGTTTGAAGGTGCTTCATTTGTGTCCCTGGTTAATGATCATATCAGCTCTGAGACATGCTGAAAACAACACTCTGCAGCGTAAAACAAACCAAAACTTCACTGTTTCAAGAGACAAACATGAAAAACGAGGATTATCTCAGGATGAATGCTACTTAAAAACTTAACAGAACTAAATGTGAGCTATCAGAGACACCACGAGAGACGGCGCTGGAGGTCATTTTTGACGTGTTGTTTCAACACTTAACCGACAGCTGGAAGTGCGTGTCCCACAAAGCATGACATAGACAACACTTTTGTAACTGGAGTCAGGGGGGCAGTTTATAACGACGGACACACTGTTGGACACGCTGTCCCAAACCCCTGCCGTGTCATTGTCTGCTGAAGTTGTGTCAAACGTTTTCCCAGTTCAATGTGATTTAAAGCAGGTCAGCTCAGAGATCTGACTCACTGGTTTAACGAGATCTAAGCCATGAAAAAACCTACATGAACTTCGTCGACACAACACATGTTGTGGTCCTGAATGCTGTGCAGATCACGAGTGGAAAGGATAAAAATCAGCCTGATGGCCACAGAGAAGCGGATCAAGTCAATAAAACGCTGCAATTCAAGGTTCATCTTCTGAAATGAAACTGATTCACAAGGTGGATAAACTGTGAGTACAGTTCACCTTGCAAAGGTTAGAGCTGATTAACATTGGCAAGACAAAGGACTGATCACAATGCAAAGAATAGTCTCATTCAAGCAGCTAAAGTCTTCAGCTCGAAATGGATGTGAACAATAACCCATTCGGCACCGTTATTGGAAATCTAATTAAGGGGGAAGGTCAAAAACATGCACATGGTGAGTGTGTCTCAGTGACAGCTTGTTGGTGCACGACTGAAAAGCTTTCATTCACTTTACAGAAGGAAACTCTGCAGGTAGAGACGTAAAATGTTCCCCATTTTCATTACAACTTTAGAAACTGTGGTTGGTTGGGGCTTGCCGAGTTCATTTAAAGTGTCAAGAACTGCAAACTGCAGTTTTTTTACGTAGTAAGTGGGCACGCTTCTAAGAAGGTAAACAGTAAAACCAACCAGGCAATAAATCTGAAGTGTAAATAAACCAGGTGAGGTTTCCAGGTGAAGTAACTTTAGCGTTAGCTCGGGCTAACAGCGACCATGCGCTTTAACCCACAGCGCTCACAGGCTAACGGCTAGCGTTAGCTCAGCTCACCTGAGTCCCCTTCCCGGCTCCGGGAGGTCCGAGCAGGATGGCGCGGATGCCGTCGTGGACGTCGGCAATCGCCTCCTTCAGCTGCGCACTGGGAGCCATGTCAGCACCGGGGGAGCACCGGGGCAGAAACTTTACCGAAGTCTGTCGGCGTCGTCCTGATGACACTTCTGCCAAGTTGGCCAGGAAAGGAAGCGCCAACGCCTCCTTCTTCGCTAATACGGACAAGCCCCGCCCCCTGAACACGAGATCTGTTGTCTGAGTGGCTGAGACGCTGCTCCATCAATACGTGGGCGTGTTGATTGGTTGAAGCATGAACTGTGAGTCGTTGTGTAACTTCCGCAGTAAGTGTTAATAACTCAATTATTCCAGAATTGTTTTGAAAACTGGTTGACATTTTGCCTTTTAGGAACTGACAAATACTTCAAAGGTTTATGATTTGTCCATGTATTTAATTATAATACATAAGAAACGTTCATCTGTCAAACTGAAATTTGAAAACATAAGTGCAAGAATTTGTGCAACATGTTAATGGAAGCAGTTTGTTTGGGGAGCTCAATTTTTAACTGGCCTTTCCAGAGACTGTAAAACTTGTGTGTCCACGTTAACAAGTAACTTATGCAATATGGCTCAAAGCCAGTTATCCCAGTTTGACTCCTGAACTCCGGACATTAGTTGGAGGCTACAAACTGTATCCAGTCAGATCTAATACCTTGTATAAGTCGACCCTTAATCTATTTAAAATTTTAAGTTTTTTGAAGGAGGATTAATGAACTTTTTCTAACAACTAGATTTCATAGTTGCTAGAAAAACTGATCATGAAACAAAGAGATAAATTTGCCTCATTCAAAATGTTTTGGAAGCAAGTTAAGCAGGAAATGTTGTTGCAGCCTTAAATCCAACAACACATCCCAAACCTGTTGGAAACACAACAGATCTGAAAATACTGAAATTTCTTTTACTCTCCACTTGGTTTCTTTTCATAATGTACTGAAACATGCACATAGCTGCTCTGTATATTATGCATCATACTGGTTATATAAATCAAACTCGCATCTGTCAAACTGTCAACGTTGATTTTATGCTTGAAAAAAAGGAAATTAGCTCACGTAATAAAGTTACCACATGAATATTCCTTCTTTCAAAAAAAAGCAGAACCGGATGCCTCAAAGAGTTCCTCCCATTCACATCTCTGCATCTATAAAGCTGCCGGCCTCCTGCAAAACTAAAAGCTTGGTTATCTGTCAGGCCGACTGAACCTCAACACAGCAGGAAGATGTCTGAAAATGAGGTCGTCTACTCCGATGTGAAGTTTGCCAGAGGAAAGGGAAAAGCAGACAGTGAGTCTCTCTCTATCTGTCCATCTCTCTCTCTCTATCCATCGATCTGTTTTTTTCGATCACGGACATATTGAACGGTGAAACTCACATGTTGCAGTCTGTTGACTTCACATTGAGCTGAGTTGCGTCACTGAGCTTTGCATCTCTGCTCGGCAGCGACCGCTCCCACTGTGGACGACAGCACCTTTTACTCCGAAGTGAGGATCCAGAAGAAGCAGCCGCGTTCAGAGCCGCCCGGTACGTAGCGATGTCGCCACAAACAAACAGCAGGCTGGACTGGGGTCAGTTTCCAGTGGCCGACGTGCGACCTGACGCAACCCGGGCATCAGATCAAGCTTTTTGTTTGGTTTCTATTTCTCGGTGATCAGATAAACCAACTGATTTGAAGAGAAGTGAAGGAAAACTATTTTTGGGTGCCGACAATTCTGCTTAGTGAAAAGAGATGATGTTTTGTTTGTTTGTTTGTTTTTAATATGCTTTGACTTTTTAGTAAAGGTAAAAAGATTAAATGATGGAAACTGTAACAAAACGGAAACTGTTGACTTGCAAGCTTTAAGATCAAAATTAAGTTCAAGAAGGAACAATCGTGACATAATAATAATTCCAACGTGTGAAATGAAGCAGCTCTGTTGGTCGACTTCTCTTTATTTCTGAAATGTTAAGAAGAGGAAGTCCCAAAAGAGACATGTCACTTCGCTCATCTTCTCCAGAAGAAACCTATTCTTGTATTTCCTCTTCTTCTCCAGTCTTTTTTTACAAACGGACACGGCGTCTTGATTCGTCTATGCTTCACTGACGGTGTCGCTCGTTCCTCCCATGTTCGTCTTCTTGTCTAATTAACCCTTTAAACAGAGCTAACTGGCTTTTTCTACTCTCATGTCCATTTTTATTTGTAGTCACATTTAGATTGCCAATATTTTTTAATTATTTTGCCTGTGTTTTAACTTATTTTTTGTGTTTGTTTTTTATTAAGATTTTTAACAGAAGGGATCTTAGCACTAATTTTATACTATGAACATGTAAATTTGAGCAAGCATGACTGTAAAAAAGTTCCTACCTTCCATCATCCTCCTAATCACTGTTTGGATAGCGGTACTGTTTCAATCTCTTGATGTTTAAACTTGAAACAAAAAAAGTGGTAAAAATAAAACAACAGCAATTCAATAACCACCAAATAAATCATTTGCTGGAAGTCGAACAATTGGATTCTGGCCATGATAATAATGACATTATTATTTTGACATCTGAAACTTGTTTGATGTCCCTAAAACTGTTGGGCAGATGCCCAACAACCCACAGCCAGTGGAAGGTCAAAGGTCACAGCCGAGCGAGTGGCCCTGCTGGTGCTCGGGGCCCTCCTAACGGCGGCTGTCGTCGCTCTCGGCATGATCGGTGAGTACGTGCCGGCTGAAGACAAACGGACACACAAAGAGCTGCAGGTTCAACAAGAGAACATCAGTACGGATGTTTTCAAAACTCAACCAAAAGTTTGGATTTGATGCTTGTGCAACACTGCTCGTACCTGTCAGCATGTTTTTAAAAACTCAACATCACAGCTTGGCTCTGATGCTAATGCTAGTTTTGCCAACAATAAAAACAATACATTTCTTCATGTTCGACACCCCTGTTTAAAACTTAGCACGATTTTATTGTCTGTCACTTTTTCTGATGAATTCATGTGAAATTCGATCAGAAAACGATTTGTTTCACTTTTTTTCTCCCATTGACTCAGTGGTCAACATGAAATCGCTGGAAGGTCTCAGAAAAGAGTGGGAAGCTGAGAGGAAAAATCTCACAGGTAAAAATGTCAAACCTACGGAAATAAAACATTCAAATCGAGCTCGTATATAGGTCATGTCTCCATGTTTTGAAACCAGTAACAAATCACTCCCGTTTCTTAATGTTCGACTTGTTTTTCCACAACAGAGAGACTTAAAATGAAGCAAAACATCACAGTGAAGCCAGTCTGTCCTCAACCCACCCAGAGGCCCGAAAGTGAGTGAAACTTCTTTCTGTGCTCAGATGACGCAATAAAAATCAAAAATCACCTCTTCTTTGTTGGTTTTTCAGCACAAACATGCAAAAAATGTGAAAAAAACTGGCAGGAATTTCAAGGAAACTGTTATCAATTCTCCACCTATCAACTCAACTGGCAGCAGAGTCAACAGAACTGTTCAGACCAAGATGGAAATTTGGTGAAGATAAACAGTGAAAAGGAGCAGGTATGAAACAGCTGCAGGTTCACCTGCTGAAGTCTCACACTGATGTGAACCAACTGTTTCTGTTTAGAGATTTCTGACCAAAGAAGTGGCAGGTTTAATGACTCAAGCTGAGGAAAAGTTTTGGATCGGTCTGACTGATTCGGAGGATGAGGGCCACTGGGTCTGGACGGACGGCTCAGCACTGGATAAGAGGTTCGAATGCAGTCACGACGATTTGCTTTCATTCTCTGAATCAGTCTCTAACACACCTGCTCTCTGTGCTTTAGCATGACGTATTGGCTTGTTCATGAGCCGGACAACTGGAAGGGGGAGAATTTTGAAGGAGAAGACTGTGTGAGGATGGGAGAGAGGAACAATCCCAACGAGGTGATGATCTGGACTGATAAATCCTGTGAAATCCTTCAGAGATTCATCTGTGAGAAAGCAGCAACAGACGGAAAGAAACACTTTTCCTGTGTCTGAAATCTATTTGGGTGGTTTTCTTGAGTGCCCGGTCAAACTGTGTTTCAAAATAAAAGTCTCTTTCGTATAAAAGAGGTTCATCAAAAAAGGCCAAAAGGTGACATGAAGTAATCTGAGCATAAAGAGCTGTAAATATTTTCTCTGATGTTTTTCAGGACTGGTTTTGTTTTTGTCTTTGCTTGAAGTTTAAACTCTCTGATGTGCATCTTTATTTTTCAAATTAAAGCATCTCCGAAGGGACTCCTTAAACCGCTGCTTTGTTTTGTTAAATTCTCACCACTTTTTGTAAATATGAAAACACTTTTCATCCAAACATTTGGCAAGACGTAAAAAAAAAAACCCTGCTTGTCAATCATTTTGGTGATTGTTGAGATCTTGACTTAAACAATTCACATTAAAAGAGAGAAAATAAGCAGAAATAAAGCAAGTAAACACACAAGAATGAGCGAAAGGGGAAAAAAAAGAACTTTTAACACGTTTGCTCAGAGGGAAGTGAGTGTGATGAAGGACGAGGCTTCAGTTTGTTATCTGATGACTGTGGACACACTTGAAGTTTCCTGTTGGTCTGATGCTGCTGCAGCCTCAGTCTGCACAACCAGGAAGTAACACAGGAGGAGGAGGAAGAGGGAGAGGAAGAGGAGGAGGAGGAAGATGCGCCCTGCTCACAGAGAGAGAAACTCAAGAAAGGGGGCGGAGCTTCGTATAGTCGCTTCTAATCAGAAAAAAACTGTTCGGACCCATTCACTCACCCACATTCGGTTCTCTGTCAGACCAGCAGGAAGATGAAGGAAAGCGGCCGCATCGAAAGCGCGAACTGTGAGTCTTTCCGTCAATCCATCCGTCCATCCATCCATCGAGCTGAACTGCATACAGCGTGGTCTCCCTGCTCTCCCTCTGCAGTGACCTTTTCCTCTCCTGCTGACGGCATTGCTCCCACTTATGAGAACATCCAGAAGTTCCAGCTGGGCACCGAGCCGTCCGGAACGTCAAGAACACCGACAGGTAAATGGCGAGCGGCGGTGATGCAACCTGATGTCTGTTGGTTGTATCCCTATTCCCAGGCAGAGATCTGACTTGCTCTGATTAAGCTTTGTCTAATTTTACATTCAATATAAGAAAATAATCACAAAATTGAAGGAATACAAACTAAGAAAAACAACAAGAATATTTCGATTTGCAGAAAAAGTTAGTCTTTTTTTTATACAATAATTTCAACGTACATATTGTTATTTCTAAAACAAACTGCACCTCTTCTCAGTTTTAAAGAACATTTATTAACTTGACTTTTCTTTCCAGAAAAAAACTGTGAATAACTAAAATGAACAGGAAGTAACTTACTTGTCGGATCATTTACTCACTTTTTTCATTGATACTAATCATGATCAAATGTGAATATTTAAAGTGGAACCAAATTAAACATAAAATTGAAAAACTTACATCTACAACAATCACCTCTTTCGGCGTGTCCAGTGATGTCGGCTTTCAACACTGAGAGACTCGATGAGAAAAAAACCCCTCATTTTTGTGTTTTAATCATTGTACGAATGAATTTAATGATCCAACAACATAAAAACAAGTAGAACTGTGGTTGAAAATTTAATTCATGTGTATTGTTTCTTTCCTCAAAGGCCAAAAAACGGGAAGTTATGATAAAGAAGTGTCGCTTGTGGCTTAAAATGACTGCAGTTAGCTTTCACACTTTATACGAACTATTTTTGTAATTCCTCATCTTCTGTTGCCTTTTCTCAGTTGCAGACACATTCTCAGTGTGGATCAGTGATGCGAAAGGTGCATTTTTACATTCACAGAAAAAATATAATGTGGAAAAATACTGAAAAATAAATACCAACGCTGCCTAAAAATGTAAATAGCTCAAATAAAACAAACAATAAACAACCCATCAGCTCTCAAACTGCCATCATAAAATCTACTTGCTTCAAATAAAAGGAGAAGTGACACGAACTGAGATTCAATTTATCAGTGTTGGCTGTGAAATTCATTCTGACGTGTGAGCTTTGACTTACGTCTGTGCGACGGGTCCCAACAAACCACAGCCAGCAGGAGGTCAAAGGTCACAGCGGAGCGAGCGGCCCTGCTGGTCCTCGGCGCCCTCCTGTTGGTGGCCGTCGTTGCTCTCGGCGTGATCGGTGAGTTTGAGCCCACTGAAGAAGAACAGACACACAAACTTACTTCATGTTAGAATTAGCGTTCATGCTTTCAACAATTCATTTGCATGTTTCTTGCAGAGTCATGCTCAAAGCTCAGCTTTGATTCTTGTGCTAAATTACAAGCAGACCATTTAGCATGCCCCCCCCAGGGCTAATACACCAACAGCATGTTTCTGACAACTTCACTCACTGTGACCACAGAGTTTGGCTGGGATGCTAATGCAAATGCTAACTAATTTGTCCTGTTTCTGTCTCCCTGATCCGAATCAGTGACCAACATGAAAACACTGGAAGGTTTCAAAGTGAAGCTTGAAACTGAAATCAGAAACCTCACAGGTAAACGTTTCAAACCTAAAGAAATTAATCACGAAACTTTCTCACTACTTCTATTTACATGTTGTTGTTGCCTTTCTTTTTATTATTAATTTATTATTTTTATTTTATTAATCAAGTACACAATGTTATTTTGGTTTTTCACATGCAAAAAACCCGTCAGACTCCTCAAATATTTGCTAAATGTTGAATCTTTTTTATACTTTATCACAACAGAGAGACTTCAAATGGAACAAAACAGCACTGTGACGGCAGTTTATCCTCAGCCCACCCGGTTGCCCCAAAGTGAATAAAACTTCCCTCTGTGCTCTGATGATTTCAAGTCTCATTTACTGGGCTCCAGGTTTATTGTAGACAAACCCGTTCTGATTTCAGTTTCACCTCTTCTTTGTTGGTTTTCCAGTGCGGAGATATAAAAAATGTGAAGAAAACTGGAAGGAATTTCAAGGAAACTGTTATCAATTCTCCACCAACAAACTCACCTGGCAGCAGAGTCGGCAGAACTGTTTGGGCCAAGGTGGAGATTTGGTGACGATAAACAGTGAAGACGAGCAGGTATGAAACAGCTGCAGGTTCACCTGCTGAAGTCTCACACTGACGTGAACCAACTGTTCCTGTTTAGAGATTTCTGAACAAAGAAGTGGCAGTTTTCAGGACTCAAGTTGAGGAAATGTTCTGGATCGGTCTGACTGACTCGGAGGATGAGGGCCACTGGGTCTGGACGGACGGCTCGGCACTGGATAAGAGGTTCGAATGCAGCCATGACGATTGGCTTTCATTCTCTGAATCAGTCTAACACACCTGCTCTCTGTGCTTTAGCCTGAAAGATTGGGCCACCAGTCAGCCTGACAACTGGAAAGGGTCGTACAATGAATATCCAGAAGGACAAGACTGTGTGAGGCTGAAAGGGAGGCAGTCTCCCAAAGACGTGTGTTGCTGGTTTGACAGACAATGTGATGATCCTCAGAGATTCATCTGCGAGAAATCAGCAACAGATGGACATTAAGGCTGTTGATGTGTCTGAAATCCATTTAAGTGTTTTACTTGATTATCAGGCCAAGTTCTGTTTCAAAATAAAAGCCCCTCAAAAATAATGACATTCCTCAAAACAAGATGAAATTTGAACTCTCTGACCTGTATCTTTCCTCATTTCAAAATAAAGCATGAGCAAAATAAACAGTTTAATTTCTGTTTTTTCAAGAAAATCGCTTCGTGAAAAAATCTTACAAAGTATAACATTTTTTTTTTTTAAAGTGTACTTATCAATTGCTGTTGAAGTGGTTGAGATCTTTTTTTGACTTCACAAACGTGTTAATGTTTCCATGCGTGGAGAGAAAAAGTCGCAAATAATAAAAGGAAACAAATGAAAGGAAGTGACTAAATGAAGTGAAAAAAGGAAAGTTTTTACCTTCTTTTCGTGTCCCAAACCCGGTTAGCTTGTGTTACTACTGTTTTTTTACGAGTAACGGCCATTTCCTGACGACCTCGTGTCAGCTAAACTCCGGCCAATCAGCGACCGTGACGGAAATGACTGACGGCTGAACTGGCCAATCAGCGGCAGACGTGTGCGAGGTTGTCAGGGTTGAATACAGATTCACACCACTAAACAACTTTCTAAATGATCTTTTAAAATATTTTTATTATATTAGAAACAGACAAACAATAGAAAAACCTCAGACAACTGTTTCAGTCGAACTCTAAGCTGGGGATTAATATGATCAACAAATACATGGACAAATCACTTCATCAGGCCCAAAGGACACAAAATGAAGACGATAAACGTTTCATTGTGGGTGAAATCAGTTGAGTTTGGACCATCTTGAATTTAGTAAATATTTTAAAACAACATAAATGGTCCAAAACTGTGTGCAAAACTTAAAGACCAAATTTTTCCGTTTCTGAGCTGTATCGACTCCAAAAAGAGGAAAAAGAAATATGAGCATTCTATTCATTTCTATTATAAGTTCTTACAACTTAATTGAATCCTGCCTGAATCAAGTTTTGTTTGGCAAATGATAATGTTTAAACACAATTCAAACTATTTTGAAGGCTTAAAAATACATTTTAGGGACCATAGTGTCTCTTTTCGTTTGTAATCTGGAAAACCAAATCTAACTACAAACCGCAGGACAGTTTGTTGACACATATTTAATGCTGATCTTAAAAGCTTCAGACTTTCTGAAAATGTGTCAATTTTAAACCTCTGTGTCTTAGAAACTAACTCTTTTGCACATTCTTCAGTGGGGACCACGTCTAATAGAAAATCAGAAACAAATCCACGCTGATCAGTCAGAGAAAATTGACGATGAAACAACATTTAAATCCAAGTGCCGAAGAACAAGAGGACAGCTTGAATGACAGAGAAAATAAAAATATGCAAAACATACAGAAATATCGCACAATGGTAAAAATTGCACTAAAAAATAGACATAAATGATTGTTGAGAAACAAAAATATGCATAAAACTGACGAGACAAACAGTTGGAGGCACAGAACATCAAATTGCACAGTTGTAATCTGTCGCGGAGTTTCTGTCCGACTCCTCAGGTGGACGAGGTCGCGTCTGTGCCCCCGCGCTCGTTCTCATAATCTGTCCACAAGGAAAGTTCGGACGAACCCCCCTCAGGCCCAGGAGGGTGGTCAACGTGTGGGAGCAGGCGGACAGACTGCTGACAGAACGCTTCCAGATATTCAGTGTTTCTGCGGGTGTGTTGAACCGTTCACAGCTTCTCTGAGGGACTCCTTTCCCCGCTTCGTCATTTCACCTTGTGTGTTACAGAGATAATGCAGAGTGTGTGTGTGTGTGTGTGTTTGTCTTATGGAGAGAGATGTGTGTCCAAAATATCCGACAGTCCAGTCCAGCTTGTTGCTCGAAAAGTATGACGTTCTCTGTAGTTTGGCACCTTTAGGTGAACACTGAGACTCAGTCTGTCTTTGTTTGGTGTGCCGCCTTTAGGTGAACATTTCCCACTCGTGTACAAACATTTACATCGCTGGCTGCAACACCAGAGAAAGGTCACTTCTGCTCTTCATCACTCTGAATCCTCCTCATCCTCGGGTACGAACAGCGGGTCCTTGTGCGTTGTCCCTCTCGCCGTCCCTTTGCCTTTTTGTTGCCGGCTCACGTGCAGCTCTCTGACGGTGAGGATGCGGACCAGCATGGCCTCCATGGTGCCGTCGTCCAGCGGCGTGGAGGAGAACCACAGCGGACTGTTGGGGACGCAGGAGCGCTCGGGGTGAAGGTAGAACAGGTTGGTGCGCTGCTTCACCGAGTCCGAGCTGGAGGGGAGACGGAGGGCGGGTTAAAGGCTGCGTCGATGCACCTCAGACGCGACGGACTGGGACTCACCATTTGGAGAGGTAGAACTCGTAGAGTCTGACCGGACAGCGAAGAGGGTTCTCCGTGTTCTCCATCATCTCCAAGGTTTCTTCTTTTGTCTCCTCCTCTTTGCGCCTCTTCGCTGCGATGACCTCGAGATCTGCAGGGGAGGCGGAAACCCGATGAGTTGGGACGTCGAATAAACTATCGTTTTGTGAAGCTGAAATGGGTTCAGCCAGGATTTTAGACGCATGCATGCACACACATTGCAGTCTTTTGGCTCTTTGACGCTCCGATAATAAATGGACACCCATCAGTACCTGCTTCTGCCTCGGATGCGGACAGCGGCGGGTAAAAGCGCAGGAAGGTGGTCTTGGTTTGGTTGGCGTTGGTTTTGGTGCATCGCATGACGTGCGCGAAGGACAGCTGCCGGTGCTCCTCCACCGTGGTGAAGCCAAAGTACTTGCAGCAGAAGAAGAGCAGCGTGTTGAGGAGGACGATGGGGGAGTAGGCGCCCAGCTGCTTACAGTCCCACAGGAACTCCTCCTCCACGCGCGAGTGGATGTAACCTGCACAGAGAGCGACGCCACAGGTTGCCGATCCGAACCAGGCGCCGTTTCACTTGTGGACAAACTGGGACGGAGCGACGGGGAGAGACTCACCGCTGGCTGTGACGGAGGGCTTGAAATCTCGTAGCATGTCGGTGAAGTCGTTGGAGAACTTGCTGTAGAAGCGATCCATGAAGATGTTCTCAACACGGCCGTTCTCAAACAGGTACTGCAAAGAAAGCGAGTGAGAACCAGACTTAATTCAACCAGCAGCTTTAGTTTTCTCACTGCATCAAAATACATTGAAATTGGCAGACCTTGAAAACTGAACAGTGCTTTTATTCTGAAGGCTCCTGCCTGCCTTTGTGCTTTGACGAGAGTTTGGCTTCACTGTGATGTTTGGGCAAATCCTAGGGGGGCCCGTTAAGTCCCTACATCATAAAGCGGCTCTGTTCCATTCGTACCTCCCACCTCAGCGGGTGTGGAATCGTCATAGCAACTTGTTGGCCATTCAGAGTGACACACACGCATGCTTCAACATTGAAAAACCGAGGTGGGATGATTACAAAAAAGTGCGCTTGTTTAATGTCGCTGTTTAAAAAAGGGAAGGTTTGCTTCCGCCAATGAGATGCTTTGTCCGCATCACTTTTTTTTTTTCCCAAGTCACGCGGATCTGAAAAAAGTCCCCGGAAACAGTAACTATGAACCGAAGCGTCGGGCTGAGTATGCCAACAATGGAGATGCTAGTTTGTGTTCGTACGATGCTGTAGGACATGTAGGGACTTTGACCACCGGAGTGGGAGGAGCTTCTTGCCTGCTGGATGCCGAGGCAGAGGTAGAAGAGGCTGTCGGAGACGTACGGCACGCCGTTTGGCCGCTTCACCTCCTTGATGAAGCAGCAGAGTCCGTAGCTGAGCTCAGCGGTGGTGCAGTGCAGAATGTCCTCCTTCAGCTCCATGCGACGCACTGAAACGGAGAGGAAGGAAGGCCAAAGTGGCCATCGTTGTCACGGCGAAGACGGGGGACGGACACGGTGGCGGTGAAACACTTACAGGCGTAGCGCGGCTTCTCGGTGTCAGGCTGTGTTTTCTTCCACCTGATCCATCGCTTCCAGGCGTCGATCCCGTACTGACTCCTCAGTTTTTGGCTTTCTGCAGCCGTGATCATTTTGATCGAGCCCTTCTGAGGCGCCGCATCCGTAGATTTGGACGGCCGCTGCTGCTTTCGTCCCTTCAGCAAAGCGGAAACAAACAGTTCATTCGTTATTACCTCCAGGATGACCGCGGCGGCGCTGACCTCTCTTGACATTTACCCGCTTTTCTCTGGCCTTCCTGTGTGCTTGTCGCCTCCGTCCGGCGGGTGGCGGGCTCGGGGGTTTGAGCGGCTGGTCTCGGAGTCGAGCCATCTCCTCCAGAGTCTCTGAAAACATCATCACGTAAAACATCAGAGAGGGCGAGAAGAAGTCACGACGCAACTTCGGACAAGCAGGAGCGAAATGATGTTCGGGTGAAGCCACAGAAAACGACTCAAACAGTGTCAAGTGGATTCAATCGGAAGCGAGTGGGGCTTGAAACATGCAGCGGAGCGGCTCCTCTGGTGAGCAGATCCGATTCGCTCGCTCACCGACAGTGAAGTCAGCCTCGACGTCCATGGCGGGCGGGCCTGGGGGCGATCTGGGAGGCAGGGGCTCAGGGGAGGATTCGCTCGGCTCCCCCGCCGACACGTCCACGCCCGCGTGGAGTTTCGGCCGGCCGGGTGACCGCCCGCCGTTGTTGGCGGGGGCGTCCTCCCAGTTGTTCAGGAAGTTCGCCAAGTCCTCCGTATCCAAGTCGTCGCTGTAGTTGCTGCCGTGATCTGCAGGAGGCGCTCCGTCAGTGTTGCTGCTCGCTGGCCAACATGCAAGAGATTGAACTAAAACTATCGAAGCCAAACGCAAGAACGGCTAAACAGGACGACCACGTCCAACGACCGCCGCCGTCTCCTGACTCACCCTCTGAGGCAGGAGCGTCCCGTCTGTCGCCCGCCTCTGCGCTCTCCTTCTTCGCCTTCGGCCTGTTGTTCTTCTCGTCCTGCTCGGCCACCATCTCGGCCATGAGGATCAGCTCGGCCTCGTACGGGTCCGACGGGATCTTCTGTTTGATCTCCTGGATAGTTTCTACCACGCGCTCGGCGCTGTCCATCGTCACAGGGAGGAACATGGGGACGGGCAGCTGCAGCCAAACACAGGAGGATCAGAGACGGACGTCTGCGAACATAAAGACCTCCAGACGCTGCATGAGAAGACATGTGGGTTCATGTGATGTGTTTTTAATGGCTGCTGACTTTGGGTTAAACAAGTTGTCCAGTTGAAATGTTTCTTTTCTTGATTTGTAAACATTTTGTTTCATCTCAAATATTATCCACATGATTTCTTTTGGCTTCAAACTACATGTTTAGCCAAGAATACATAAGAAGCTTTGAAATACGGGGCGTGCAGGTGGTCGTACGGCGACGTACCGGTAGGGGAAGGCCCATCGGTTTGGGGGTTACCTGACCATACATGGCCATCGGAACAGGAACGTAAACAGGCACAGGGACGGGCAAAATCATCATTTTGGGATAGATGTCCTCTGTGATCATAAAAGAAAGAAAGTGGCTGTGAGTGATTAGAAACAAGAAGAGAAGATGGTGGAAACATCGTGTCAAGTGAGAGAAATTCAGATAAGAAAAAGTACCTAAAAAGAAACATTCAAACTTTTATCAGATTTATGTCAGGAAGCTGAGTCTTATCTTGGTTAACACGACCCAGGCACTTAAATTTGATGCTGATGTTGATTCTCTTGCAGTGTAACGGTCGTTTTACCCGTCTGTGCCTCCACGTCCACCGTCTGCGTTTTGCAGGAGACGCCTTTGTTCTGCACCAGCGGCTTGCAGAGCAGAGCTTTGTTCTTGAGGATCTTCTGGGAGGATGAAGACGGAGGAAGAGGAGGGAAAGTCATCGGCGTCTCTGTCTGGAAGCTGACCTGCAAACAAAAGATGAGGAATTAGCTTCTAGAAAAGCAATCACACAGTTTATAACAACCAGCAAAGATCCTGATAATCATCAACTTCCTGTCTGGGAAAAAAAGGGCAAAATTTCATCATATGCACGGTTTTGATTGTGATATGAAAAACATACATTTACGGAGGCTGTTGACTGGGAGTTTGATGCTGCACCTGCATAGAAAAAAAACATCAAACTTTCTCATTAAAAGTTTTTTTGGGTGTTTTTTTTTTTAATCCCCATTTTTGATGACTGTTTTTGTCACGTACTTCTCTTGGCGAGTCGGTCGGAGGATCGGGATCCTGCTGCCGGAGTGCCTGCGAGCGAGACCACATTGGCGATGATGGGCGTGGCCTCGTCTGCAACAGCTGAGACCCAAACAAAAACATAAACGATGGACTGAGCAGCGAGGAGTCACGCCGACCCTTTAAAGTCTGCATAAATATCAAGCTGAAAAGACCAAAACTGCTCTCAAAACCTGGAATTTAAGTCAGACCTTAGATCTTCCAGGATTGATCGTGTATTTCTGCATGATGCAGATTATTTAATCTCGTAACTAATAAGCGAATTAGGTCGTTTTTGTATAAATGGCTGGAGTGCACTTTTCTGTTCCAACTTTCACCTCCACATTCTACATTTCACGACTGAACTGGACAAAAAGAGAAACCGACAATACGCACGCTTGAGGATTTTGCCCTGCGTTGCCGCCTTGTTGCTGCAGAACTGCAGCAAACAGCTGATGTCGCAGAAATGTTTGACTTCACCCAGCAACGGCAGACTCTGCTTCAGTTTGCCTTTACGCCCACAGGTGTCGCACTTTGCAACCTGGGAGGGAAACAAGCCGTCAGTTAGACAAGCAAGGGATGGATCTGAACTCCATTGCGTTGTGAGCGGCTGCGCAGCGGTTCGCTTACGTGGCAGAAGAGCATGGTGTACTTGGAGCGGCACTCCTCGGAGCAGAACTCCTCGGCCGAGCCGCCATACTGCGCCGTGACGAGCTTCTTGGAGGCGCAGTGGCAGTAAACGCAGGAGTAACAGTGTTTGCCCCAGTTCTTACTCAGGTCGTGTCTGTAGAGAAGCTTACAACCTTCAAAGACACAGACGCTCAGAATCACCAGGCTGGATTATCGAGGGACACGTCGGGATCAACGAGGGAGGTGTTGTTTCTTTAACGTGTGAGGCAACGGTGTGTCGCGTCCTCACCGTCGCTGCAGAAGTAGCAGTCCTTGTTGTTGATTCTCTTCACGTCCCTGGTGATCTTCTCCACCTTACAGTGGTCACACAGGCTCACGACGTGGTTGGCCTTCTTGTACTCGTATGAACAGTCGCTGCTGCACAGGAAAACTATCTGGTCCTACACAGACACACAAACACACACACGTTAAGACGCTGAAAGCACACTCAACCGAACCCTCGAGCACAGAAAGGCCTCTAACTTGATCACAAACTCCCAAATGAATTACTGTATCTCGGCCGTAATGGAAAGACTCCGCCCTCTAAATATGTTATGACAAGAGAAATATAGCTGTTGGTTTATAAGCGAGACATTATGATTAAGTGTTCCCAGTCAGAATCGATTTGCCCGACTCACTTTGATCTGGATGATCTCGGGTTTTAACGTGATCTTGTGGTGACAGTGGAAGCAGTTCAGTTTGTGCGCCGCCGCCTTGGCGTCCTGCTTCGTCTGGGCCGGGGCGGCGGACTGGATCTGAGCCGAGCTGACGGGCAGCTTTGTGAAAACGTTCACCTGCTTCTGCGTTTTCTTGAACTTCTCCTGCAGCAAAGACACAAAAGACGAGACGGGACATCGTGAACATCCAGCATGCTGTAAAACGTCTGCTCTCAGCTTTCCTCACGTTAGAGCAAATTAAGTTGCATTTTTTCCATTTTTTCTTGACATAAAAAAAACTTTCAGACCCCAGACTGGGTGGCAAACACTTATCCAATGAAAAAAAGTGACTAAAAGAGAACTTTTAGGTTTCTATAAGTGGCAAACAAAGGTTATGTTTCCATACCTGAAAGGCCATGACACACGGCAGCATGCAGAAGTTCCTGATGGACGTGTCGGACATGGCCAGGTGGTACGCCGGCACGGTGATTTTCCCACAGCTGTCACAGTTTAACCGAGCACCTGCGAGAAAAAGGGACATTTTTCAGCACAACGAGGAGGAGAAATAAGACCGGGATTGTGGACGACGAGAGCGGCGCCGTGCGGTACCTGACGAGCTGACCGTCTGAACTTTGTACGCCATGACGCAGCTGCTGCTGCAGAAGAGATTCACCGAGTCGTCGGCGTTTTTGTTGTCCACCATCTCGGCGAGCAGATGGGTGGTCTGACACATCGTGCACGGCTGAGTTATCTTGGTTTTCTGGGTGAGGATTCGAAACGACAGAAAAGTCACGTCAAAACATCGTATCACACCTGAAACTGGAAGCACTCAGAGAGCGCAAACCTCTGACAAGACGTCGTTTAGCTTTCCTCTTCCAACCTCTTGGGCACTGCACTCTTAAAGGGCCACACACTCGTCTAACGCGCCACAAAAATGTCATACTGCAACAATCACTCAAGTTCCTTGTAAAATTTCTTCAAATAACACAAATAGATCTTGAACTGGTCTAGAAAATGTTTATTCTTTAGGTGTTTATTTCTTATTTTAGGTTTATTTAAAAGTTACAGGTGGAGGAATCTACCTGATTTGGATTTTGGCGCTTCAACATCATAATAATCACTGTAGGAACTTTTTTCTCTGACAAATGATCCAAAATCCACGACAAGCTGACCCGCCACGACCCCCCCCCCATGCCCGCTCGTGTCCGCTCTCACCTCCTTGAACGCCGCCAAACACTCGGTGTTGCACAGCGTCTTGCTGCTGTCCTCCATCTTCAGCATGATGGGCTTGACGTGGCAGAACGAGCCGCAGTTGGCGCAGCCGGCCATCGACAGGTTGTTGACCGCCCGGAAGCGGTCGAAGCAGGCGTCGCTGCAGATCTTGTGCACGGCGCCGCTCAGGATCACCTCGTGTTTGCTCTGCGGCGAGGAAGCAAAACAACTCACTTCACTTTTTGTTTTCTGTTTGCCGCCAGCAGTTATTCCTGTTGCAGCACGAGAAGCTCCAGTACAACCAAAGAATATTTTGGGTTTCATACTTCAAGTATAAAAACAGAGAAGATGACTGACGTACTGATTATAAGCAGAAAACATTCAGTTGTCCATAACTGACACAAAACGAGCAGCTGACTTACGACGCAGCTTCTGGAGCACATGCTGCACGTCGGCTGCGGTGCGATCGGTGGCAGCGCTTTGGCGGTGGCGGCGGCGGCGGCAGCCTTCCTGTAGCTGGCGGTGTTTTTCTTGTGGTTGAACTGGTTCAGGCAGCTCTGGCTGCAGAAGTCCCTCATGGTTCCTTTGGCGTCAGGCGACAGGATGACGTCCTGAGGCCGGAATATCAACCTGAGGGGGACACGAGGACAATTTACGCTGGACATCAAACGATCCGTATCGTCGCTCTCGTCACAGGCGGGACTCACTTCTGGCAGTTGAAGCAGATCTTGTTGGGGGTCTTGGAGGGTCCTTTGGCCGCTGGCAGGCAGGAGGTGAGGCAAGTGGTGGAGCAGAAGAGGGCTGACGAGCCCTTCCTCTGGTAAGCGGTCTGACCTTTCAGCAGCCCCTTCTTGCAGTTGGGACAGAACATCTGCGAGGACGACGGTTTCACCACGGGCATCGGCTCGGCCGCCGGGGGCACCGAGAAGACGGAACTGATCTGCAAGTCCTCCTCCTGCCAGCAGGGGGACAACACGTGAGTTTGGCACTTCCAGGCCAGTCTCCTGGTTGCCACAAATACAGAGGCACTCGCCAACCAAGTGGAGTCGAGACGGGACGCGCTGGAAATACAAAAGTACCGAGGTCCGTCTCACCCTGGTAAACTCGTCTTTCACGTTCACCGTCGAGGATATCAGAGCTCGATCGTACTCCTCGTCCACGGGTTCGTCTTTGACGTGAACCAAAGGCGGTGAAGGCGACGCCTTCTCCCGCTCCTCCTACGAAAGGAGACGAGATTGGGCAAGTCTGATGCCAGGTGTGCGTTTTCTCGTGACACCTGTGACAAATTTGTGTACTCACAGTCACTTGTCTCGGGACTGAAACTCTGACGAGGTTCGTGCCGTTTAACGGCGCCGCTGGCGACGAGTCGTCTCGGCCTGAAGTGTAACCAAAGAAGAAGACGGCGGCGTTCATCCTGACATATTTCAGAAGTTGATGTCCCACATGGATGCTGCACGTGTTACCATGGAGACACACAGTGTCCACGTTCACCCACCTGTCCTGGAGGTGGCATCGGACGACGGAGACGGGCTGTACTGCATCAGGTCAGAGGACGTGGGTTTCTCATCAGTTTCCTCCTTGATGGTGTTTTTCTCTTCTGCTGATGGACGAAAGCCGAACCAAAGCCACATTATGATGATTTTGTTTTGTTTGCAAAGAGCATCGATAACGAACTTTTGTTTGTGAGCAGCATTTTCTAACAGCAGCTGCTATTTTTGAGAAAAAAAGACGAAGAAATTTAGAAAAAGGTGAAATTTACTACTGATAAAAACTTTTCAAAGTCTATAAAACTAAAAGTGTACAAACTACACTTTACCAGGTGACGGTCCACCCCACGAACCCACCTGAAACTGAGCCCGCCGGCGAGAGGCTGCTCCCTGTGTCCATCGCGCCGCTCTCGCTTTCCATCTGCGCCTCCTGCTCCACCTGGTCCACCGTCCCGATGTCCATCATCTCGTCCAGGTCGTCCGCCGGACAAACGTTCTGGCCCGTCGCGTCTTTGGGTGCGTCCGTCTCTTTCTCTTTCTCCTTGTCCTCGCCGACGGGACATTCCTCAGTCGCTCCTTCCCACGACGCACCGTTCTCTTCCTTCACCTCGCTTTTCACCTCTTTCTCGGACGCTGGCGTGCTGCCTGAACCGTCGCCGCAATTTGCAACAGTTTTAATGTCCCGCAACGAAGAATCGGAGCCTTGAGATTTCTCCTCCTTCACATCAGTCTCTGGTTGTGCTTCTTCACGATGTTTTTCCTCCTTCTCCTCCTCCTCCTCCTCCTCATCATCAGCAGCAGCTGTAGCAGCTGAGCCCTGCATGCCTTTGTCTCCCTGTTCAGGAGGAGATCCAGAACCTGCTCCTCCAACATCTGGCGACGATCCCGGCTGCTCCTCCATCGCGCCTCTGTCCGTCATCTGTGCACAACAATCAACAGTGAACATCACATGAACAAAACTTTGTTCACATAGAAGGCGCATAGGATAATAAGGCGCATAGGATAGACGCTACAGTAGAGGCTGGGGTTACTTTATGCATCAATTGCGCTAAAGGAAATGTCAACAAAACAGGTCAGTCAAACTTTAATAGATTACAAACCAGCATTCTGAAAACTCCGTTCTTCTTAACTCGGCGCAGGCAATCTTGTTGCTTCCTCCACTTCCGCACCATTGATTCGTTAACGTTGAATTCTCTCGCTGCTGCTCTATTCCCGTGTTCTACTGCGTAACTGATCGCCTGGAGTTTAAACTCTGCGTCGTAAGCGTGTCTCTTATTCGGAGCCATTTTGGGGTCTTCACATAAACACACAAATGGAGACGAAACCGCACGCCTCGTGCATTCATATATCCCAGCATGAACCGCGCGCTTGAAGTCGGCGGCTGTTTACCGTAATTGCGAGACCTGTTGTGGCTCAAGATTGGTCCATATATAACGCGCGCCGGATTATAAGGCGCACTGTCTGCGTGTGAGAAAATTGGAGGTTTTAAGGTGCGCCTTTTAGTGCGGAAAATACGGTAATCAATCTAGTAACTGCACTGCACTTTTACTGTTACACAAAATAGGTATACAAAAACATCCAACAAAGCAACACATATTCGTTTCAGAACCAAACGCATAACTTGCAGCTGCAGATCCATGTGCAGGTGTGAAAAGGAGGCATTTACTTTGAGAGTTAAAGCTCTTAAGTGAGAGTCTGACACTCAAAACAAGCTCCAAAGAAAGCAGAACACATTCAAAGTTAAATGCAAACGCTGATTATCTGAGGGTCTGTCTGTCATCGTGTAAACTGTTCAAGTCTCACTGCCTGATACGTTAGGTAAGAGATTTCACACAGAGTAAACTTCCACTTCACTGATAACCAGCAGGCTAACATGGCTGTTGTTACACGTGAGCAACGCAGACATTAGGTTACACAGAGGTGACGCCAGTCTGCAACAGCAGGACCATTGTGTCCGTGTTTTCATTCATGTAGTCAGAGTAAATAGGTAACTTTTTGGATTAAGCCAGCAGCTCTATGTGACAGTGAAGTTGGGCGATACAAAACACATCTGGAGTGCGAAAGCAAACGCGTGTCGCGGAAACAAAGCAGTGTAAACATGGGAGCGCGTGTTTGTGCAGACATAAGTTAGCTTGTTGCCGTTGTAGCATTGTAAACACAGGTGTGCGCGCGGCTGCACGGCAGGTAAACCAGGAGCCGCATCACGGCATCAGTCCGTCAATAAAACGAGTCCTTACCTCCGAATGAGTCTCTCTCTTAAATACAGCCATTCAAATGTTGCTTATTTGTTTGCAGGGTGTGTAAACAAGACAACAACTAGCTCGTCTGCTAAGCTAACGCTGAACCCACACGCCTCCCTGCTGGGGCATTAGCCTGGATCACGTTAGCCGAAACAAACGCAACATTCACGGCCTGACCGGTCTGTGACTTTGAGGGGGGAAGTTGCACCGTAAGGCGTTACAACGGCCTTAGGAAACATCTGGGGAAGCGTGCAGAAACATTACCGCGCCAGCGACTCGTGCAAACCACACTTGATTGGTGCTCACATGTTCGTGTCCATCCCCTGTTTCCGTAGTCGCCATGTTCGCTCCCAGATGTCTGTGTCTGTGGGTGTGCGAGCAAAGTGCGACCCGGTGTCAATAGAGACTCCAAACTTCAGGGAGCATTGACAAAAGCATTCATTTGTCAAAGAGTTTGTCCCACTCCAGCGTGTTGCAGAGCGGATGCAGCTGCGTCTTCTTCTCCGGTGAGGGGTGCTGGACCTCCGGAGGAGCGGCGCTGTGGCCTGTTGCTGCCACCTGCTGTCTGTCGGGGGTACTGCGAGATTGACGCTCACGTTTGGAAGGGGCAAAAATGTCAACAAGAAAATGTCTTTTTTGCGTCTTTTTTATGACTTTTCTTTTCCAGTTTTTTGATGTTTGAGCTCAGATGTGATTAATTGGATTTAAAAGTTAAAAAGAGGTAAAAATCCTTCGATTAATTGCAGGAACTGAAGCACAACAAGTAAGTTGTGTCTGGAGAGAAACCTGGAAGTTTTGCATGTCCACTTACATTTTTGTACTTTTAGTGATTTGGTCATTTTATTGGACTTCAGTAACTCACCTTGTTTCCCTTCAGCTAAAATTGCACCCAAAAACAGCATAATCTGGCATCATTCTGACATTTTGTCGCTCGAGAGAGCCAGTGAGTAAATATACCGACATCGGCAAACAGTTTTACATAAACCTTTGAATACAGTGTGACAGAAGTGAGGCTCAATTCATCTTTGTACACAGCATTCTTTATTTACATCAACACATGCTTTATTATTCCAACACCTCTCATGACAGCGACAAAACATGTTTTTTTTAATCAAAGACACATTAAAAACACACTCGACTGTGACCAAACATACTGAAGAGGTCTTCGCTTTTAGGTGAAATTGAACCAGTTAAGAGTTTTTAAATGAAAAGAAAAGTCTGAAAATATGTATACGTGAACTGTAAAAACTTGACTGTGGATATTATGATAAAAACTCATGAAAAAAGTTGCCAGCTGAATGAAATTTTTTACAGTTAATCTCTGTAAAAACCTGTTGTAACATTTGACCTGACAACTCAAGGTGCCGCTTCAAGTGAAGTGACATCAAACTATGTTTACGTTCAGGTGATCACAGCAAGCTTAACCTTCCTCCTTGTTACTAGTCGTGAGGTAGTAAAGGTCAACTCATCTCTTTTCTTCATTGTGGGTGTTTCTACCGTGTCGTGACGCAGCTTGGATTAAAATGGGAAAATTAGCAATTCACGAACGAGCTGCGTGATTGTTTCCGCTTACGATCTGTGTGCAGCAGCTTTCGTTGCTCCTCGTTGGATCCTCAGAGTGCCGATCTTACTGTCCAGTTCGTCCATAAAGCCTTCGTCCACGGACTCGCTGTCGGCCTCCTCTCCATCGGCCTCGCTCGGCAGGAACACGTGGAGCTGGGTGCGAGCTGGTCCGGTGGCGGCAGTGGCTCCGGTGGCAGCGGAGCGCTGACCGCAGCTGAGGAGACAAGGCCTCCCGACGACAGAGAGCGGCTCGCCGTCACATGGAGAGTTACCATACTGCGCCGCCGCCGTCCGGCGGTCGCCACGCGCCGTCTCGGAGCTCAGGGCCGGGTTGTGCGAGTGTCGTCTGGCTGGTCTGGGCCGGGAACAGGGCCGGATGGCTTGGGAGAAGTGAAAATAAGCCGGCCTTCCACAGCCTTGCGTCTGCAGGAGGGGACTGCCGGTCATCGGCCGGGTGGGGGTCCTGCTGGGGGGCAGAACGGAAGACTTGCTCAAAGTCAGAGGAAGCGTCTGTTTGTGTAAAGCGCTGGAGCGCCGGCTGAAGGACAGCCCCTCGAAAAGGACGTTGTCGCTTGTGGTGAAGAGGGACGGCTCGCTGAGACTGCGGGGACAGAAGAAGACATCAAGAGTTCAGAAGGATGACCTCACTTTCATTACATCTACTGAGAGCAGGGGAGCAGAGACGCCCAGACTTCTTCCTCGCTGGACAGGTCCTGCAATTCTTCTTCATGGCATCCTCCCACTGGGTCATCCCCAGGAGGAGCGCCTCTACTCCGAGCTCCTCACTGGAGACAAAGCTCCTACTCCCCTCTCCCACCCCCTCACCCTGTGGAGGAACTTCGTTTCGGCCGCTCATTTCAGACTCAAAGTTCATGACGAGAGGGGGAGAGTGGAGACAAAGGCGGGCTGGTTAATGATTCGTGCTGCCCTCTGGCTCAACTCAAACAAACGGCCCTCCGGTCACAAGTCTGCTTCTCTGACCTCGAAGCTGTTAAATATGTCTGAAACACGTCCAAACTGTTCGTTTCACCTCATTTATCTGCTGGTTATTCAAAACCTGCTCTGCTTGGGTGAGTGGGAGCAATCAAATACCCTGCAGGACACCGAGGGAGGCGTGTGTTTGTGTTTAACAGTCGAAAGGGTGTGTGTGTGTGTGTGTGTGTGCGAGCGCATGTGTGTGTGTGTCGCTCAGGTTTCTCCCTCCTCTGAGTGAAGCCAGCGCGGCACCGCCGGGCGCCGCCTCGGGCGCCGGATCAGTTTCCACACCTGAGATTTATGACACGCGTGTCCCCGAGCGGCGAAGTGGCCTACATGAAGCCGTCAAACTGGGACAGGAAACAATTACAGTGTAATTCCAGTCAAGCGTTCAACCGGCGCTTTGACAGCTACTTTTACTGGAATGAACAACTGAGCTGGGGGGGTGGGGGGATGACATACAGCGGATTAATCACCTTATCAACCACAGTGACCCAAATGCATGATGGGCATCGTAGGCTGTCAACTCCTCAGAACTTGCAACTATCAGATGATATTCATTGAGTGGTGACTGTCTTTGCTTCTCTTTATAGATGAGGAGAATGGATGGGTGGTCTAGGGCTCCCTGGGGGTTAGGTGGCTGCATATTGTGGATATTTCCACATCAGACCTCAATAACAACGCGACTGTGAGAGCGAGTCAACATGTGAAGCTTCGTACTACTGAAAAATGCTGAATAACACAACATCCCTGTTATTTTCTGGTGTGTGTGGAAGCTGCAAGTTTGAATTTTGACCTTTGAAAGAAAAAAAACCCCAGTGGAGCTGATATATCAAATAATCTCTCTAAATAAATAAATACTGATGATGAGGCCTTCAGGAGAAACATGAGCCCCAAGAAAAGCTGTGAGGGATGAGATGACCAACAGAAGTTTTCTTTTGGACGACATCTCCACTGATACTTCATAAAATAAGAGAAATGTTAGTTAGAAGTTGTTTTTCTCGTTCAGCCGATATTCAGATTGAATCTACTATCAAATAAAAAACTGTTCTTCCTGACTAGGGACCTTTATTTTGAAAAGTCTGATGTTTTGGGTACATCTGAAGTCACCTGTTAATGTTACTTTTCCTTTTAACATTAATGACGGGGTTTGTTTTCCACCGACAGTACAAGTTAAACGTTTCTCAGGCACCAAGCTTGATCACCGCAGTCTGTTTACCTGAGCCGAGCCATGCTGCTTTTCCTGCGGGGCCCCGCGACCAGAGACGGCAGCCTCAGCGGGGTCTTGGTCGCCCGGGCAGCTGGGGGCCCGGAACCGCCCGGCGGGTGGACGTGCGGCGGTGGCGGCGCCGCGGTCCTACGCGCGGCTCTCTGCTGCCACGAGCCGCCGACGTCCAGGCCGAAGCCGAGGACGGCCGGCGGGGGTGCAGCTCCGGCGGTGCCGCTCATCGACGCTCCGGCTCCGTCACACGCGGGGGAGAGCACGCCCGGAAATGTGTTCCCCGAAAGGAAGCGGCGTCCGAGGGACGCGCAGCCTGGAAAATGGCAGCATGGCGACCACAGGACAGTGTCATTCAGAGAGGGATTATACCGCGGACCTATAGCCTCTCTGGACACGCTGCTGGGGGGAGATTGTGCCGCTCCATCCGTGAGCAGCGGACACCATCAATCATGCATGCGCATGAATGATGCATGGACGCAGCCGGCCAGGTGGACACCACCTCCTCTGCCCCTCTCTCCCTTTCCCTCTTCCGCAGGTCGGTTTACAGACAAGACAGCTGGTGAGTGAGACGAGATGATGCAGCAACAACAAACTGCGGCCCGAAAAACAGCTTGAACCTCTTCTAAAACCTTAAAAAGAAGCAGTGAACAGTTTATCTTCCTTATCATCACCTCAAATTCAGGTTTTCAGGATCTAAGTTCACTTGGGTGAAATGATCTTTACTACAGACGCCCCATGTGATCACACTCAGCCGTCTGTGGGGGGGGGGGGGGGG
>JASSRZ010000054.1:1803029-1834228 GCA_032164315.1 Malacoctenus gilli | reverse complement strand
AGCCGTTTGTGCCCCCCCCCCCCCCCCCAACTGACCAAATGATACCCCAGCAGTACAAAGTTACACAACCAGGAAGGAGAGGAACCAGCAAACTTCTGCAAAGTGGTGAGAAATGTAACGTCAGTGATTTTAGATCGATAAAGTCAAGGTCAGGTGGATTACAAAACTTTTCAAAGAAAGAGGCTTTAAGAATAGACCGAGTTTTAACAACTGCAGCTTGATGTTTGTCTCGACCCAGATGCGCTGCGGGGCCCCGTCTCCCGCCGGCCGTCTCGCCACCTCCCAGGCCGACAGCCAACAGGCGGTGTGATGCTGCAGTGGAAACTTTGCACCTTCACCTTTAATTGTACCCGGGTTTGCCTACAGGAAGCAAGTCAACACGAGGCTGCTTCTACAGCTGCTCCGAAGACGATCAGAGGATAATGTGCAAAAGATTAACTCTAAACTCGCAGTTTTTTCTTCACTTTTCACAATTGTTTAAATCATCCATGCTGAGTAAATGATCCAGAATTAAAACACGGACAAATACTGAGTTTAACTCTTTATTATCATCATTTCAAAACTACAGAACGACAGGCTGTAGCTCCTCTGCTGGACTTGTCCCAGTACTGCAACACCGCCTGCAGCTCTGCAGGAGACAAAAGGTGATTTAGGACAAAGTTCAAGTGGAACTTTAACGTCAGATGCGTCCAAAATGGTACGTACTTGTTTCACGTCTGTGCGTTACCAATCCACTGCTGATGATCACATCACGGGAGGTCACCAGGCATCTCCGCGGCACAGCTGCTGCAACGCCTGTGTCTCATTAATTGTCCGTCTTCATTTCACCTGAACGCAAATGGATCAGCTGTGATCAGGCAGGCAAAAACAGCAATACTGTCATCCACAGCTGCAGCCTGGTTAAACAGTCACACTTGCTGGTGTTTCTTTCAGCAACGGTAGTGACCGCTCCCAGCCAATCGGAGCCCTGAATTCTGTCAACAGCCTATCCTGGTACTGAATAAGTACGAATACTACACCGAAAGTAAATACTGAACCGTGTCGAGTCAGGCTGAATCACTTTGGGGAGATAATGATGGAAAAGCAACACAACAGATTTAGGTCAGTGGAGCACAAATCAGTCCATCAGTTTCCAAAATCTTACCGTGGTGAAGCGCCGGCGACTCTCAGCCTCCTGCAATCGGTTGAAGGTCCTGCGACGAGAGACAAACGATGAGAGCCTGACAGTGGACGGGTGTGTAGTTAACAGGCACACAAAACACTTGAACGCTCCCACACTTAAAGACAAAAGTGGCAACTGTGAATCAGTCTGTGTGTGTGTGTGTGTGTATTTGTGTTGTTTGTGTGTTGTGTATTTAGTTGGATAAAAAGGTAACGATGTCACGTGTGAACATGCATTCATGTGGATGTGAGGAGACTGTTGTATGAGCTGTGTGTTACTGAAATGCATCTCGGCAGGCTGAGGAGTCCATGTTTGTTTTTTGTAAGAACTGCAGAGGGGACGACACATTTCCATGACAACCACGCTCGGGTGCATCACAATCCTCGGCAGGTCGGTCTGTTTCTGAGCCGTGTGACGCTCCGTACCGACACATCGGTGGTCTCACTGCAGCACGAACCCACGCGGAGCTGCACCGTAACCTCGCACTGCGGCACACAGGGTCTCTGTCAGCGGCGGCCGTTCAGAGTTCGGGGCCACGCCCGCTCGGACCAGGCCGTGGAGGCCAAACGGGACATTCTGGCATCACACTCAAACAGGAAACAGGAAGTTGGATTTTTTCTTAGCCAATCAGGACTGAGGACTTTGATAGGAAATGGATCACAGTGCAGACACATGAGGATAACTGCAGCCTCCCGCGGCTGAACTCGGTGAGCGACAAACATGAACGCCACGTTTTCTCCGCGAGGCGACTCCTGCACACAGACACGTCAGAACTGCCACAGTCGCCAGGTAGAATCTGTGCCAAAATGGCAGCTCGTCACTGGCATAACGCCACGATCATGTGCAATAATAAAATGTGACAAAATAATAGAGTGTGGAGGTACTGAAAGAAGAGAAAAAAGGAAAGCCAACGTTGGCTGACACTCATCAGCGGAGTGACAAAAATCTTACGTCCCTAAAAACAAAAGAGCGACTAGTTTCTTTACACGTTTGGTTCCTTTTAGGAATCATCTGGAGTCAGAGGTTTGTCATCCAAAGAGCAGCAAACTCATGAAACTGTCTGTATGATTCTACGTCGTGATCTGGTGACACTTTGGATGAAAGCTTCTCTCTTTGGAAGCCGTTTCCTGCGTCACTTCCACGTCTCACATTCTTTAGATTTTCTGCTCCTGGAGCAAGACGGCACAGCGAACACAAAAGCATCTCGGTTCTGATGGTAAAGTTAAGAAAATTGTCCAAATGAAAAAGTCAGCAGGTCAGTATGAATAAAAGGATGTCAAAAGCAAAAAGTAAATGTCTCGATGAAAACACCCAGTCAAAAAAAAATCTTTTGTGAACAACTGAGAATACAGACGAACCAGCAACGGGTGTTCAAACGACTTGAAATGTTTCCCTCCCACAGTGACCCAGCAACAGTACACGATGTTAGACTTGCACACTGCGAGGACGTCCCACCCCAGTACCACCCGGACACCTTCTGCACAAGACGTTGGAAGTCGGGAGAGTTCAAAGCAAAACAACAAACATTCTGTCAGATCCGAGAATCACTTCAGTTGGTGTCTGATCCAATCGGGTCATCCGACCAATGAATCCTAAGAAGTTACAATACCTGCCGATTATAAAAACAGATAAAGAGACGGAGTCAAATGCGTGAGTTTATCTTACATTTGTCGTTGTGCCAGCTGTATGTGTCTCCATCATTGTTGATGTTAATGGCAGGACCAGAGTTGGTAGGCAAAACCCTTGCTGAAAATTCAAACTGTTCCCAGTGCAGCCAGTTAAAGAAGTTTGGGAGTGCTGCTTGTGTCACTGGGCAGTTTTTTCCCAAGAGTATTGTAGAAAAGCTCAAAATATTCAGTGACTGTTGTGAAATGATCTGACGTTTGTTTTTACGCCTTCTGGCACCAATGCCACGACCATGTACAAGAAAAAAATAGCCAAAGCATCCACACACTTCCGAGAAGATGATGTACCTGAAGGATCTTGTACAAGAGCAGAAGATCTGCTTTGAATTCACTCAGTCAGGAAAAAGACTTTAATCACAGAAGCAGATTGACGACAGCGTCAGGAAGTGAAGGTTCAGCACTGCGTTACTCCAGTTATGTGCAGTGACTCGGCCGTCCACACACACTTACACAAACACACTCACAAAGAGGCCGAAGTACTACAACCACAGACGCACTGTGAAGGCTACGGTGTTTCAGCACGCGCACACACACACACACACACACACACGCACACACACACACAAGTTGGAACAACAGATCTGCACTGTGATACCATTCGTCGTCAGTGTGATGCCAGAAGCCCGACTTAGTCACTGTGAGCAGTGACGGGAAATGAGAGACAACACAGGAGTTAAGATGTGGGACAACTGTGCATCTTGTATTATAAACATGGATGGGACACTTACCTTACTGGTTCGGCTGATCTGTGAAATCATACCTCTGGCTGCAGTGCAAACAAGTCCCGGCTTTACTGTCCACTGACTTCTGCAGAACTACTCATCGTCAATGCAACCCAACTGCAGAGAAGAGCTTCTACTGGGGACTGGGGCAGCCCGTCTTTGACAAGCTGGCTGACAGCAGCTAATGCACCTCACTTACGCAAAGACATGAAACACGCACAACCACACGGGCACAACAAGCCATCTGTCAGGTGCATGGGCCTCCCTGCCTCAGAAAACTGGTCGACTGAACTCTGGCGGGACGTTCGCTTTTACAGTCGGGAGCTGTGAAGGACGTGTGTGAGGCGAGGGGAAGAGTTTCTCCTTGACAAAAAGGAAGTCGCTTCGACAGTGAGCGGGCAGCAGGGCTGTAACGGTCCGTTACTTTCACAGCTGTCTGGTTTCAGAGACACAGTGTGTAAAATGTAGAATAATTGGCACTGAGGAAGGAGCTGTGTGAGGCCCACAGACAGGAAATGTTGGTTTGGTGACGCAACGACTAAATTTGAAGCTCTTAATCTGAAAATCTGTGGGTTTTAGTGTTGGCTGCAAAAGTCACATGCCAAGGCTAATTATGTGCAGTGTGTTAACAAAATATACAAAACCCACAGGAGAAAAGAACGAATACAGGGACCGTTACACCCCAAATAAAGCTCCATGTTCTGTATTGTGCCGACAGCAATGTGTTTATCTTTGTATTATTATAATTCAAATCTCCAAGAACAGCAGTTTTGGATCTCCATTGTGTAGCATTTCAAAGTGTGCACATCTGTGGCAGCTGGAAAGTAGTTGTGTTACTGCAAATGTGGTTGCTGAAGTAGGAATCTTAAGAAGTTAATGAACTTGTGTGTCTACAGTGTCCAACTATGATGGCAACTGCCATCAAAATGCGGAGGCTTGGTGATGCAGTGACTACAGTGAGCTTGGTGTCATCACAGGTCAAGACATCCGTTTAGGGGTCAGTGTCCAACGGTCACTTTCCAAAAAAGTGTCAGCGACAGGATCAGGACGCCTTATTTACTGGAGTGTTTGTGCAGTCGGTTATATGTGATCCGCCGTCAATACTTGCCAAAAAGTTACAAAATTGAAAAAAGTCTTTATGGTGTCCGGCTACAGTCTGAGAACTGAAAGTCCACCAGGATCAAAAGGACATAAGTTTTAGAGACGTGTCCTCTGAGCCTTGCGGGTGAGAACATGTCAACCAAAAACCCGTCCAACCGAAGCTACACTTCTAACGTCTTGGTTTGGAAAGTTCCTTCTCATAGTCCAACACCTTAAAAGATGGTCAAACCTGTTAAAGAAAAACAAATTGTACACAACACCAACACAGACATGATAATACAAGCTTTCCAAATGTACACTTCAAGTCAGGGACAGGCTAAATATAATATTCCGTGACAAGGCCAGATGGAAAACCTTCGTAGCTGGAAAAGTTCACGGAATAACTCGAGGGAATTTATATTTCACTAAATACTGGTTGAATATCCTTGAAGGTTCAAGTCTTATCTTGAAACGTCTGAGTGCTGGATCATCAACACTTCTTTCCCTTTTGCTTTTATTCCTGTCTTCTTTCCACAAATATGAATTTTTCTGTTACTGAAAACTTGTTTAGAAAAATTTTAAGATTTTCTTTAAGACCCAATCAGTTTCTGGGGTTTTTCACAGCACATGTTCAGAGGAGCTCTGAATAGGCATCGTTGCAGCCGATTCAATTAGAGGGGAACTTTATCTGGAACAAAGAAAGTACTTTTGTTCAATCTGGAAATGATTAGTTAAGCATTTCATCAATATTGTCAAACAATTTAAGTTTCCTAGACACATAAATCACAAGCAGCATAAATGGCCACAAAGAAGGCTGTGGTGACGGTTCCTTCAGGGAGTCAATCTTTGACCTATATGATATGAAGAGCTTGTAATGACGAATGGAAGATAAATGTTCACCTGAAGCTCAACGAAGAAATCAGTTCCGTGACGTCTTTCACTGTAAACCAAAACTGAAGCCTGCAGAGTGGCAACTGAGACTGGCTGCATTTTGTTTGGCAGTCAATCCTTCACGTGTTTGGTTCTCTTTTTCTGAACAGGAAGTTAGGGTGCATTCACACCAGCAATGTCTGATGCTACCGAACAGGAACGAAGGTTGTTTCATCATGAAACCGGATTTCACGGGCAGGTTTTAATGTGCATTCAGGCGACGCAGTCAAAAAGGTAAAGCTGCACAAAAAGGTCAGTGTGATTCTGGGCCGGAGAAACCAAAATAAGACATGCAAACTTCAAAAAGTAAAGAGCGAAACCGGTGGAGCACACAACGAGGTATAACAGAAGTTTGGTAATGCACTTCCCTTTGTTGTTGTAAACGAGCCTGGTGAAAGGAGGGACTGCTGGCCAATCAACAAGCTGTATTCTCTCTGTTAGTGTTGAGCAGTGGCACCCCCTAACAAGCAGCTGCTGTAAGCGACTGGCATGTACATTCCTGACAGTTTGGTTTCCTCCCCCCAAAAAGTTGTGTTAATCCAAAACAACGGAAACAAAGGTGGGAAGCTTTCTTAATGTGTCACCCGAGGGACCTCCAGGCTCTCCTGGTGTGAATGCACCCTGACTTTATAGAGAGCAGAGTCCTCCTTTTATGTTGGACTCGTCTCATGAAGAAACTACAAAACAGTTCATTAGGTACTGACCCAAAAGGTCAGTGCCGTTCATGTTCCCCTGTGGTCAGTAAACCTGTTGGGTCATCACATACAAAATGCAGGAAGAAAAAACTACATCAAACCGGTAGCCGGTCTGAACCACATCTACCCACAAACTACGAGCACGTCGAGGTTATTTCCTCTCGAGTTCAGTGTCGGAGCTTCTGAGCTAAAGCATTCCAGTGTCCACACTACACAGCCACAACTTCCTCCACACTCCACAATCTTTAAAGCTGGTCAGACCTGTTAAAGAAAAAATGTACAGAACACAAACACACGTGACAATTGAGATAAACACGCAGTATTATCCATTCCTAAAGCCAAATGCAAACAAGCGCGATCGGCTTTGCATGGTAGGTCCATACTCGTCACGACACTTGGTGTCACTGGGAAATGGTGATGTTAAAAAAAGCTTATTCTATGTGTAGGTGAATTATTGAGAGAGAAAAAGAGCAGATTGTCAATTACATGATTACATGTAAAGAAAACGTACAATCAGCTATAAAGACACTATTATCCACAGAGCACCAAGCAGGTTCAAGAAAATACCAACCTGATTTTGCAATGTTAACAGCAGGTGGATTAAAAATGAATTCACTTTAACAGAAAAGCATAATCAAAAAAACTGTGGTGCTGCTGAACTGAGGATTTCAGATCACTAAAAGTAAAAAGGTAGAATAAAAGAGTGAAGAGAGTTCTGTGAAATGTAGCAAAGTTAGGACAGAGAATGAAAGGAGCTTCTTCCAGAGATGCAGATCGGACGAGTACTCACACTCACGTTTGGAGGATTTCTCCTTAGACAACCCTGACAGAAGGTTGTCCAGGTTCTTTAGGGACGAATGAAGGTTTGTTGTTGGTTTGCCTCTAATCACAACACAGCAGTGATCCCGGAGAGCCCACTGATTGACACACTGCAGTATTTTGAAGCACTTTGAGAATCCCAATGGTTGCTTGTATGTAACTGCATATCATTTAGTACTTTATCATCCCTGTAGGATCTGAAAGGTTCATCATGGCGAACACTTTGTCTACAATCCAAACTGGATTGTTCAGGTATTGTGACTTTTTAAACATGTTTTTAAAAAGAGCGTTTCAACCGTGTTTACAATCCATGTACCCCGAGTTGTTGCCTTGCGTTCGAGTGTCAATACAACAGTTAGAAGCCGATTCGTCGGGTGGTCGAAGGGGATCAACAATAAGATTAACCAGGGTCAGAAGGCGCAACTGTTCAAGATTGCTCCAAACAATAAATATAAAAGTAAATTCTAAGAAAGGCAAAATTGAAAAAAGGACTGAGACTTTCAAAAAAAGTACATGTGACCAACAGCTGGTTAAACAAAAGCTAAGGGTCCTTTTTCATCTTTATGATTGATATAAAAACAAACCATAGCCACTTGTGTGGAGCACAGGCTGGTTATGACACGCAAATGGTAAAACTGGTGTTTTTCTTTGACTGGCTACTTCAGTGGTCAAATATTTCTACCTAATTTTCAAGCTATTAGCAACACAAACTGGACATGTTGCCATCTATGATTACAAGACGACACAGATGAGTAAAAGTAATAGATTTGTACTGGACAAAGTATTGAACTGGATCTAAAGAGTTCAAAAGTCGCACCTTCCAAAAGTATCTGGCACAGTTTGAGTGATGTAAACAGGAGTATGTTGGAGGCCATGGGTGGCAATATGCTCACACACTCGTCCACACACCGACTCTCCTCAAGGGTCTATGTGTAGCATTTCTGCTGTCCTGAGACAATTAACAAGTACTGAGTGCAGTTAGATGGAACTTAAGTTACATTGATGCATTCCAATGAAGATAGCTACCCAGTAATACTGTAGAGAAAGAGTTTTCCCACTTGAGTGCTTTAACGAGCCACCCAGACAGCTGACGTAACTTTCTGCATCACTCACAACTGTCTGTTCGACCGAGAGTCAATCCATTTAACGCAACAATTGTCCGAACACTAATGATTATCAGAATGTCATGGAAGGAAAAGCAGAGACCAACTATCTTTGGTTTCAGGAATGTGATGAGTTTTATAGATGTTGCATATTGTGTCTCTGAAGCAATCAGGACAGCGATTACACATAGACCCTTTAGACCCAACATGGTCGATACACAAATATCGCCCCATTTGAGCAAACAACCGCTGTTGTGATCTGGGTGGTTTGTTTTGGGTTTTTTTATAGTGTCCTGCACGTCTTAAGTTTAGACGAGTAATAAATCTAAGCGGTTTGTCCTGATTCAACCAATGTCTCTTTATTATAATACATGCTTTGAGTCCAAGTGTCTGGCACAAAACAACGCCTTAGGAAATTGAGAAAAATGTAACAATAGTCACTTCACGACGACTCACAGAGCATAATACATCTAGAAAAGTAAATTATACATGGTGAGAATGAACTACTGGGTCACGCGGGGTGACCTCTCATCCCATACTAGAGACAATACAAAAAATAAAATGGAAATATTGACTTTGTAATAAAACGAATAAATCGTCTGGCTAAAATGTTGCAACATCTTCAACTTAAATACAGGAAAAATGACTCAACATGTTCATTTTGGAGAATCTATACAAATGGTGCTGCTGGAAAGCGTCGGAAAGCAGCTTTTTAAAAACGGGGTTTCTTAGCGGGACCTTCAAACTCCTCACGGACCCTGCCATATCCGGGGGTACCAGGACCCATTCCCCGAGGGCCACCCTGGCTGAAACGCTCATTGCGCTGTGGGATTCAGTTTACCAGGGAGGCAAATAGAGGGGTGGGGTAGAAGGTGCGGGATGTGTTGAGTGCAAAAGCACACAGTTCATGTCCATTTGGTGGTGTGTGAAACAGTATGGCAATAGAAGTGGTTTGTTTTATATTAGGTTTTACAAAACAACCAGCAGGAGACGCATCCGGAGAAACCGTTCGTTCCAATATGAAGGTCCACAGGTGCCACAGGTTACATACAGGAAAGGAAGAAAGGGTAATGCTTTCGTTAGTCAGTGCCTACCGAGTACGGTCACTTCTCCAGTACATGCCAAAAAAGCCTACTGCTCATCAGCAATCATAAATGCAGACGAACATTCATTCAAACAAGGCCTTTGGAAAAATGCATCCTCCTGAAACGGAGGAGTAAGTACAGTTTTCTAACATTATTCCGGTAAAATTCACATTTACTGTTAAAAATGTTGGGTAGTTCTTTAAACTCAATTGCCACAATTGTGTGTCAGAGTGATATAACTTGAGTTTCTAGAATAAAGTTAAATGCTGCAGAGCTACCTGAAACCTTCAAATGTAGGGCCCGCTGATTTCTACGATGCAGCAAAAAATCCTGATTTCACTCTAAGACAAATGTCAAATTAAAGATATAATTTTTGAATAGTTTAAGAAAAATTGTATTTATTTTTTTGAAGCCAACAGAAATAAAGTTAGAGTCTGAGGGCTCCTGAGCTCAGTCTTCAATGTGCTGCTGCTGACTCGTAACATAATTATCTTTTGGACTACTCGAGTTATGTGATGAAGTTCAGCCACTGAAATAAACTGGTGAAAAAAATCCTTGAGATAGACTTCATTGGGCCCTACAGTGAGTGCACGACATTCAGCACTGCATGAATAAACAAAACTATTGGTCCCAAATGTGCCTGTGATCAGGATCTAAAGGGACATGAAATGCACCAGAAAAGCATGTACACAATATTTGCACGTAGGTCAGAGTTCAATGCACAAAATTGTCAACTCAACCATGTTCGAACAAGAAAACAGTTTGTTAGCATCACAAAGCCAAGCTGCTTATTTAAACAAGTTCTGTGAAACAGCAGCAATGAGAGTCAACATCTCATAGCCCAGAAAGAATGGCACGCTCTGAGGTCAGACGCACTGAATCAACAACGCTGGGATCACGCAGAGGTACAAAGTAGTGACATGAGCATCCCTGAACAGAATCTAAACCATCCAAGCGATGGTCGAGCTTTACTGTCAGTGGTGGGAAAACTAAACTGCTGGGTGTCCAACTTCACGCTTTGACACACGTTCTCCTGTGGTCAAATTTAGCAACAAGCTTGACCTTAGAAGAAGTTGGTCACCTTTTAAATTAACTGTCTTTGTATTTAGAGCTTCAGATTTAAAGAAAACTCAAGATTTATCAGATTTTCTTTAAGTGTCTGTAAGCAAAGTTGCAAATGTGAAATTTGAGAAGTTGATAAAATACTGAACACCAATGACGTCTCCTAGCCGTCAATTTGTGGCCTGAAATCCAACGTGACATTTGAGACTACAACTAAGCCAGAGGAATAGTTGTCACTCACAGTGTCGTATGCACCTACAACATCCTAAAGACTGATTACAATGTGAAACAATGTGTGCCCCCAACAATTACTCCACGCTTCTCTCTGTAACGTCCCAATTTAAGGCTCAACGTCGTCATCCTGCACTAAAGGCATGAAAAATGCTCGGTTACAAAAAGTAAATGATGCAAAAGTAAAAGTTGTGTGAACGATGAAGTACACCAGCCTCGATTCTCAAATTGGCTCAGAGCACAAAAGGAGCTTTTCACCAGATTCCACCCTTTCAGACGATACTGCCCGTGCCTGTTTGGATGCAGCTTACTCTCTTCTCAAACACATAAAAGTGGTGGAGAGCATAAAAAAAAGTAATGAGCACACTTTCAACAGTGAAAGAGAACACCTTGAGTAATGCCGTTCTGCCTTCAGTCAGCTAGAGTGCCTGTCCGGCTCACCAGAGACAGGGCTTGCAATAGAGTCCGCTACAAAAAATGATAGGAGTGAGCAGAGCCACTGAGGTTTGGCTTTCAAACTGCCTACAGCACAATTTCTGATGGTTTAGTGCAGGTTGACGATCAGGTAGCTGGAGTGCAGTAACACTCAGTTGGAGATAATTGGGGGGGGCTTCACTTCCCATTGAACGAAAAGTGGTCAGGCAGGTGGCAGTTCTGTCGCCACCAACAATCAGAGCCGATCAGAGCCGGCCAAACAACTGCAGTCCTCCCGACTTACTCGGCCAGCCGGCCTCCGTGTTTAACACTCAGCTGGGAGTCTTTCAAATCAAGAAAGAAAGAAAGCCAAAAGAAAAACTGTAGCAACTACTGATTTTCCCAAAAGAGGGATACGTTACCATTTCGTTGCCCATCAGGCCTGCAGCAGATGGTCCCATTCCCTGCTGACCCTCAAAGCCCAGCCCACTCATTGGGAACTTCTGGTTGGCCCCGAACGACATTTCTGGCAAGAAATGACATGTCAATTAGACACACATGGACAACAGGACAACTCTTGGAAGTCCTGGGAACACACGGGTCTGGAATTTGTCAGTTGATTTTTACACGGATAAAATGCAGGAAATCACTTACCATTCATGCCCATAGCTCCACCAGGGTGCATCCTCATTTCTCTGTCCCTCTGAGAAAAGAGCAGAGAAAAAGAAATAATTAGTCAAATAAACATAAAGTGACTCAATACCCCCGTCAAAGCGGTCACGTAATCTCCCGTTTGGCGATGACCAGTATAACTTGAATTTTTGGAGCTCTGCCGTGTGTCCTCCAGTTTTGTTGGTGGATTTTGCTTCAGTGAACTCACGTCCATGAAGTTGCCCATCCTGTAGTTTTCCTCACGCTGACGGCGAAGCTGCTCCTCCATCTCTCTCTTTCGAAGCATCTCCTCCTCCCGTCTGCGGCGCTCTTCCTCTTGTCTATGAAAGAAAACAACATGATTTACACAACAAGCAGGCAAATGAAAGTGGTTAGCAGCAACAAATTATCCACAATAATGTTTATTCCGTGTTACAGCACAACAGAAAGCAGAGATCATTAAATACCTGATCTGCATTTCCTTCCTCTTTTGCATTTCCTGACTGTGCAACTCCTCCATGCGCCTCAGTTCTTCCTGGCGCCTTAGCAGATCTGCCAGAATAAGAGAGACTTATTTTTTTGCCCAAGATCTCCCACCACACATCTTTTTAGATGATTAATAAAAAATATGAAGTTTGTGAAACTTGCCTTGGCGAATCAGGTTGGCCCGGTGCTCGTGGTAAGCGTCCTCCATCTCACTCTCCAGCTTCTCACGAGCCTCCTGCATGTTCTTCTCCACCTGCTGCCTCTGCTGCTTCTCCATCTCATCAAGGGACTTCCAACGTTTGGAGTACTCAAACTCAAATGTGCCAGGACGGGCAAAACGAGGCTGCTCCTCGCGCTCACTACAAAAACACACAATACCACATTTTGAGCATACTTGGAAATAAATATGCTATGCTTTAACAAAATCAAATTGCCCTTATCAAAAGTCTATTCCATTCATTGAGTAGTATGTTTGAGGAGGCCACATTGATTTCTAATAACTGAGCTTCAGCAGACTGCAGACCACCCAGTGTTGAGTTAACATCTGCTGCCTCAAACAATAGACTTCTCAACAATCCAACCCCCACCCCCAAATTTCTATCACACCATCTGGTGGTCTCTTCCCAATACCCAAAATCAAAGGCGGTTGAATTTCATACATATACATTTAAAAGTCAAGTTCTCATAAAGTACTAATGTGGTACTGGATTAAAAGAAAAGCTTTCTTACGCCTGATATCTGGGATTCTTCTGTGCCAATTTCTCTGGAAGACCGTCTTCAGTATCAAACTGCTCCAAAGGCTCAACAATAACAGGACGGGGGGATCTGAAAGGAAACACAAGCAAACATGATTTAAACATTTGACCCATGGCATTTAAACAAACAACAGATCATTGCAGATGGTGAAAAAAACTTACGTGGTGAGAAGGAAAACACCCTCGTTGCATCGGTCCAGTGCCTTCCTGGCAGCAGGCCTGGAGGCAAATTCGACGATTCCTTTTCCCGTGGAACGCCCGCGATCATCCACAATGACGATGGCTCGTTCCACCATCCCGAATTGTGAGAAAGCTTCTTCCAACAGCTCATTGGATACAAATGGGGACAAGTTCTTCACAGACAGCGCTGCAGAATGGGTAGCAAAACGAACACGGAGAGGCCTGCCTTTCATTGGAATGTCATCCAACTCGGCTTTGGCTATTTCTGCGAGTGCCCGGGATTCCTGGAAGGAGCCAAAGGTGCCGTTCAGAATTTTAAAATGAACATTGATACGCTGAATAAATGGATGTGGCAGAGCTTGGCTTATGGTGACACAAGAAGGTGTTTTCTTACCAGTCTGATGAAGCCAAAGCCTTTGCTTTTGTTAATGAAGACCTCACTGGGTTCTCCATACTTCCTAAAAATCTTTCTGAAATCGTCCTCTGTGATGTCATTGGGCAGGTTCCCGACGAACAACCGACACCTCTGCGTGTACGTCTTCTCACCGGGCTTCAGTAGCATCGACAGTGTCGCCTTAAACTCCTACAAGACAGAAAAAAAATCTTAAACTCTACCCACAAGTTAAACAACTGAATTAATGCGTGACGAAAAGCGCAAATAGCACTGACACACAAAGTCAATAAATCTGGAACTATCAGACAAACAAATTTAGGTTAAAAATTGAAAGCTACATGTTAAATGAACATCATTGTAAGTTTCACGCTTCGAGTGTCGAGCCGCCCATCCCCCATAGGCTTTGTCCGACCAAAGGAAAAAACAAACGTGACCTACATTTGCTTTCCGTTCACTTTGAGATCAATCTTCGACCTCAAATAGTCAAAAGTACATACACAAATAATAACATGGACTAAGTAAAACGTACTGGATTAAAACAAATTAGATAACTAAACGAAAAAAAATGGAGTTAGCCAGACAATATGGCTGCCAGCTAAAGCGAAGAGACAACGTGTGCGTGGTTTGATTCCCCATCACTCCCGTCGGAGTCCGCAGCGCTGCCAAGCCAGGATCACATAAATGACTGCGAAGCTACGACAAAGTAACACCACCCGGCGGGCTTGTGCGGTGTAACACATCAAACATCGCAGTTAGCCAACAGCTACAACCGGCGCCATTAGGAAGAAAACTGTAGAAAAAAAATACGATAAAAATGATCAAACCTTTGACTCGCCGCTGTCTGCCATCGCCATACCGCTGTTTGTGGCATCTGTCTCGGGGTTCTGTCTCGGTTTGACCATCGGGGGTCCCGACTGCTGGCCTTGATGGGGCCCCGGCCTGTGGCCGTGCTGGGGACCGCTTCTCAGGCCTTGCTGGGGCCCGCCTCTCTGGCCCTGCTGCGGACCGCCTCTTGGGCCATGTTGCTGACCGGGCTTCTGGCCTTGTTGACCGGGCTTCTGGCCTTGCTGTGGCCCCGACTTGGGGCTTGGGTGAGGGGGCTGCTTCTGACCGTTCGCGTTGCCAGCTGGGGACTTCAACTGTTGGTTCTGGTTCTTGTTGGGCTGGCTTGCTGGGGGAGGAGAGGTGATGGTGGGCTTCACCGGTGACGGTGGTTCCATCTTCACTTCTACCTTCACCCCAGGAGTGGGGGTCGTCGGTTTCGGCTGTTCCTGCTGTGCCGGCTTCTCCTGCTGCTGCATAGGGCCTTTCATGGTGAGAGCCGGGCCGGGACTCGGTGGGGGGATGATTGGGAGCGGCTGGTTCTGCGGCTGGTTCTGCTGCTGCTGCTGCTGCTGCTTTTGTTGATTCTGCTGCCCGATGTTTTGAGGTTTGTTGAAGTTGTTGTGTCCCCTCCGGTTCTGATTGTGGTTCTGGAAAGGATGATTCCTGAAATTAGGGTTTCCCATCAGCCCACCACGCATCGGGCCCCCCGGTCCGCCGCCTCTGCGTTGCTGGAAGTGGTTCATCCCGAGGCCGCCGCGATTGTTGTTGAATCGAGACATTGATCTGTATATCGACGGTGACTAAAACTAAAATATCAAAAAACACTGGAACGAATTCTGCGTTTCAATCTTCTCCTTCCAACGTACGCGGATCCTCAAAATGGCGACCAACGGCTGAGAACGGCAAACTCTTTCTTTCTCGAAGGAAGGAGCCGATGAGCTCCGCCCACATTTGGGACACGCCTCTGATTGGACAACTGAGGTTTGTGGGGCGGGATCTCCAGGGTCTTCTGGAGGGGCGCTGCTGTGCGTCGTCTGTTTGAACTGGTCAGTAACAACTTCAGAAAGATGAAAACAACCCTTTTTCCGCAAAACGATTACATTTATTTTAAGCCTTTACGACCTGTATAGCTGGTTTTAAAGTGAATGCACAGTGAATTGCATGTGGACAAACCTTTGTCTGGACAGCAAACGTTGGTTGTTGTAGGTTTGGATTGGTTTTGTCTTATTTATTTATTTATACTAAAAGTACATTTCATATTTAGAGCAAAAGCATGCTTATTTCTCCTTGTATTTACTGCTCTCTTTCAGTCAGCAGTGTCATGAGGTACAAAAACAAATCAAGTCACTCATTCAGACTGACGTTTGTCATTTATTTCGCATACAGGTGTTTTGGAAACAAAACAAAGAGGAGAGACAACCAGTCTCACCTAAACATGGTCTCTTAATGCTCTTCAATATAAACATACACAAAAAGGATGAGATGACAACGGTGACATAACACAACAAACATAAACAAAGAAAACGCTTGTAAAAATTTTAATCAATGACAATATACAACTCAAAGGACAACAGGAGATAGTGGGAAAACACTGGAGTAATAATCAAAAAAAAGTGTCAGAGAGGAAAAAACTAAATAAAAGGCAGGACTGCATCAGGGATCCAGACCGACAGAGGAACAACAAAAACTTCAGGAGAGACATTCATTGATTTGCTAACAACTATCTGTCTTTTTCTCCGATTTCAATGAACAGCAACAATGCAAAACAAGTAATCATGGGGTGAGTAAAAGCAACATTCACCAAGGAAAATGTGGAACACCTGATATATACGTTTAAGCACACATGACTCCTCAGAGTTACACTCCAACACCCAAGGATCACAAGTTGTTAAGGATTACCTTTTTCTCAGTCATTATCAACCTTTGATCACATTGAAACAGCTTGTAGCTAAAGCTCTCCCTTTGTTTAACCCTTCTTACACCACAACAGTGTTGGATTTATGGTTGAATCTGGCCTTTTGCATCGTATTAGTGGGTTACAGTGTGTTGCTAAAGGAAGGGGCTGAGGGGTTGGTTTGTCAGGGGGGGTAAATAGTTCTGCTCTGGTGTCATGAAACATACGAACAAAGCGGTTTGTTTAAAATTCAGCCGGGAAGCAGAGGAGCCACAGAGCGAGCGGTGTCGGTGGGAGCTGCAGTGAAACGACTCGAATTGTGCAGTCTGTGCGGGTCTGCGACCATGCAGCCCCACAGGCCTGCTGGGTACCAAAAAGCCTACAAATCCCGTTTGTCATGGAAGGTCACAGAGCATCACGCTGAGCAGAGACAGGCCACGAACATGCAGTTGTGAAAGAAACAGCACAGGGTAGCAAACGAATTGGTTAGTTTTTTTTTATTCATGTTGGATTTTGTTCACGACTGAAGGTAATTTATCACACCTGATATAAAAACCATATGTGGTGCCCCCCCCCCCTCTGGATGTGGACATCTGACTCAAAAACAGCCTCTGTTGTTTGATGGTTGAGTTAACGACAAAAATCGAGACCCGGACAGGCTGCAGCGTTCCGTCACAGGAAGGGATGATCAGGTTGAAAGTCAAATAGATGTGGGCTCTTTTACATCCAAGTCAGACTCAGCCGAGCTCCAACAGTGGAGGGAAGCTGCAGTGGCACCCAATAATGACGTATGCGGGACTTTCATATAAGTGCGCCACAGCTGGTTAAATTTACAGGACGAAGCAGCTTTCCATGTCAGAAAAAAAGATGATTCACTCGATTCAAAGACAAATATTTTCCTTTGACATCAATTTGGAGTATTGTGGTGAATCAATAAGAAAACACACCTCAATATGAACAAAGTGAGGAGCAATATCAGGTCTGACTGTGTTTTTTACACTAAGTACAGTCAGACATAAAAGGGCAGAAGTTAAGCTGCCCGTTGGAATCATTATAACACACTCGCAGCGTCTTTAGAGCAATTATGAAGAAATGATCGGAGAAGCTTCAAAAAAAGGAAGTAAAATGAAGTGGAAGAAATGACACAAAGCAAAACAGGAAGCTGCTGGAAACCAAAGGGAATGTTTGGTGAGTGTGTCGGCAGCGTTTCTCCCTGCGAGAGGCTCAGACTGGGACAGACCGCACGGCGAGTGAGTGCTGTCGGGCTGCAATGGAAGCGTCGGTTTGGTTTAGCGGCGCGGCTCGTTATCGTTAAGTGTGTGCGTTTTGTCGTGGGTGTGTGTGGAAGGTGGGGTGCTCATGGCTGTTTCCTTGGGGAGAATGGCGGACCGAGGGCGAGGGGTCAGTGTCTTGGGGGTATGGGGGGGGGGGTCACAGTGGACATGAGGCGAGGTCAGATCCGGGGCAAATACTTCTCAATAAATTCCTTTACAGCCGCCATCTCCTGCAAGAGAGCAGACTAGATGTTGGTACAGATCACTGATTCATCACAAGACACAAGAAAAGTTGAAAGTTCTACTCTGAACATGTTCAAATGTTTTACTTATCATCTACAATATTCAAATTCAAAAATCGCCCAATTCATCCCATTTGTGTCCTGGCTTCTGCTTTTAGATGAAGCTTTCAATCCCACCATTATTCCTCCACCGCCTGTAGACAAACTTAGCGGTGATAAATCCCTCAAATGTAATTCTTCTTTTTTCTTTCTTTCTAAAACTAACTAATACTGTGTGAGAAATGTCCATCTCATTTTGAGATATTTATTTCTTATTTAAACAAAAACTTAAAGACACTTTTCACTTGTTTGACTGGTGGATATTTAGTTTATTTCGAGCTGAAAAAAACAAAGTGTGATGGGAGTTTGGGGGCGGGTCGCTGTACCTGAGGACAGGAGCTATGAGGGAGCCCTGCGTAGGTTTTGAAACTGATCATTTGTGGGTCGACTATCTTTCCGAGTTTCTCTGCTGTCATGGCACCAAAGTGCCGGGGGATCATCACGTCCAAGTCGCCGTGGCACTGCAGGATCGGGAGGTTCTTACTGGCGGTTGACGCCTAGAGGAGGAAAACACAGCAGGGCGCTTTTCTCTCTGTCGGCTTGTGGTTCAAATAACGGTGAAATACAGTGCAGCCAAGAGAAAGAACATCTGCAGTTTGTGGGGCAGAGCAAACAGAGAAGTGTGTCATTGCTCTGCAGTAAATATGTCACTGTACCGATGGGAAAGTCCTGTGAAGTGGGAGCCAACAGCTGAGCGCCACCACACCGGCCAACTGATGCTGGCCGGTCAAGGCTGTGTACAAGGCCAAGGCTCCGCCCTGCCAGACACAAACACTCAATTACACACACCAACAACACTGTCTGGCAGCTCATTCTCAAGTTTGACGATGCGACAGCCAAACAAAACCCCTAAAATGCGAAAATCCCACCTGAGAGAAGCCACCCAGGATGATACGGTGAGGGGGGATCCCGTTTTTGGCCTCATGCTCGATTATGGCCTTGACTGTGGAAACAGGGAAACATTGGAGGGCGAAGCAACTCATTAGAAGTCAAACTCCAGTTGAAGTTACCAGACGTAGCAAAGAAAAACAAGTTATCAACATGCTTAATGAAATTATCGCTAAAGACTGACTGAACGGTGATAAATTGGGAACTTCTATGAATTCATGCTCTTCATTACAACATATTTGGCCAATCAGGTGAAGCCTTTCTGGCCCAGGTTTGTCTAGCGAGTCACATCATCACTGAAACACAAAAACCCACTTGTGTGTTCTCCTAGTACCATGCAGCCTCTTCCTATTACGACTGCTGCTTGTTACTGCGATTATTCAAACTCAATCTCTGCAGCCTGAGCGGTCACGTTTTGGTGACATCAGTGCGAAAAGGCTGCTCTGCTGCTCGCTTGTCATTCACACTCACTGTTGTCTGCTGCCTTCTTGATTCCAGTCTCGTCCTCTGGGGAATCAGGGCTCAGACCCATGAGGTCAAACCTGCACACATGCAAAAGCCAGCGAAACAAAAATCAATGGACACAATCGCACTATTGTCTTTGGCAATATGGGGGGTGGGGGTGGGGGCTATTGTGGCATAGAAGGGGAACAATTGCAACCAGTGTTGAGCTGAATGCCGCCTCTTTCATCACGCCAACTCACCATGCGGGCATCGACACCTTCATGTTGAGAGTGACGGGGATCGGGGGCCTGCAGCGGGGAGAGGCAACAACAACATGAAGCAGCAGCTGTGAGCTACATGCAGGCGACAGTTTCACCTCATATACACAGAATAAATGTTGGCATTCGCGAACGTAACGTAGCGTTTCCTTTTCTTTGCTTCACACGCTGAGGAGGCCAGAATTAAACAGCAGAGCTTCTTCCCGCTGACAAGTTGCAGCCTCAGAAACATGAAAGCTGAAGGAAGAGAAAAGCAACACTCACGCGTGGGGGCAAATAAACTTGACGTAAGGCAGCTGGATCCCTGTCAGAGTGTCAGCCCACCCGTGCCTGGTCCAAAACAGAGAGAGCAGCTCTGGGTTTCTCATCCAGCAACATTTACAGACATGCTCAACACGCAGCCTGAACTTTCTCAGCTAGAACAGTTTCTTTTCCTTTAAAATCGGGCGTTTCAGATTTTCTCCACAATCTGGATTTGTGTTGGAATCACAGAGAAGCTTCGTGACGATGCAAAATTAAATGTCCAAACCTGAACCTCAAACTGTCACATCACTCTGTTTTCACCCATGTGAGAAAGGTTGGGCTAATTTTGGTCGACTAATTATTTTACAGCTATTTTTGATTCAAAGACGAGGTCATGGCTGCGAACAGCGACTTCAGACACCAAATCTACTCCGAGATAAAAATCCCACCATGATTTTCTTAAAACATTCTTGTCACACATTGATATTAAAGATTGAGCCACTGAGAGGTTTAGTCCACGAGTTTACTCGGGTCGGTTTTAGGGCCTTTATTTGTTGGTATTTCTTGCCACCAGGTACTTTAAAGTACCTGCTCAGGCACAGGATGACCCAGGACATCTGACCCCGCCTCAGTAGATGGTGCTGTGTCTTTTATAACACGATGTGTATCAAACTAGTTTGGGTCAAACTGAAAAAGATAAACATGGACACATGTAGCAGCAGCTCAACTTTTCTTTGCATCATCCAGGAGTGATGAGGTCCGAATAACGGACGACATCACGCAGGTTCTTCTGACGTCTCCACTTAAGTTTGGGAAGTGAAATGAAAACTGAAATGGCAGCAAAACTCACCCTGAGTCTCCCAACCCATGAAGGAAAATCACCTGCAGCACATAGACAACAGCCACGATTAAAAGTGTAACACAAAGAAACAGTTCAGGTACAAACTCATTTATCTGCTGATGGGAGGCGACTGTGTCCCACTTTTATTGTGTGATTAACAGCCGCCATAAAAACAACTAAAGAGAGTCTCTGTGGCTCTTTCAGGTGAGTGAGGGGCCTCCTGTACAGGGCGTGCTCCTGCTCAGTGTGTAGACTTGTTCCCAACAATAAAAAAACCCAACAGGTGCCAATTTTCAGCACAAGCCAAGAAAAAGCTCCTGCTGCCAGTTTCCACATGCAGCGCCCCCCGCAGAGACAACACAGAGGCAGTACCGACAGTTTGGACAGCTGGCACGTCAAAGACTTTGGAGATCAGAGCACTTTTCTCCTCTGAGTCGCCGCCAGCACGCTCTGATCCCGTGTTCAACGAATCCCTGCATGGTGTCTGACAGGAGACCCCAAGAACACACTCCGATTCACCCGAGCGTCAACACGCCACACTACTGGTTGCACCTGCAGGTGAAGCCACAGGTGGTGCCTTTCAGTGCTAATGGACTTGGTTGATGGACTTTTACTTATCCAGCCCATTAAACTGCTGGAGGAGCCTCAACGCGTCTTACAAACACCCCCAAGGTGGCGGCTGCCATGTCAGCTGTTTGCACAGCACTGCGGACTGCTTGACATTTAGTATCTTTTGTGGGACACTCTGACAGTGTGAGATGGGGATCGAACCACCAACCTTTGCGTTGTAGGTCAGTTTGCTCTGATGCCTCAGAGTTTCTGCGTTTACGGACACCAAAAATCTCTCAACTTTAACAAATTTCTGGTCTGATGGTGGAAGAAATTTGTGGATTTTTCTGCAATTTGGAGTAACTCTATCATCATTTTCTTTGTATAAAGCAGTAAAAAGTCGCTTCTTGCCTCTTTCAACAAAGTTTGACACAAAGTGTCATTTGAGTTTGTCGGCAGATAACGGGGACCAGTCGTTTCTTGCCTCTTCCAACAAAGTTTGACACAAAGTGTCATTTGAGTTTGTCGGCAGATAACGGGGACCAGACATGGACACGGTTTAAGGTCACGAGGAGAACCGAGAGCACACAAAGATTGTGAGGGACAGATGCTGATTTTTCATGACTGCGTCCCCAGATTGTCTCCACTACAGCAAAACTTGATCAAAAGCCCAATGAAGCAGAAGCAAGTCGCTGCTTTTATTCACAGTGTGGCCTGAATGTCACTTTGTCGGCTGAAAACATCCAAAGAATTTATGTTGGATGCTCAAAATGAAAACAACTCTTCATCAGGATCAGAGATCTGGTTTTACATAAAGGTTTATAGCAAAGTTCTCCGTCAGATGAGGCTCATAACTGGATGACTAGATAACTGGATAACTACAATGACTAAATTTTTGTTAGTATGTGGAGGCTGGAAGTAAGCTGAGCTCTCCATCCGGCTGCCTGGCCCATCGATGGCGCACAAAACGCCCCATTGTCCCAACGCCATGTTAGAAACAGACAGAAGGAAGTCTCTGTTATCATGATGCTGACGGCTCGTCGCCGCCGACCCCCATCGGTGCTTTTTAAGACGTGTCTGAGATAGAAAGTGAAGAAAGCGTGAGCGGACTCACCGCCGCGGTCTCCTTCTCCGTCCCGGACACCGTCACGGCCTCGGCGAGCAGCGGCACAGACATGTTGTTGCCACACATACACTGTAAAGAGGTGCTGGGAGAAAAGACACACAAAGCAGAGGTCAGCTGACCGCCCGCTCGCCACACGGCGACACGCAACACGCCGTCACATGCGCACCAATCTAAGAGGTGCTTCGACGTCTCAGACATCGGAAAGCTTTCTGGTTTGAACATTAATAATGTTGAAACTTTCCACATGATCGACTGAACTGAAATTCTGCTCAGAGTTAATGATTCTACATTCATTCGCTTCTTGAACGTGAGAACTTAAACTATACGGGTGTACATGTACATAATATTTATGTATCTCTGTTTTCTTTAAGAATTTTACATATATATTAAATATTTATCCCCCAATTGCTTTGTGTATAACAATTCTTGTTGACTTTATCCTCGAGGAAGGAAGCAAAAAGGTTATTAGCAGATAGGACCGTAAAAAAACTAAAGCATGACGGTTTTACAATTCCGACTCATTTTTCTTGTCAATGACTGAATGATTAACAGCTCCACATAAAAATGTCACCAAGGTTGAGATGTTCCTTGAAGGAGGAAAAGAGGTAAAGGAGGTATGCGGGTGTGTGTGTGTGTGTGTGTGTGTGTGTGTTCCTCTTGAGATCCAAATACTGAAAAGAGTTGCTTGAAAATATGCTCAACACTAAATGCAATAAAGTTTGCTGTTCTCCAAACTCTCTGCAATCAAACAGTCAAATGACCTCGATGTATTCAAATAGTAAAAACAACAGGGATAATTAAAATGACAACTTTGCATGCGCACAGACATCAGCTCGTCCAGGCATCCAGGAGACCTGTGAGTGTTGTTTCCTACATCACTGCCCTCTACAAAGAGCGCCGGCGCCACTCTGCACCTTCAAAGTCGGCGAACATTGTGTCACTATGGAGCTGCTGGTAACATGTAACAGCAGCTACGAGGTGTGTCATTGGTTTGTGGCGGGCAGGTCTCCGTCATCTGGGAGTGACGGGACTCATTAACGAAATGAAACGTGCTCCCCCGGTGAATCCGCCGCAGAGCGCCGTGACTCAGCCGTCGATAAACACACCAGGTCGTCATTTCAAAGTAAAGTCCCGGCTGTAAAAAGCCTTCACTCCTTAACGGCCCTGAACTTCCTGCCGATGTCGGGCAGATCTGACGGCACGCTGCCTGATTGGCAAACAGGCGGTGGGGAGATGCCAGAAACTCGAAGGTTAATGTGTAAACCTCCAGCGGGAATTCACCCCATGGGTGGTAAAATCCCGCCACTGCAGCACAGCGCCATTTACTTCACCCGCAGCCTGAGTGCGTTCATCAATCAACAGGATACAATCATCTGATGATCGGATCAAGAGTGAAACATCTGTGTGAGCAGGTGGTGAATGAGAGGTTCTGCCTCCTGAACAGTGATGCAAAATACTGTTTATTTACCTTTGAATTCAACCTCATATGTGTTGCTTTTGAGTCTGACCTGAGTGTTTTTCTTCTCAGTTCTCACCTCCTCCACAGGTCACAGGTCAGTTTAACCAAGAACACATTCCGTGCTGCTGTAATTACCAAACATGATGCGACCTGTCACAGTTATCACAGTCAGAGATGTTCTGACGCAAAAACCAACAACAGAATCTCAGAATTCAAAGACACTACAAGCATCCGTGGGAAGGTGGAAACACTGGACAGTCTATTCGAAGGGGTCGGACTCCAAACATGGTGGCAGATGAAAAAAAAAAAATCTAAGAAAAGGCATTTAATCATTCATGCACTACTTCCTTTCCACCTGTTATCTTCCACAACAGCTTCTAACCGAGACCAGCAGCATGAAACGCTGCGTGGGCTTTCAATGCACCCGCTAAGAAACAATGGTTCACTGCAGGAGGAGGCTGCTGGTTAAAAATAGTGTCGCGCTGTTTATGGGCATTTGGCCCGAATCAGGCTGTGGCGTTAAAAAAAGAAAAGGTAAAAAGTTTGGTCAACTGAGCAGGAACCTCATTAATGTTCGCCCAACACACAGTTTAAGTTTGTCTCTTAAAAAGCAAATGCAGCTCAAATATATATTTCTGTTTTGCATGGCAGCACATTGCTGTCAAAATAAAGTCAACGTAGAAAGAACAATACAAACGAGATGGTGTGTAATACTGGAATAAAGCTGGAGAAATATGTGTCATGGATTAGTTTGGAAGGAGACTGAAGCCTCATGTAGTTTGTTTGGGATGAGAAAAGAGAAACAAGAAGGTTTTGGGCACTTCTGGCAACGTTTTTCAGCCTTTTACCTGAAATAAACATGATCATTTAGAGCAGTACATGTGCTTGTATTTAAAAAATCTGATAGTTGAGGGTTAAAATATGTAACTAGTTGACAGATTACCTTACATGTTAGTAAGCCTTTGAGAGAGCATGTTGTGGGCACTGATTGGCTCACCAGACGCTCAAGATGACTCAGTAACATTGTTGAATCAATACGAGCTTCCTCACAGGCTACTTTTAAAAACTGGGAAATAAAACATATCAGAGGAGGAGAAATGTCGCTGGTGCTGCAGCCAACTTAAAGCGCATCACGAGTCTCCGTCCTGCGTGACTCTCATTACGTTGAACCGCACACGGAGGCGAGCTGCGGTCTGCGCGGACCTCCGGCAGGCTGCTGCACTCACGCTGCTCCCTGCCCGGTGCCTCCGGTTGGCTGGCAAACAACAGGATAATATGCGGCACTGAGTGACAGGCAGCCCCCCACCCCTCCCTCCCCCTACATCCACCCCTCCTCACCCACACCATCCTCCAGCAGCAGCGGCGGCGCATTGCCCCGATCCCCGCCTGCTGCCGCTCAATTTTACCCGTATGGAGGCTCCCGGACCAGGACCGCGTTAAAACACACAAGTGATGCCGTGAGATAACGGGGGTTGGCGTCCGCGGTCGAATCGGGTGTTGCGGAGGAAGGACACAATGAATGGATGAAGCTTAAAAACAATACACGGATCATCATCATCATCATCCACAATGGTGATGGCAAAGCCGCTCCTGTCCCAAAAACACACACACTGATTGACTCCCGAGCTCCGCCGACGGCTTTAATCCCGGTTTATTTAGCCGCGCGCACACGTACACACAGACACTGCCGCGCGCGCACGCAGACACACTTCTACACAATACCCAAGGCTGCTGCCGCTGGTGGAGCTGCTGCTAGCTAACGGTGCACACACACATATAGAAATGTATTGTCTCCTGCCGGTTTGCCCTCCAATGCGACCGTTAGCGAGCAAATGTTATCACGAGACACTGTCTGTTTTTTGGAGGGGCCTTCTAGCGACGGAAAAGCCCCTCCAGCGTTCAGTTTAGCCGGGTAAATGGTGTATAAAATCAGAAATCGAGGCCCGCTAGCGGATACAAACGCATCCACTCACCGCTTGCTGTCCCAGTTCACGACGGAGCGGAAGTTCCGCCACTGTCCGCGGCACACCAGCAGGGGGCGGAGCCAGGGCGTGATGACGTTTCCGCATAGCAACGCCCTAACGAAACCGAAATAATTTTTATCTGTGGCTTGTTTCATTTATTTGAGTTTTAAATGACTTTGTTCTTCGATGACATTTTTATTATAAAAAGGGAGTCAGGTGAGTTTTGTCTCTTAACGGACAAAAATCTCCATAATAACAACCATAGAAGAGGAGATGACTTCCTGTGTATTTGCTGCCAAGTCATTGCAACACTGATCTGTCTGAAGACATCATTCTCGATAAAATAAGAAAAGATGAAAAAGACTGAAAACCCACCAACTTTGTGTTTCTTTAAATTGACCTCATATTTGTAAAGCTGATCCAATTTTGCTATATTTCTCCAGTTGTTTCCCCTTAAAGATATGCCAAGGTCTCATCAACCGATCTGCTTCGGTTTCAGGATGCTATTTATCCTGAAAGTTAGAGTGAAAAAGAGCAGAGAACAACAAAAATAATGCAAAATATTCCTTTATTTTTTTTCTTCTTTCTGAGATACAACTCCATTAAAAGCCATGCATTTCAAAAACCTTCCCAGCAAAAGCTGCCCTTGGGTTCACACATTCCCATAAATGACCTCAGAGATATCAGTACCACACTGGAATTAAAGCAACTCAATTATGGATGACAACACACCATCGTAGAAAAGTGATGAGGTTATTCATTTTAGATTATCGCAAGAAACACAAGCCGCAAAGCTTCACAGAGGTGAATATTTGTAGGGAACGATGTTTGCTGCCGTTTTCTATGGACTTATGTTGAAGTCCAACTCACACAGATGTCGGAAAATAACTAACTGAACTGTCTCATCTGTACAGTGAACTGAAGCAACACAAACATCTTGGAGAAGGAAAACATCCAGTCACTGTTGACAATGCAGTACCTAAGTGATCCACTAGGTGGCAACGTGCCTCAGTGTGGAAACTTGCTTTAATTTTGTTTTTTGTGTCATTGCACCTTTTTAAAGTGGTCGGTTTCCTTCGCTTCAGCTGTTAAATGGGGAACAGCAGACCTAACTGGGTGTTAGTTATGTCGTGCTTTGATTAGGAAAGAGTTCTGCCCACAGAAGCCTTCAGACGTCCTTCCAGACACGTCTGTCTCCAGACATCTCGTTGGGTCCTCGTCGGGCGTCTCCGACCTGCTGGTGCACAGCGCTGAATTCATCTTCGCCTCCTTCTCCTCCTCCTCTTCTCCCTCACATCCTGCAGCTCTCACGAAATGAAGTTGGTCTGCGGGATGATGCTCTCCACCTTGTGGTCTGCAGGGTTCGCCGAGGCCTCGTAGTTACAGATGGTCACTTCATGTCTGTGAGCCTTCCAAACAGACGAGGACAAACGGGGTGAGCGGTTGTTTGAACATGTTAGGAGATTAAGGATTAGACGACAGCTACTTAATTTCAAATGAGCAGCGACTGACCTCTGAATACTCCCCTCTGAGGCCGATGTAATACACCCGCGTGCTCTCTGCGCCAAAATTCTTCGAGATGTGGACGGAGAGATGATTGACGTTGGTGAAACGAGCGATCCTAAAACACAGAAGATGAGGGAGACAGAGTTGAGACATGGTCCCCGCGGAGACACAGAACAAGGTCGCTTTCCGGCTCGTGTCGTTTCGGCTGAACGTTTCACGCTAGATCGACACTGTGATGGATTTCAAGGGCGTCGCCCAGCAGGAGGTTGGAAGCAGCGAAGCGAACGTGACACCGTGTTGTTACGGAAACGAGAGAAAGTGAAAACAGCTACGCTCACTTGGTGGGGTACTCCAGCTCGGCTGTGGGGTCTCTGTTGAGCCTGAAGGCCTGTTCGGGTTCTTTGCCCGTGTCGTCAAAGGACATGTGAGGGATGTTCTTGTAGCTGGATGCACAAAAACACGAGCAACAGGAGAAATTTAGCTCCGCGAAATATCCGACAGGGGAAGAAACGCGGCTAAAATACTGTCAAAGGAGTTACAAAGAGAAACGCTTACAGTCGTATCTCCGCCGGATGGGAGTCATCGTCCTCACCGGAGATGATGATGCCCTTCAGCTTCACGCTGCCTGTGAATCTGAAACACAGCAGGAACCTTCAGGAAAACGCAGGAGCTGCCACAGGGAACTAAAACATCACAGGAACTTTTTCTCGACAGCGCTTTTTTGACTACAGTGCCAAGTCAGAAACCCAAAGTGGGCGTGGCTAACGCAGCTTTCTGCTGGCGTGGAGGTGGCTTCTTCTCACGCTGCTTAAAAATGTCCTGACCAGAACAACCTTTGTCAGTGCAAAGACACAAAACAAACTGCTCTGTTCTTGCAGTTGGGAAACAGAGGTGACGATGATGGTGATGATGATGGTCACTCACGGGATGTTGAACAGCAGCTCTTCATCTGCGTCACTCTCCACAAACTGCGGTAGAGAAAACAGGCCTGTAAACATGGTAGCAGCGGATCCACTTTGACTCCATCCTTCCGGAACATTCTCAGCATTTCAAGACCTTCTGGACATTTTATCAGGTCACTTCTCTACACATTTTTGTCACGTTTTGACATTATAGCATGTCTCCTTTAGATCATTTTCAAAATTTATGTTGACTATTTGTGTTGTGTTGACCACAGGAAACTGACTTTGGTTGTTTTAACTGTGATTTTATGCGTCTCTTGCATTTATCTTAGGTCTTAAATGATCATTTAATGACCAGTTGAGTTTTCTTTGCGCTTTAAAAGGTTATTTGGCATCGTTTTGTCTTAGAGACTCTGAAGGATTCCTGGGTTTTTATCCTCTTCGTCATCTAAAAAGTCTCAAGTTTTTCTTGTCATTTAGCGTCTAATTGTTGTAACGTTTGGACAGACAGTGCGTCACCCCTTTTGACTCTCTCCCACGTGTGCGGTCTGACGCCCCCCCCTCGCTGTGGGGCGGTGAGGCCCGGCAGCCTGTCCCGGCGGAGGGGCTGCGGGTGTCCGTTACCTTGTCCCGGTCGCCGCGCTGGTCCCAGGGCTTGAACACCTGCTTCCCGTCTCCGTCTCTGCTCTCGTTCAGACACTGGAGCTTCTCCAGATCGATGCGCCGGTACAGTCCGTACTCCAGGCCGCGCTCCGCGGGCTCGTGCTCCCCCTCGCACCCGTGCCCGTGGCCGTGCCCGTGGCCGTGACCGTGTCCGGACATGCTGGAGCAGAAAATGCAACGAAACGACGCAGCAGCAGAGCAGACTTTATAGTGAGAAATGAGCTCAGCAAGTTTCACTTGGTCGCGTGAAGCGAACTGACACGAGCGTCAAGTCGGAACAAGGCAACGAAACTACTTCCTCTTATGGGATTTCAAAATAAAACCACTACCGCGGACAGTTACTTCGTATAAATCCGAGGTGTTTTAAGAAAAACACACTGAAACTATGAAACATTATTTATGATAATAACAATAAGGGTCAAAGAAAGATCTGAAAAATTGAAATAAAGCAGGAATCATAAAGATTCCACGTTGCGCGGGACAAGTTTACTAAACGATATTGCCTATTGCACTTCTTAATACTTCTGACAACTCATAAAAACTGTTTCAAACCAAAAATGTGCCTCAGGTTATTTACAAGTTTTGAGAGAATCATATGTTCCCTCATCATAATGTACCAAATTTAAGAAAACGCGAGCAAGACATTTTATTTTGTCAAGAATAAACACCACAGACAGGATGTTTTCGTATATTAGTATGGCGACTTTTATAAGATCTAAAACAAAACACGGGTGATGATTGGTCCGTGTTTTGTTTTCGCCACACGTTGAACGCGTCACAAACCACAAACATCACGGATCATTAAACAACGAAACAAAAGTAAAAGTAAAAGTTTTCGGTCGCTGCTGAAAAGAGTTCCTGTTTTCATTTAAAACGTTTCATTTACGGAAAATTGACTCAAACACTGTGTAGTTTTGAGTCAAAGACACATTTATTCTCTATTGATTTGCTTTTATATCTGCCCAAACAAAAATATGATAAAACAGGAAGTGTGTAACAATATTTGAGTCCCACTGCTCTGAGCAGATGCTCTCAAAAATAGTTCCACATCTGAAGCGAAACCGAAGAGTCCGTTCGTCGGTCAACGGAACAGCTTCACAAAGAATGTGCCCTCTCGCGGTCATATGTGTAACTACAAGTAAAATAAAGCCTAAAAGAAGCTCTTTACGGCTGTAGGCTCTCTTGTGGTCAGACTCGGTCACCACAAGTCAAATGTTCCCCGTTATGAACGGCTTCCAGCTATTTTCTTCAAAGTGAAAGTTTTTATAGTGGCGTTTTATGACAGAAAGCTACGGAACAAAATATGGCGTGAATCAGTTGGAGGACACACCTGGTTTTCTTTCAGACTCACAATGAAGTGATGAGAGTCACAGATTCATGGTGCACAAACACACACAGAGAGTCTTGAAGGGCAAAAAGTCAATTTTAATAAAAATGACCATATAACATTTATTAAAATCTAATAAAATTACATATTTTTTTTTATTCTACGTCACTTCGGGAACATGTCGAGGGGTTCCAAGGTCCCAGTGTTGAAAATAAATACATGACTCGTTGGCGCGCACTGAAACTGCAGATGTCCTATTGACATGGTTTGTATCGTTTCCTCCTGCAGACTCAGAGCTGTCGCTCACAGTGAAGCAGAAACGCACACACACACATACACGCGCGCACACACACTCGACAGCAGGGAAACTGGATCTGAAGCCAAAGGAGGGATGAAACGAGCCTACAAGGTGTGTGTTGGTGCGTCGTTCATGGACACACCGGGATTAGATCCAGTCTTACAAAGAGAAGAGCTTCATGCACACTGCAGTGGGACACAACCAGTCTGTGACCGTCCTCTCGCGTCTCCCACCGTCCGATCAAACAGGACAAACAACAAAGGACTCTTTAAAATCTAAACATTATTTCTTTGACGTTCTTTGTAAGAAGTTCGACATTTGGAGGAATTTGTTTTGTTCCTTTACGGAAGATGAAACTCCGTTCAGCAGCAAAAAGACCTAAAACAGAGAGAAACGGCTGCTCGAATTCTGCAACTTTTGTTTTTTGTTACATCTGCGTCTCTGCAGCTTCTCATGACCGCAAAACAGCTCTTTGAAACACTTCGGTCAGATTCAGATTTCATGCAGATGAAAGAAAACAAAAATGTCGTTCGTTCCTGTTCAGACGCTTTTTCATGCGGCCGTTTCGCTCCGCTTCCACTCTCTGCCTGAAACGACGCCGGCAGCCGGCTGGATGAAGTTTACCCCCCAAAATCTGCAACCGATTAAAAAGACGACTTCTCAAGAGGTCCGTAGAGAGCAAAATGTCGACGTCACAGGATTTGATGATGATTTAGAGTTTTAAGTACGACTTTAAAATACCTTAAAAACATACGCGATGAGAAATAATACAACCGTTTCTTTTACCCACCAAATACTGTGAAGTTTGTCTGACGTGTCGGGCAGGTCCAGATGAAGTTGCAGGAGGTGAGGGTGTGTGTGTGTGTGTGTGTGTGTGTGTGTGTGTGTGTGTGTGTGTGTGTGTGTGTGTGTGTGTGTGTGTG
>JASSRZ010000054.1:1744401-1756964 GCA_032164315.1 Malacoctenus gilli | reverse complement strand
AAATATTGTTGCGTTATGAAGCTGTGGCTCGTTATTTCTGTTAAAATTCACCTCTTTATTTGCCTCTAATTGAGTGTCGTGTGATTTCAGTTACCTTATCGTCAGACATCTCATCACAGTCTTACATAAACATGTCATCGTGACCGACTAAAGCGCTGATGTTGGTGTGTGAATGAGTGACTGCAGACCAGCGTAACTTTTAACGAGCCTTCTTACGTCACAAACGAACGCGGGAGGTCAAAGAGTTTTGAGCAATAACACGAGAGACCTGCTGGAGGCTTTTACTTTGAAAGGCCAGACATAAGAAAGTAAATTGTCTCAGCAACATCAAAAAGGATAAAACCGTTTGTTTCAGACCGACCTTCATCGCTCTCGATGAGCGGCTCGTTGTCCTCGCTCTCGTCCGAAGAGGCGGCGTTGATGGAGTAGCCATTTGGCGGCGGCATGTCAGGGTCCGGGGGGGGGGGGAGCGGCGGAGGTTCGGTCGGGGCAGCGGCGTCAGCGAGCCATCGCAGGAGGTCTGAGGGAAGGAGACGAACGCACGCCGGAACGACGACTCGGTCAGAGAGGATGTGAGATGAAGGCGGGGCTTAACACCACGTCAGGTGGCGGCGCTCATCAGGTTCCAACATGTTTGTTGTTCGTGACAAGGTGACGCACCGATACTTCTGCTTCCTGTTTTCTGCTGAAGCGGCAGAAGAGCCAATCGAACTCTGATGAAGAGGAAAAAAGAAGATGATGAAGAAGAAAAACAGGGAATCAGACTGTTTGTTAACTTCCAGTCTGGCAGATTTATTCTGGAACATTAAACTTGACTTGTGAAGCAAAAACTTTGAATCTAAGTTGAAAATATTTTGATAAACTCCTCAATCCACAGTTTCATCTCCTAAATTCTCGACAAACTCGCCAACTTTATGTGCTGAACGACACAGAACGAACCTGTCCGTGAAAGTGTTTTCTGGTTCGTTTCTCTGTTTCACTTCTTGCAGCAGCTGCTGTTTCCAGCGCTCACTTTCACTCATCTGCACCACTCATTTGAGGAACGAAGGAGCCAATCGCAGACGTCAGCGGGGCGAAGGCGAGGACCAGACTGGACGGGTCGCCGGCCCATCGCCACGCGGCGAACTTTAGAGTCGCGAAGTGACCGTGACAAGAACATGCTGCGCAGAAAGGCCCCGTCTGGGCTCGAACCCTGAACCGACCACGCCGTGAGGCCAGAGCGCTCGCCGTACGCTGTCAGTGAGGCCTGTTTCTGCTGGACTTTCACGTCGGTTTTCGCCGCTTCTGCTTTGCGCCGACACGTCAACAAACACCGAGAGCGAGCCCTTCACATTTCACTGTTCTTTCTTTCTTTCACTTGTTCAGATAATTACTGGAAAACTTCAGATCAATAAACGGGAGGAACAAAAACAGATAAGTTGTGTTTAGGTAAACACTTGGTGAACAATCTTGTTTTCACACGTTCACACAAGCAGATAAATCTGTTCGGGAACAAACCGCCAATCGAAAAAAGTTGCCAGGTTTGCTTTTTTTTTTGGTGTCATGTGAGCGTTTGAAGGTTTACAGTAAGGAAGTTTTTGGAGTTCTTGTGCGAGAAGTACTAGATAAACAGGTTTCGTGGGGAAACACATGAGAGGCTGAATTAGTGAAGTGGTGACTGTGAAATGTCTGCTTCGCGTCTGTCTCTCTCTGAACGATGGAGTTTCAACAGTTTAGGTGATTTCTGTCAGCTTGTACTTTGATTTTAATCTCTTACAACTGTGCTTAATAGTGTGCTTATTGAAGTATGCCTTCGATAGTTACTTTGAGGTTACTGTGCAATCATGTGCTGTGCATCTCATGGGGCAAACTGAAGGCCAACAGCAGGGCATCAGAGGTGAAAAAAAGACCATCAATACATGCAGTCATTTTAGCAGCAGTGAATGATGACAAAGCACAAACACTGTCTGCCCACAGCAAAAGACCACAGACTGCAGAAAGCAAGACACGTGTCTGCCAGGGAGTGTGTGTGAATCATGAGGTCCTCTGAGCCCATCGCACTTCCCTGGCACGATCAGCGAAAACACAATGACACATTCCTGTTCGCTTTCCACCTCCTCTGACAGGATAAGACAAAAGATGGGCCCGAAAAACCAACGGAAAATCACATTTTGAAGTTATTTGGAACTGGTTTGACTGTAGTCTCCATAAAAAAACATCCAACATAATAGAAAAACCTTGAAAACAGCTTGTTAATACCAAGTTTTTCATGTTTATTCATATTTATCTATTCTATTTTTTTACTTTTTCTTCCTGGAAAAACTTCCTGCTCTCTCATATATGCTGGTTTGCATGACTTTGTTCTATATTTATACTTTTTACACTTCTTTGCATCCTTAGCTGCTGTAAAAACTGGAATTTCCCCCAGTGGCACTAATAGGAATATATCTAATCACTCGAATCTGTTATAAACAAATAAGAACCAAGTCTTTAACGCTTAAATATTGACCTTCAATAATTCACCTCATGTTCAAGAACTGTCATTTATGTCTAATTTCAATGCAGAGAGACGTTTCATCCGGAAACTGAACACAGAAAACAACATTTATATAACAAAAAAACAACAAAAGGAATGTGTAGGTAAAAGTGATTGTGTGAAAAAGATAAACGTGTTAAGCTAAACGTGCGATAAGAACGAGTGAAAACGGCCCGGTGGACATAATAGGTTAAAAACAGAGTAAAGACAAAGAGTTATTCATTTCTTGACCTGTGTTGGTTCAACAGCTGTACTTAATGTATTCCTCTTCAACAAGAGCGTGTTTGAGTATTATCTGAATTCAGCTTACCTTATGGACAATTTAGATCCAGAGGCACTTGTTGTGACAAGATAAAAAGTCAGAAAATCGATGGCTTGTGTCACATCGCAGCAGGCGAGTCAACAAACAACCTGCGCTTCTGTTTTTCTCCGCCGGAGAACTCCGGTCACATGAGCATCGCGCCTCTGGGGCAGTCTGAGAAAACGCTGATCTACAAAACAACTGGAAACGCTACGTCTCGTTCAACTTCATCGAATCCGTCCGGTGTCAGCATGTTGATGTTTTGCTGCTAAAGCGGTAGCCGGAAAATCACGTGACACACAGCGAGAGCGTCTTCAGCGTTGCCAGATTTGCGGAAAAATTACGGAAGAATATATTTAAATCTTACACGTTATCTTACACGATCACAGACAAGTGGCGTTTATATTTAAACGCTCGGTGCAACTTTCACTTCCTGATTGTGGCCTAAAATTTTAGCTTTTTCCGTGATGTGCCTGGTCAGAAACCGAGAAATGCGTAATTTCCCGTTCTGGCAGATATTAGCCGAGTTTTCAGCCTCGGAGTAAATAGCGGTTTATTTTGGGGACGTTAACTTGTATCTTAAAAATACAAAAGCCTTAGTTGCAGAAATTATATCTGACAAGTGACTCTTTGAAAGTTGTTTCTGTGGAAATGGGCTCGTTATTGTCACGACATCTGGCAACAAGACGACTTCCTCAAACTTGCCGGTTAATGTGCAGTGTCATCGCTTTGTTTTTCAACTTATTGGAAATATTTTTCATCAGTCATTTCATCTTCACATTTAGATATTAGTTTGGGATCGTTTTCATTAATCTATTGTTTTTCCTTCGTGTTTATAGGGGAAAAAAACCCGTCCTCTTCCGCATAACAACAGCCGCTTTGATATGTTGTCATGGGCAACAGGTTTACGTCCTGTACGGAACGCAGCCGCTCAGCTGCTGGTGCACTGAGTTAATTAAACAGTCCTAAATCTGAGACCGCGTGCTAGTAAACAGCCGCCATGGCCCATTACAGAGTGAGTATTTTTAGTTATAAGCCAGTGAGCTTTTTGACACGTTTTACATGCCAATATATAGCTTGTAGTTTGTATTTCACAGCTCGTGCTAACAAACTAGCGTCGTGCTGATGTCTGCATGGTGTCGGGCAGTGAACGCACCACAAGCAGACTTTCGTTTTCTAGTGTTTTCTAGTTGTTTCGCCTCGAAAATTCCTGTTTGCGTATTTATTAGTTATAGGAAGCTTGAGGCAAATTCGTAAAAGTCTGACTTTTTCTTGTTCCAGGCCACAGAGTCCAAACGAGAGCAATTCAGGCGGTACCTTGAGAAGTCTGGAGTACTTGCTACCTTGACGAGCGGTAAGTGGGCTGGCGATGGAAAACGACCCTCGTGTTTGCCGTTTGCTTTACAAGAATGTTTTTTTCTTGCAGTTTTAGTGGCGCTTTATGAAGAGAACGACAAACCCAACAATGCACTGGAGTATCCTTGTGAATGCAGCCATGCATGAGTGTTTTTTTGAATATTTTTTGAATATTTGAGCAGGAAAACACAAACAAGAGATGTTTGACCTCCATGAGTGGGAGAAGGCGACACTTTCCAGAGCTGCTCTTCAAGAAATAAAAAAGGAAATGCATTTCATCCAGATGAAGATAAAAAGAAACGTGGCTGTCAAAGAGGACTTCTTGTTCTGAAGAGCTTCAATGATTAAAACCTCTGTGAGCTCGACATTTCGAAGGCCGAGTTCCTTATCGCGCCGCAGCTTTGTGAAGCTTCACCTCGGCGCGTCCGGCTCGGAGCCGGTGGACGCTGAGGCGCTGCGCTTGGAGCTGGCCGACCTGCAGCAGAAGTGCAACCTGCTGCTGGAGGAGAACAAGGAGCTGAGGAACAGGGTGAGATTGGAGTCCCAACGCGCAACAAGCTCAGCTGGAAAAAAAAAACGAGCAGAGTTTGTGCTGTTTGGGAAACAGGAAAAATGTGATTTATGTAAAAAAAAAAACAACAACAAACAAATGCTGCTTTATCATCCTGCAAATTAACCACCTTTTGATGTCTTTTCAGCTGCTGCAGTACGAACCATCGCCTGAGGAGGGGGCTGCAGAGTAGAAATGTTTTGCTGTTCCTATTTGAAAGTTAAGAAGAAGAAAAAAGTCAACACTAGTTGTATATGTAAATGTTTATTACATAATAATGACTGCACAGTGAGCACAATCACTGTTAACTTTTGTTAGAAACCAAGAAATTTTTGCTTTTCTCGAATAAAAATCTTTACAGCATTAATATGGTTTGGTTTATGTACATACAATTCAAATAAATACTTTAAGTTTTCAATATGAGTGTTTTGATATCACCCGCCGTGCCTGAGTGTGAGTTAAAAACACAAATTTAGAAGCTGCCGCTCACAAGCCTGAGTCAGAAGTCACGATGTGGACGTGTTTGTTTGTTTATGTTTATGGCTGTAACCTCTGGACTGATGCAGACAGCGTTGCTGGCTGAAAAGTAGCCGCTTACATAACGGCACGCCGCTGTCTGAAACAACATTATGGATCGGTGGCAGAGTTTTCCGTTCCTCTCTGATCACTGAGGCAGAGTTGTTGCATTGCGGCGAATCGTTAAAGGTCACAGGATCCTGTAACTGACCTGGAAATGTCAGAGAACAGTGCGGCGGCACATTGTCTTCTAACTCCACATCTCCAAAACAAACGTTTTGTGGGAGTTTTCGTATATTCAGTCAAAGACGACCGCTTCGGCAAATCTGACGTGTGTTGCAGTTGTGGATTCTGTAAGATTGGTTCGTGTGACGCCGAACTAAAATGCTTGAAGAGAGGACGTGCCGCTCTGGTTCACTTCAAAAAAGGTTTAAAAGCAAATTGAAGCAAAAGTTGCAAAGCGTTGCAAACTGTAGTTTATCAAATATTAACTAAAATACGAGCTCAAGGTGGCTGCAAACCTGTTTGACAACAAAGAAACAGTTTTAAAAGTCTGAATTTGACTGGTAAATGATGAAAACAGGCAGAAGACCGAAGACGGACCAGAGCCGAGATGTAAAGGGAATTTCCATGGGGATACGAGTAAAAAAAAAGTGTTCGACTTGTGCGATGATCGAGTTCCAGCAGTTTACTCCACTCTTGCTTTCTTTAATCAACAGTTTTGAGCTTCATCTGGTTAAAGCAGAGTTAGTTTGGTTGTTTACATCCTTTTCGGTGTGGGAATCAAAGTTGTCTCCTGGAGAGTCTCTTGCAGTTGCTCGACCGGCTTTATATCTGCAAGTCGGTGGGCGCTCGCCTGCTGCTGCCGCTGCTCGCCGCCGACACCCTGCGGTTGGGCGACGAGGTGGTGGGGCTGTTGCTCTCCCGGCTGTGTCGGGACACGGAGCTCAGCTCGCCCACGGAGTCCGGGCTCTGCGAGCGGCTCGACCTCTTGGTGTCCGACTTGGACAGCAGTCTGGCCCTGGGGCCGCCGCAGCCGCTGCGCAGCTTCATGCTGCTGCTGCCGCGGTACGAGTCGCCGCTGTCCGAGCCGTTGGACTCCATCACGGTGGAGCAGTTCCACGGCGGGCTGACCCTGCGGGACTTCCTCGCGGCGGCCGACAGCGCGGCGCAGGAGGAGGCGTCGGCCGCGGGCAGGGCGGGGTACTCGGAGCGCACGCACTCCAGGTCGTCCGGGTGGGGCGAAGACGCCTCGCCGGGGTCGTCCTGCTTGTCGGCGGGGGGCGAGCGCGTCTCGCTGCTGGTGTTGTTGGAGTTGCTGTTCTGCTCGGTGGGGCTCGGCACGCGCTCCTTGCTGCCCTTGCGGCTGTCCGACTTGGCGGCGGGATCTCCCTGGATGGGAACGAAGGCCGAGGAGGCGTTGAGGAGCGGGTAGTTGGGCCCGTTGCCCTGCTTCTCCAGCAGGAGCGTGTAGCCGCTGGGAGCGGTGGGAATGGTGTTCTTCCGCCCCACCGACGTTCCCATGCACACCTGGTGCACCACCGAGTTCTTCTTGGGCTTGTTGACGTAGTAGTCGTCCACGTCGGCCTTCAGGTGCGGACAGTAGCTCAGGATGCCCTTCTTGATCTTCTTGTAGGCCAGGTGCATGATCTCCAGCAGGCTGAGGAAGAGCGAGAGGCAGGCGATCACCTGCATGAACATCATGAAGACGGACTTCTCGGTGGGCCGCGACACGAAGCAGTCCACCACGTTGGGACACGGCTCCCTCTCGCACTTGTAGAGCGTGCTCAGGCGGTGCCCGTACAGGACGTACTGTCCCATCATGAAGCTGACCTCCACCACCGAGCGGGTCACGATGTGGGCCACGTAGGTGCACAGGAGGGAGCCCCGCAGAGGGGCTTTGTTCAGCTTGCCCTGCTCCAGCTGCCTCATCTCCTTCTCGATCCTCCGCTTCACCTCCACCAGCTCGGCGTCCACCGCCTCCAGCTCGCGGCGCAGCGCCACCTTCTTGCAGTGGCGCTCCTTCTCCAGCGCGCGCAGCTGGTAGATGGCGTGGCCCATGTACACCAGCGAGGGCGAGGACACGAAGATCACCTGCAGCACCCAGTAGCGGATGAGCGAGATGGGGAAGGCCTGGTCGTAGCACACGTTGCGGCAGCCGGGCTGCTCGGTGTTGCACACGAAGTCGGACTGCTCGTCGTTCCACACGTCCTCCGCCGCCACGCCCAGCACCAGCATGCGGAAGATGAAGAGGATGGTCAGCCAGATCTTGCCCACCATGGTGGAGTGGATGTGAACCTCCTCCAAGATCCCCCCGAGGAAGTTCCAGTCTCCCATTTCCTAAGTGAGGTGCGCTGAGACCAAGAGCCAAGTCAGTGACACGGAGAGATACAAACTCATCACAGGACTGTCGCGGTCGGGTGCGTTTAAACAGGTAGAACCTAAAACGATGGAAGTTTGACCTCTTGTTTTCGAGACTTGAACCAACCGCCACGTTATTGCTCTGAAACTCCATGAAAAGAATTCCCAATTTATTCTGAAATACCTTTAAAAACCCAGTTTTTCATTTTTAATGCACCAGCGTTTCCTCTCCACATCGATTTGGCATCAAATGTTTCTCATCCGCTCTGAAACTTTATCCAACTTGACCAAAAACTGATCGTTCTCATTCAGCTCGGGGTTCAGTTTCCTTTTATTTCTGACGGGAATAAACCGAGCATTCAGCAGTTCTACTCTCTATAACGAAAATGCTAAACTTTGTAAAAAGAGATCAGTTCCTGCAAAGAAAGTTTCTTTTCCTCACAAACGTTAAAGTGCAGATTTGGTGTAACTGGCGACAGGAAGTGGACTCACCTCTCATGGTGGATATGAAAAGTAAAGGTTAAAGGCCTTGAAGCGCTGGTGATGCCGCCGCCTGCAGTCCTACATCCTCACTCCGACGGAGATTCCTCTGAAGAGGTCCAAAAACCGCCGATCTGGGAGACGTTTCATCCTCTCGTCTCCCGCAGGAACGAGCGGCCGGCCGTCGGCTCTGGCTGTTTGCGAGTGACGGGCTGTGAAAAGTCAGCGAGGGATCGATGGCGCGGCCGCGCTCCGCTGCCATTTACCTCGCAGCGGTGCGAGCGGACGGCCTGTTCCTGCCGGTGGTCCGGGCCTGAACTCGTCTGACCCCCCTCTGACACCTCGCGCAAAACCAGGACACATGTGATGTTGCTGGGCCTGGCCTGCGTGGTGGGAACCCTCCGAGGACCGCCGTTCTGATCGTTTCCACCTGCTTCCGGCCTTCGAACGTTTGTTACCTCCACCAGGAAGGTTTCTTCTTACAGGAAACCTCAAACAACTCTCGATGGATTGGCATTAAATTTGGTAGGATGGTTGGTATCAGCTTATGGATTAATCGAGGGAACTTTTGGGATGATCAGGGTCACACTCGGGATCCCAGGTCAGGAAGAACGACCTCAGCGGAGGTCCAAACTCTGATGACGGCTTCTCTGACTGTTTATTTAAAAAACACTCTAATACAAAGCTGTTTAACTTGAAATTTCTTCACCTCAGTGTCAAATCTGTGCAAACGCAAACTTTCTTTACAGACGTTCATGAGTTAACGTCTGCGATTGTATTTTTGCAGAAACATACTTCCTGATCAGTGGTTCTGCGTTTGCTCTGAGCGACTGTCTCGCAGTCGGCGAGCGGGCGTGGCCGGCGTCCACGCCGCTTGTTTGTTTGCGCTACGCGGATCGATGGGGCACGTCCGATTTCACGCATGGCCGCCGCTCGGCTTGTGGGTCTCACTTCGGTCGTTCCTCTGGACGTCCGTTCCATTAAAAGGAAATCAATGAACGCGGCTGAGCCGCTCGTTTTTTCCCACACAGACGGCTGAACGACGCTCTGACCTCGCAGCGAGGAGGTCCTCGGACCTGGGCGGGGTCTTCCTGGCCACGGTTTGTATTCGTTTTTGCTGTGGGTGTGTCTGGCTTTCATGACTTTGGCTCAAACTCCCCGAGACGGTCGAGGAAGTTACGTAATCCACGAGGAAATCAGGAAGTTTGTTCGCTTTCTCGAGGCGGCAGGAGGAAAAGTTCGCTCGGTGGGAGTTCAGCTCCTCTGGATGAGAAGAAATCGACTCTCAGAAAAGAAGCCACACCCCTAGCCAGACTGTTATCCCTTTATTATTAAAAGTAACAGTCTTTTCTTACTAAAGATAAGATTAGGATAAAACATGCAGTGACAAGAGTCCATCTGAAAAACCAGTCGCGTAAACACTGATGAGAAACTTCGTGTTCCCGTCTCAGAGCGGACGTTGACAGAAATATCGAGTCGAATGCCTTTAAAAGGATTAACACACACACAAACACACAAACACACAAAAAAAAACCAAACCCGACTGAAACGTTATGACCGTTAGTTCAGACTCGAATGCGTCTGAGAGCCACGGCGCCTTTTCTGAGCAGATCGGCACGTCGGTACTCCACAGAACTGCCGACACGCGGCTCGACTGTCGTTAAAATCCTGAAGCGACTCGGACCGAATCGATAAAATCGGGCTTTAATTTTGAGCGACTTCAACGGGACGAATTATGACTCTGCAGCAGTGAGGCGGAGAGTCGGCAGTAAAGTCCCGAGTACACGACTGGTGGCGAGACCGCCGGAAAGGTGCGTTTGCCAGAGCGACGCCCTCGGAAAATACTGAAGGTGTAGCTGTCGTTTTTTTTGCAGAATGGATGCATAGAGGACCATCAGTCGCGGTGTATAAAAACAGACATCGTTCTTTTCAGGCTAAGACTGCACACAGAAAACCGTTTCTATCAGTAAAATTGACCAAAACAACTTAGAAAAAACAATATCGAGCCAAAGAACCGACGCCGCTCTTGAAAAATGGAGCCGCAAAAGTAAAAACAAGCTTTCTACAAATGATTCAGTAGACGTTACATTCAGGTCAAACAAACGGCGAGCGCAGCGCGCCCATCGCGCGCCGCCTCAGCGCCCGCCAGACTTGTGTCCCGCCCAGGAACGGGAGCGCGAGCGCGACCTGGAGACGGACCTGGAGCGCGAGGGCGACTGCGTCCCCCGGACCACCTCCTCCTCGGTGTAGTGTGACGTGGACGCCGGGTTCATGTCCATGCGTGGGGACCGCGAGCGCGATCTGTACCGCTCTCTGGACTCCCGCCGAGGCCGCGGTTTGTATCTGAAGACGAGAACCGACGGCACGTGAGCGCTGTCGAACTGGAATCTTCCCACTGGTAAACTGGGAACTGCATTACCACAGATACTTGGGAGTAGTTGTACCTTTCGTCCTCGCGACTCCTGCTTCGCCCTCGTCCGTACATTCGCCCCCGAGACCTAGAAAACAAAGAAAACTGTCACACACACACACAAAACAACACACACACACACACGAGCTGCTTGAACATAAACTCACTCGCGAGGACTCTCCGATCGTCTCCGGCGGCGATCGTACGACGGGCTGCGCGACCGGTACCGTTCATAGCTGCGGCTGCGTGACCGCCGGCGCCGGCCGCCGCGCTCGTGGTCGTCGTAGCGCGAGGATCTGCTGGGAGAGTGGCGCTCCTTCGCCTTCATCTGATTCGGCGCTTTTTGGGAACACACACGAGATTATTCCCCACATCCGTTCGTCCCCGGCAGGTTGGGAACCACGACGGGAGGAGGACTTACTCTTCCTGTCGCCCTGAGCGAACTGGATTTCGATCTGCCGGCCACAAACCCACTTTCTGTCCAGGCTGTGAAGCGCATCTTCGGCGTCGCGCACGTCCTCAAACATGCTGGGTGGTTAAGGGTTTGCTTTGCTCGCGTTTCACGTGAGGCCTCACAAACGCAAATAAATGCTCCAATCACACAGGAACGACAACTTTGTCCTCAAACGAGCCACAACGACATACGAGTAGCGTCAGAAATGAGAGGACCAAATCGCTCACTTTGTTTTCGAGCAAAAAAGAGCGAAAAGCTTCCAGGAGCTTTTTCAAAATCTCCTTTTGGGGCCAATGGAAGCAGAAACATTGATCCAGTTTGTGAGTCTCGGTGTTCGTGATGGAAACACGTATAAGGAACTGTGGACACGTGAGAGCACAACATAGAAATGCAGTCTCAGTTGATTCGGACCAAGATAAAAGATGACTTTCCAAACACAGTCATAGTTTGAGGGATCAGGAAATAAAGAGACAAATTAAAAAAACACATCAAGACTTGATTAAGCTGTTTGGATCAAAATTAAAATGCCACAGGGAAAGCCGATTTTGGTGCCATGTCAAATTTGCGCAGCTGTTTTGGGAGGATACAAAAATAATTGGGACTCGTTACCTTTGCTTGACCTTGAACTTCATCTTGACCTTTACACTCTTTAATCGACTCCCACAGAGACCCGGCGGTTCTCCTCTTAAACCTCTTTTCTTTTCCCCATTCTTTGCCGCCATTTCCGAGCTGCTTTGTCTCCGTTCCCCTTTTCCTCTTCATGCTTTACTTTCTCTTTTCAACCTTTTCCCTCCCTCTGATCCTGAAGGTCTGTGTGTCTTTACAGCTACTCTACACGGGTCTTTGTTACTCTTTGTGGCCGGTTCCACAACGGGATGCTTTTACATTTTCTGAAGCAATAACAGAGAAATACGTGCGTTAGATATTCGATCAGTTTATGTGCAAAAAAGAAAAAAGAAAGTCAAACATAAAAACATTTCTTCTGTGCTGGAAGAAAATCTGTTAGCAGAAGCACACAAAGTTAAGAGTGACTGGTAAAGGATATTGAATGTATGCAAATCCTCTTGGTTGACGCGTATAGAAGTCAAGTGGGATGTAGACATCTACTACCGGCCCATAGCGGCCAAACTCACGCCGCAAATCCTCAGGCCTGAACACCGTAAATACAGGTTTGACTCAGCCGACCGTCAAGTTTACGCCTCCATCATCAGCCAGTGACAGCAGCTAGCAGAGCAGCAGCTGGGGTTGATAAAGGGACAGTTCGCCACTGAACGCGCAACCTGGTCTCTTACCTGCAGTGTGGTCACCTGTCACTGACCCATACAGAAACTCTGTTTCCCAGCGGCGAGTTTTAATGAATAAAGCTGCAGATTGTGAGAAGATTTTGATGAAAACAAACACAACATGTTGCTGCTGTGTCACGAAACTGAACCAAACAACCCGAACACTTTTAAGTCACAACCGCAGTGGCCGTTCCTGCGTTTTGGCAAAAACCATTCAACATTTCTGTTGTCGTGGAAACAACTCAATCTCAAGTCAGTCTGAGTCAAATTGAGCTAAAATTGTGAAACGAGAAAGGTTTTCTTGTAAACTATTTAAAGATTCTTCAGTACAAAGTGA
>JASSRZ010000054.1:1697908-1727147 GCA_032164315.1 Malacoctenus gilli | reverse complement strand
CACACACACACACACACACACACACACACACACACACACACACACACACACACACACACACACACTTTCTCCCTCTCTCACACCCCCTCTTTCTCTCGCTTTCCCTCTCTCTCTCTCCCTTGCTCTTACTCTCACTCTCCCTCCTTTCCTCCCTCTCTCTCTCTCTCTCTCTCTCTCCCTGCACTAACTGTGGCTACAGTAGCATGTTAGCATAGTGCGCTTGGCGTTTCATTCATTCAGCAGCAGGACTCACTTCCTCGGCGGGACTTTCATCCACATGAGTCGCTCCATACAGACTGTGCAGTCGTCCGACAGCGAGCCTGGGAACCGCCGGGCGCTTTGCAAACACACCACAGCACACAGACGCTGGGAACGTCCACGCTTTTATTCCAGCAGTTGTTACAGAAGAACACGGCGGATCTCAGATTTTTACAGATAATTGTAGTAAAATTTGTGCTGACGTGACAAAATAACAGTCTGTGAGAGAAACTAGATGGTCTAAAGTTGTATAAAGTGTCAGAAATGCTGCTTTGGGAATTGTTTTCTTATAAAAGATGCAAAAGTGCAATGAGCTACAGCTAAAGAATGAAATCAGTGTGACAAAGACTTCCTAGTTATTTGTGGTTGCAGGTCAAACATCAACCAAAGTGATTGTTGTTGAGGACTCATTATTGCTTTAAAATACGCCCTGATTCAGACTCTCACCGACGCTTCACTTCCTTCTGGTGACGCTGGACAACAACTCAGACTTTTTCTCTCGGAGACACTTTCGTTTCCTCTCTGACGACATCACGAACACACCAAACGTCTCGACCTCGTCCATCACGAACCTCCGCCGACCTTCACGCGAACACGATCCGTCACACCGGTCGCCCACTTCCGACACGTCAGGCGTCGGGCCGCTTCAGCTGGACCCTGTCGGCCATCCGCCTGGCGCTGTACACGGACACGCCCACCCCGAAGGCGGCCATGGTGATGGCGATGGGGTCGGTGAGGCTGCCCTGCGGCTGCATGCGGACCTCGCCCGACACCTGTCTCTGCAGGACACAGGTGGAAGCGGGCGGTGAGACTGCCGCACGTGTGGTAAACAAGGTCAAAGTTCGTGCAGAGAAAATGAACGAACTCAGCGTGAAGTCACCAGACTTCAGTTGTGACTCTGCTGGAAGAAAACGAAAGAAATCAAAGGAAATGAAGGTTTAAAAGAGATCCGATGGACGTCCATGTTTCTGTTTCCTGGAACGAGCTGTGAGGTCGAATCTGAACATGTTACATAAGCAAACCCGCCTGAGATGAGCCACCAGCGCTCTGAATTATTCATCTGCACGTCTTCGTCTGAAGAACCTGCAGGTAAACTGAGGTGTTTATCGAAGAGACGGTTCGATAAAAAATGGACTCGATGCAGAAATCGCGACACAGACTGACCTGCAGGAGACGAAAGTATCCCGGCGTCAGGCGGCCGAGTCGGATGATCATTTTTCTGTCCCGGACAGCTCCACGCGACTCCTGCAGGAGACGGAAAACACCACAAAGTGAGCAGAAAAGATCAAGACGTGGACGTTTCTGTCCTGAAGGAAGCTTCTCTGAAGGACGCTTCTCTTTGTTTATTCGCGTAAACAAAGAACATCTCAAAACAACTCCGCTGTAAAAGCTTTCAAGGATTTAAAGCCGTTTAAATCATGCCAAGAATATAAAGAAAAAGCAGGTGGAAACGACATGCAGCCATGGAAACGACTTGCGTCGTAAAACTGAGCTTCTCCAAGAATGAAACGTCAAAATCAGACTGCTGATCGAATCTTCTTAGAGTAGAAATGACACAAATAAACATTACAACTCTTTTTATGAGTGTCTTTAAATCAGTGTTTCAGATTTTCATTCAAATAGTTGACATTAGCAACAATAAAACTGCACTTTACATTCTTTTTATGAACATTTTATGAACAAAAAGCCACAATGTTACTTCAGTCCTAGTTTTTCCGAGTTATAATGAATAAACAGTAACTAAATTACAAGACTTTAGATCATAGCAGATAATTTAAACAGAGCAAAACAGATCAGGAGCCAAATATTTGTGACCCAGAAGGAAAACAAAGAGAGCATGAATAAAACACTGCAGTTTTTAACAGTCTGGTGGGAGTTTGCTCAGCATCAGCAGGTAAAAGAGTCGTTCTCACAGCCGTCGGTGTCCTCAGAGGTGATGATGAGCACCAGACAGGGGTCCAAATCGCGGCCTCATCCAGCAACTCGGCGCCTCCGGCCGACGCACCGCGAGCATGTGAAGCCGTCGACAGGCTGAACAAACAGCAGGCAGACTGCCGCACTGGAGAGGATCCTGTCTGCGCCCGCTCTTTTGTACAGTGTGTGTGTGTTCGTGTGTGTGTGTGTGTGACGGGCGGCCCCATAGTGCTGCGTGAAAAGCCTCGGCCTGTCAGGGACGATTTGGTCATCCAGGCAGTAAAAAAAGAGCGAGAGCCGAGCGAGGGGAGGAAGAGGCTCTATGCAGCATGTTGCACGCTTGAAGGGACATGTGTGTTAATGTGCTGCAGTGACTTATGTAACCCAAAAAACACCACTCAAAGGAGGGAACACTTTTAAGCAACCGCCCTGAATCGACCCTGTGCAGAACAACAAAGAACCCGCGGACTCCGCCCCCAAAAAAAACAGCTTCAGCCTTTAAGGAGAACACGAGCCGTTTCTGCTCGTTTATTGACGGCATCGTTTCAGCACTTCATCTCGTTGTGCTGTTACATAAGGCGGCTGCTTCCATTGATTGTTAAGGGGCCTCACGGTTCATACTGCTCTGCTGATTACATAAATGCAGCGTGCAGAAGTGGGAATTTTAAGATTTATTCGATCGAATGTTATTCGGATATTTGCACAAGTTGCAGGCAAGTGAAAACATTGTTTAAAATGCTTTTAGAATGAGGATTCGCATCATTCTTATGGTGAGCGTTATCGCAAGTATCTATGTGTGACAACTCGATGGAAATAATGCATGTGTTTGTGTATGAGGGGCTGAGCAAAGGGGCCACAAGGTGCCGATTGTACAGACTGAGTTTACGTCACGTCTGCTGCAGCTTCATTCGATACGCAGCGACACGGCGAGGCTCCGGCGAGCAGACACGGACAGGACTCGACTGTGCTCTCAGTCTGTGATGAATACACGGTGGAATTAAAGGGAGGTGGAGTCAGGATGAGCGTCCGTTCAGTCCTTCACAGATACGGTGCTGAAGTATTCTGGGTCTTGTGCTGTTGGAGCTTCTCTGTCCTGACCTGCGGACTTGATCTGAGCTCTGGCCACCGTCACCTTGACCCCGGCCGGGCCCTGACCGTCTGTGTCCTCGACTGCCACCACCTGCCCGATGAACTGCTGAAAAACACGGAGAGAGGACTCAGGGACTCCTTGCTGCGTGGTACAGCGAGTTTTCTGGTACTTATTGAATACAAACAAGCTGTAAAAGCACTTCGAGTTATCCTGAGAAACAAACGTGTGAAGAAAAGTTGTGAAAAGTTGCCCGATGTGGCTACGTGAAGTTGTGTGTTGCTTGCAGACCTCAGGAGGATGATCGGCAGTGTCCTCGCGCTTTGGTTCGCTGCCGTATGAGCCAGTGAGCTTTTTTCTTTGTGCTTTTACTTCCTGTGCACAGAAAACAACAACAATTCAGCCTTGACGGCTTCTGGAAGCAATTTAGATATTTTTAGAGGGGTCTTTTTTCAGGAAACCTTCAGGATCTCGTAGTTGGAGGTCTTGGACACGTAGTTTTCCCAGGACTTTGCTTGCAGCTCCTGCTGTTTCCTGTGAGACTTGATCTGTGAGAGAAAGAAAAAACACAGGCCGAACGGACTCAAGATGTCTAAAAACGACTGACTGACGCGTCGTGAGTGCTCATGTTTCTGTGTTCCAGCACCTCGGTGTACAGGAGCTCCTCCTCGCTGATCTCCTCCTTCTGCTGCTGCTCCAGGATGCTGCTCTGTTCCTCCGCGACCCTCCTCGCCGTGTCCTCGGCGATCTTACAGATGGCGTTCAGAGCCTCCTCGTCGGGGCTGGTGGGCCTCACGCCGTCCGCTCGCAGCTCCCTGCTGACCTCGTCCCACACCTCGCCGACCTGCGTCGTCAACAAGGCGAAGTTCAGGGCTGCGCTCCGGGTTCGTCTGGGCTGAAAACTTCGCACCATGAATCTTTAATCTCTCAGTGTCACGTCCTCAGCGTCAACTCACTCCTCGCTGGGAGTTTATGCTCAGTCTTGGTCCAGCTGCTTTGAATAACCCTGTTTACTAGAAACGTGGTTAATTCCTTCCTTTGTCCGGGAGACTCTCAGTCATCCAGGTGAAGTTTTCCCTGTTTATCGCCTTAAAAGGCGACTGGAAGCAACCTGAAGCGTCCTTCCCTCTTGTCTGCCGGCTCACCATTTCTGTCTTGGAGCGTTCGGAATAAAATCCGGTCCATCTTTGTCCCTGAACGTTTGGTCTTCTCACCTTAAAGTCCAAGTATCTTCTGATGATGCCGAGGGTCACGTGGTCTTTGGTTGACAACCCGGGAAGCTGCTGGAACCCTGAGGAACAACAAGCGAACGCGTGATCTTCACTCAGGCAGAACACGAGGCACGAAACTGGCTCCGTTCTTCAGCCGCTGTTTTTACCGAGTTTGCAGAAGATGGAATAAATCTTGGAGCGCAGGTTCTCGGAGACCTCCAGCACAGCAGCGCTCTGCACGTTGGCAGGAAATGACTCCTGGACATCGTCCTGACGGAGGCCTCTGAGGACGGGTCTCTGTGGATCTGACCAAATAAATGGCAGAAAACATGAAGACTAAAAAGAAGGGATCACGTGTTTGACGCACTGCGGATCATGTGATCAATATTTCACGCAAACTCTGGGTGTTGTTCTCAATAATTGTTATTTTTCACTGTTCGCTCTCTTCTCTCTTTGGTTCAACCTTGAGGTCCCACCTGTGATTCCTCCATGATGGTTCCGGCCGACGCCCAGCTCCTCCTCCTCCTCCCTCCACAGCTGCAGCAGCAATCTGGGCGCCGTCAGACCGCCGCTGCCCCTCCAGCTCAGAAGGAGAGCCTGAGCGTTCGGGTTGTCGGATAACTCCAGCAGGGTGCCGAGGACGATCGCGTGCACACATCTGGGGCTCATCTGAGAGAGAAACACCCACAACCCCACCAAAACATTGTGATATTGAGCTGAAAATGCAAACAGACAACGCGAGGCATCTTATTTTGTTAAAGAAGAGCATCTGAAAAATATCTTTTGACTTGAGGGAGGGAAGAGACCTTTAAACCAACAACAGGAGCTCGAGGAAAGAGACACTTACACTCAGTAAGTCAAGCAGAAGAAACGCTCCATCTTTCGCCAGAAAGTAATCTTCGGTGGTGTAGCAGCCAATGATACAGGACCTGGCGGGAGGCGGAGTCAAGGCTGAACGAAGGAGCACGAAACCACAACGAACGGCTCCGAGGTTGTTTGAGCGAACTGACCACACGCAGTCGACGGTGGAGAGCATGAGCCTGTTGTGTCCCAAGCCGCTGTAGAACAAGTCGCAGCCTTTTTTCAGGAAGTGGATCGTCATCTCAACCCCCTCCGAGCCAAACAGCTCCTGAAAGACGAAGAGCAGACTCACCGTCTTCACTGATTCAGGAAGTGAAACGTGACACGTTACCTTTCTGTGCATGTCCGGCTCGCACAGCGTGGAAAGTATCAGCTGAATGTCTGCTTTAATTTCCAGAGAGACGACGTCATCCTCGCGAGGACTTCCTTCCATTTGAGTCAAAATCGCTGAAAAAAAGTCACAGATGTGGAAAAAATGGAGTGAATTCAGTGTAATTTTATGGCTACAGAGAGTGTTTGATGGAGGTAAAGTTACCCAGGAGCTGGCTGATGACTCCCTGGTCACACAGGTCCTGGTTCACACGCTCCTCCCCCGTGAAGGCGACTGACCTCAGCACTCTGATGCAGTGTCTCATCTGAGCCTTCTTGGTGCCGTGGCCTCCAGTGCCGTGAAAGCTGTGACCCCGACCAAAGTAGGCGTCTGAAACGAGGAGAGGCTGGAAGTACGCAGAGTGTCGATAGAATCGCAGGAAACTGGTGTGATCTGCAGCAGTGACTCAGTTTCTGCGTGACCTTTGACCTTTCGTATCACGCTGTGGAGTTTCTGGGTCCTGACCTGGCCCGACGCACCAGTCCAGCAGCAGCAGCAGACAGGTGTTTCCCTGACAGGACATGTAGTCGTCCAGCATGAGGGGGGCGACGGTGGCCAGCGTGGCCAGCGCCTGCAGCTGGAGCTCCTCCTGCTGGACGGCGGACCAGCGACGTGAACCCGACCGGCGCTCGGAGGAGGCGGCGGCGGGCGGCTTCGCCAGCGTGAGCAGGGCCAGCATGATGCGTTCCTCTTTGTAAAGCTGCGTCGGTTCAAAAACAACTGGTGAGAAACGATCTCAGGTGACAGGAACGCTTCCGATGAGAGAGCGACCAACCTGCAGGGCTGCCAAGTCTCCAGACATCAGAACCAACAAGTTCAGGAGCAACTTCTTCATTTTCAGGTCTTCGTTGGTGAAGGCGAGCTTTAGGTTGTGGCTCAAAGGACGGTGACCTTTCACTGGAACAGATAAAAAACCAGCTCAACAAAGGCAACTGTAACCAAAACAAAGCGATATTTTAGAGTGATTAAACAAAATCGTCTCACACTCTGGAAATGTGGCGCAAACCACAATCTGTTCAGCAAACAAACTCTCCTGGCAATAAGAAACACGTTGTCAGGGACGATTCTCACAACCTGGAAACAAGATGACATCTCTTCGCGACACGTTCACCCGTCTCACACTTACGACGAGCGGAGCGTTTGGGTTGTCTGCGATGAGAGTCGCGATAACGAGCAGATCGTTTCTGAGTTTGAGGTCAGAACTGTGGGAGCCGTTCAGCAGCTGGTTCAGAAACGCTTCCTTCAGCGACCTGAGACACCGACAAACAGGAAGTGATCGGTTCAGCAGGACTGACTGCAGAAAGAGACGCTGCTAAATTGGATTTCGTTCATCCGGAGTTTGACTTTCTTTGACACGCACACGACACACTCCATGCTGCAGAGCTGCGCCGTGACCTCGCCCTTGTCGCCTGTTTCCAGAAGGTTCCAGAGGATTTCCGAGGAGCGACGGAGGACCTGGCCGGACGGGTCGGGTTCGTTCATGTGGAGACATATCGTCTCCGCTCCTCGTGCGCGAAGCATCGAAGCGCAGTTGAGATCTGCGGCACCAAACACAAGAGGAGGGCCATAAAAACAGCAGTGACCTGCTGACATTGGTGCAAGGACACTTAAAATCACCGTTTGCTTGTTGTTTTGATATTATGGTGATTCATGCTCTTGAGAGTCCCCCCTCTAATGAAGGAGGTAATCTGCTGGATTGACATGTCTGACACGTAAATCAGGGGAAAATCAGCGACGGACCGGAGGAGCTGGAGAGGATCTGGAGTGTCTGCAGGAGCTGCAGCCTGATGGCCGGCTGGTCCTCCAGCGAGGCCGTGGAGAGGAGCAGCGTCTGGGCCACGTCGCTGCGCTCCAGCAGCTGCAGCCTGTAGCCAGGCGAGGTCGGCTGCAGTCCTGCAGGGGCAGAGCGCGGAAGTCACTCCCGGAAAAGAGGCCTCGACAGTCAAGACGGCGACAGACGGAAAGGAATAATAAAAGAGGAATCAGACAAGGCACAAAGAAGTGAAGAAGGAAAAAAATGCAGATAATCAACAAATGAAAAAGTCTCTCGTTGGGATATTAAAGAAACAGGAACACTGAAAACGAAAAGGTCAGACAACATCAAAACTAAAAACTAGAAGACCATGAAAACAAGAGCAAAGCCTCGTTATTTCTAGTTTTGAAGAGTGGACTTTGTGCTTTTTATCATGCTTAATGAGTGAACAAAGAAAGAAGCTACAGCACCATCATGCCACCACGGAGCCCCGAAAGAGAGAGAGAGAGAGAGCCTCACTTAGTGAAAGTCTAGAAAATCGGTTGTTAGAGTGGAAAGTCCGCGGCTTCGGCTTGGCCGGACGGTCCGTACCGTCGAGCGGCTGTTTGGGAGCCACGCAGCTGTAGAATGATTTCACACATTCGACTACGTGCTGCCTAACGTCAGCATGTGACACCCTCATCAGACACCCTGTCGGCAGAAACACACGCGTCAGTCGCGCCTCGTTAACGCCTCAACAGCACATCCTCATCACACCCGGTTGATTCGGCACAGAGGTTTGGCGAGGTGTTTAATCTGTGAGAAAACCAATCCTCCACTTAATTAGGTACACCTGACCAAGCCACCTGTGGACCGTGTGTGAGAGCGTTATGGCCGAGCCGTGTACCAATGCAGCAGAGGAACTCTACGACATCCTGAGCGTAGTTTAACTCGTCTGACGACTTCTCCTTCAAGAACGGGAGCCTGAAAAGAAACGTAAAGATGAGCTGATGGTTAAATACTTCTAAGATTTGTCCTGAAGAGCTTCTTACCTACAAAGTTTGAGCGCTTCACATAAAAGGGGCAAATATTCAAGGTGTTCTTTAACTTTCTCTGCACAGATGTTGAGTATTTTGCCCATGCTCGTCAGCTCCTTCAACAGCTGCAGATGGCTTCAGGAAAACGTCGATATTCGTGTGGATTTTGTCGCTCACGAAGCAAGACAGAGAGGACGTGAGGAGCCGAGGAGTCGTCGTGATCAGTGAGGTTGTTTAAGAGGAGGGAAAATGCTGACGGACACAGTGATGCCGAGTAAATTAGAGCCTGGGGAGCAATGTTTGGCTCCGTGTTCAGGTGGCATGAGATCACATCTATTTCCGTCGCCCACCGCGGGACCGTAATGAGGGGGAACCTTGACAATCTGCCGAGCTCTGTGACACCTCTGACATTAGGCTGTAATGACTCAAAATGACAACGGCCTCTTGAAGAGGCGAAAGGATACAAAGCCGATCTGGCTTCTCTTCAGGAGCTTCTTCAGGACGAAAAGGTGCCTCTCCTTCAGGTTCGCCTTCGACGTACAACGAGAGAATCACTCACAAGAAAGAACAACGTGAAAGAGTCAAATACAAACAATATTCAAGCTGAACTCACTGTCAAAGGGTCTTCGAGGAGACGGATCACCTTGCAGAGTTCAAGGGTTTTGCCGCTCAGCTGCAAAGAAAGAAACACAACTTATTTAAAGATACTGATGGAGCAATTTCTGAGTACTTACTTGTGTATTAAAATGTTATTGAACTTCGTTTTGTTTTCTCCATCCAGGCAGTCCTATTTTCTAACGTCAGACACAATTATTCATACAAGAGCAGCATCTTCAACAATAAATATGATGTTTATAAACTGTTTACCTCCTGTTGTTGGCTCCTAAGCGATGACTTCAGACCGATGACAGGAATCTCCGGCTTTTTTCTGTAACTAACTTTACTCGTCTCCATTTGTGCATTTCAGATAGTTTCCTCACTTCACTGTGTTTCCGCCGCAAACAGTTTTTCTGCTTCCAAAAATGTCTAAAAACACCGTTTATTCTTCAATTTCTGACGCATTTCTGGCTGTAAAACCTGACCAAACTCTGCTGTTGGATCTTGAGGGTTAAAATAAAGTTGTCTTGGGGGGAAGTAACCGCTCAAATCGTCTGAAATGAGCCCGTCTCCCTCACCGTCGCTGCATTTATGCTGCCCGTCTCCGTCGGCGTTCCGTCGTTGCTATGGTGACGGTGTAGTACGGCGCGCGCCGAGGCTCAAAACCGCCGCGGAAGGGAACGCCCATTTCCTCCGCACAACGGGAAGTGGTAGTCTGGTATCGGCGCCGCATTGATTTCCTCTGCCCCCCCACAACAATAAAGGGGAACCGGGGCCCGCGTTCGCGTCACATTGGTGCCAGAAACACGCAGAACCGTGAATAAACGTCGGACCGTAGCGGCGGGCCGCGGGCCGCGATGCTGTCGGACGCAGGTCAGTGTGGATGTGGAGGCGCCGCAGCTACAGCAGCTACATGCTAAAGTGACAGGCTCGCATCGCTGTGCTGGTTTAAAGCGCTGCCTAACGTACAGGTGTCAGCACGTTTCCTGTGTCTTTACGCTGTTTCTACCCTCGTTTCGCTGACTGAATCATTCTAATAGAAACATGTAGTTTCCTCCCTTGTCTAAGGTCACGTTTTCTGTCATTTTAAGCTTCGTCGCTCACACTGGAGGCCTAATTTGGGCTCAGCAGCAGCTTTCAGGTGCATTTTTTGTTGTTCTGTTGATGATCAGATTATTCCGCGAATGCTTCTGGTGCGCGGAGGGCCAGGAGGAGGAGCTCCGGGGAGTCGCCGGGGGACGGACAGACGCTGCGCTCCTCCGGCCGGCAGATCAACGTCCGCGTGAAGCGCACCAACAACCCGCCACCTGGACAGGTAAACACCCCCGACACGCCTGCGCTCTCTGCAGCATGCATGTGTCTGATCTCAATGCATCAATAAACAGTTAAGCTTGGGAATAACTGGTTATATTATTGATCGACTGATAGAATAGAATAGAATAAAACTTCACTGATCAACCTTTCCGAGATTATCAAATTACACAAGGAAAAAAAAAGCTTTTTTTGAGTCTTTAAATGTATTTACCTGTATGTACCTCAGTTTTCATGTAATGTTATCAAGATCTTACTACGCTTTAATCTGTTTGTGGTCGTCTCCGAAAATGTGTCCCTAAGAATGAATTAAATTGAATTAAAGCTCATGAACATTCCTCAGTTCCTCAGTAAACACAGATTCAGATGTGCTGGTTTATTGGTAGGTTTCTTAATAAAGCGTTAATAAAGTCTGACGCTCGCTTATCGAACCCTTCTCTGGATTTCAGAGCAAAAGAAAAGCCACCGACACGGAGGAGGAAGATGAGCAGTCTGAGAAGAAGTACAGAAAGTGTGAGAAGGCCGGCTGTTCCGCCATGTATCCCGTCTGCTTCGCCAGTGCGTCCGAAAGGTACAAACGCCGCCAAATCGTGACGTTTTCGCTTGTGTTGCTCTCGTCGCAGTCGGTGAACGCTACTCCTCTCGTATCGCCTCTGTAGGTGCGCGAAGAACGGCTACACGTCTCGCTGGTATCATCTGTCATGTGGAGAACATTTCTGCAACGAGTGCTTCGATCACTACTACAGAAGGTAAACGAAATGGCAACAGAGGAGCTGAATGTCAAAATAATCCCGGATGTGAGTTTCTAAATGAATAAGTTGATGTTTTGACAACTCGTTGTGTTTTTCTCCTCCTCCTCCATCAGTCACAAAGATGGCTACGAGATCTTCGCTGCGTGGAAGAAGGTGTGGACGAGTAACGGGAAGAGCGAGCCCAGTCTGAAGGCGTTCATGGCAGATCAGCAGCTGCCGTTCTGGGTAAAGTCCACAGCAAATGTTTCCCTTTGGACTTCGTTTCTTGAAATTCATCACCGTGTTCGTTTTAGGTTCAGTGCACCAAACCGGACTGCAGGAAGTGGCGGCAGCTGACCAAGGAGATCCAGCTCACGGCTTCGCTTGCGGCCACGTACCGCTGTGGGATGAAGTTCAACAACATCAAGGTGGACAGCAGCATCTCACCTCTCACTTTGTTATTTCACAGTCATCGTGATTTAATTCTTGTTTGTTTGTTTACAGACTGAAGGACCTGATCAGTGCTCCCAACCAGAGGACCTGGTAAGCTGGAGATACTGCGATCAAAGACTCGAAACATTCTAAGGTTGTTTATCGGCTGTGCTTTGACCGCTGCCGTTTCCCTCCCGTAGCGAGTGGCCGAAGTGAGCGACAGCTGGTGGCACTCCATGCTGATCCTGCCGCCGCTGTTCAAAGAGAGCCCCGCCAGTCCTTTCCTCGCTGCTTATTACCCGGACTGTGTGGGAATGAGCCCCTCGGGCTCCCCCAGCACCATGTCCCTGAACGAGCTGAGAGCAGACCACTGCAGAGCGGTGCAGCCGCAGAGTAAGCATATGGAGGGATGTTGTGGTTCCGTGTAGCGCCGTTTTATCCCCATCTGCCTCTGAGAGCAACGTCGGGAGTGACTGCGGTCGTCTGCTTCAGTTCCAGGCCTGTGTCCGTACTTCCAGCCCTTCTACCAGCCGAACGAGTGTGGGAAAGCCCTGTGCGTTCGCCCCGACATGATGGAGCTGGACGAGCTGTACGAGTTTCCGGAGTTCTCCCGCGACCCCACCATGTATCTGGCTCTGCGTAACCTCATCCTGGCCTCCTGGCACCAAAACTGTAAGGTACGTGGAGGATGTCCACCAAACAGTGACGCCGCGACAAGGGTTCGTTGGACGTCGGCTTTCATCCTTTCGGGGGAAAGTAATCTGATTCCTTCCGTCCAGGAGGTGCTGACGACTCAGAAATGCGCCCAACACATCATCGTCCGGGGGCTGGTGCGTGTGCGCTGCGTGCAGGAGATGGACCGCGTGCTCTACTTCATGACCAGGAAGGGCCTCATCAACACCGGCGTGCTGGCGGTGGAGCTGCCCCTGCTGCCGGAAAGACACCGCTCGGTGCGTCCTTGGAGCGTCCAATCGCAGCACTCCTTTTTAAAGTAGTCTGTTTCCTCGCGGTTTACTGTGATGCCTTCGTTTTCCTGCAGAAAAACGTCATCGTTATCGGTGCCGGGGCTTCAGGACTGGCTGCGGCACGGCAGCTGCAAAACTTCGGCACAAAGGTGAAAGCTTTCGGCCTTGGCGCTTCTCTTTTTCCCGAACTGATTTCTGCTCACAGAAAGTTTTATAAATATTCGTCGATCCTTTTGGTTTTTCAGGTGATGGTGCTCGAGGCGAGGGACAGAATCGGCGGCCGGGTGTGGGACGACACCTCTCTGGGCGTCACCGTGGGCCGAGGGGCTCAAATCGTCAATGGGTGCGTGAACAACCCCATCGCCCTCATGTGCGAACAGGTAAGCGAGAGAGTCCGGGAGCCCGAAGCCAAAGAGCGCCGCGTCGCGGGGTCCTCGTGTGTGATCCACTGTTTCTCTGCTGCAGATGGGCGTCCAGATGCACAAGCTTGGGGAGCGCTGCGAGCTCATTCAGGAGGGGGGGCAGGCCACGGACCCGGCCATCGACAAGCGCATGGACTTTCACTTCAACGCCATCCTGGATGTGGTGTCGGAGTGGAGGAAGGACAAGTCACAGAGCCAGGACACGCCGCTGGGAGGTGCTGAGACACTGGATCATCATGTTGTAACACAACCAGGACTTAGTCCTTTATTTTTGATCCTAAAGCAGTTCTGAACACTTTTATTTTGAAAGTTCTGCCTGTGTTTAAGAAGTTTACCATGATTTGTGTGCGGAAGACGATTAACAAGTTGTCTGGACTTTGTGTTGCAGAGAAGGTTCAGGAGCTGAAGAAGAACTTTCTTCAGGAATCTGGGATCCAGTTCAGCGAGCTGGAGGACAAAGTGCTTCAGTTTCATCTCAGCAACCTGGAATACGCCTGTGGGAGCACATTGGACCAGGTCCCATGAACTCCAATCGCTCTATTTTAATAAATATTGTAGTAAACGTAGAGAACAATATCTGCTTTTTACAGTCCACTCGTATTGTTAAATCAGTTGTGATTGTGACGTTCTTTTGTTTTTTCGTAGGTTTCGGCTCGATCTTGGGACCACAACGAGTTTTTCGCCCAGTTCTCAGGAGATCACACTTTACTTGCAAAGGGCTACTCTGTTCTACTCCACAAACTGGCCGAGGGGCTCGACATCCGCACAAAGAGTCCGGTTCGTAATCTGTCGCTAAAAATGTCAATTTAGCAGAGATCTTTACTACCTTCATGGATCATCGTGGTGTTTTCTGTCGTCTCAGGTTCAGGCCATCGACTACTCAGGTGACACTGTCCAAGTTACTTCCTCTAACGGGTCTCAGTGGACGGCACAGAAGGTACAAACAATCAGCTTTTTTGACTTAAAATTGTTGCGTTTGAGCAAAAACACATTGTTTTTGCTCTTTCAGGTCCTTGTCACCGTCCCTCTGACTTTGCTTCAGAGGAACGCCATCCACTTCAACCCTCCGCTTCCTGAGAGGAAGCTGAAAGCGATCCACAGTCTGGGAGCAGGAATCATAGAGAAGGTGAGAAACGTTTCTCTCCGCATCAATACCTGGTAAAATATGCACGCTTTTGTGTTTCTGCGGCCTGTTTAAGAAACATCTTCATAAATTAAAAACCCCGCCCTACCTGCAGATCGCGCTGCAGTTCCCGTTCAGATTCTGGGATGTGAAAATCCAGGGAGCAGATTACTTTGGACACATCCCGCCAGCTCCTGACAAGAGGGGCATGTTCAGCGTCTTCTACGACCTTGACCCACAGGTTGGTTTAGTTAAACTCCTGCACCAGCGTTCGCACAATAACTTGCGTGATTAATGTGATGATGACATAAGTGTTTTGTGAATAAAAAGAGGAGAAAATAATATCTATTGATGCAACACTCTGCGTTTGTGCAGAGGAAGCAGGCTGTGTTGATGTCGGTCATCTCCGGTGAGGCTGTGCCGGCTGTGCGCGACCTGGAGGACGAGGAGGTGGTGAACGAGTGCATGAAGGTCCTGCGTGAACTCTTCAGAGAGCAGGTAAAGGCGTGAGGTTCAACTTGTTGCTGAGGGGAACTCTTGAAGATCACTGAAAGAAACTTTTGGGTTTGTTTCACTCCTCACAGGAAGTTCCAGATCCGTCGCATTTCTTCGTCACACATTGGAGCAAAGACGTGTGGTCGCAGATGTCCTACAGTTTCGTGAAGACAGGGGGCAGCGGAGAGGCCTACGACATCCTCGCCGAAGACGTGCAGGGAAAAGTTTTCTTCGCTGGCGAGGTGACGACGATCTTGTTGTTTTTTACTGAATAAAGGAGGGAAGCGTTGTGTTTTTGCAGCTCAACAAACCGCTCTTGTTCTGCATCACCAGGCGACCAACAGGCACTTTCCTCAGACCGTGACAGGCGCCTACCTCAGCGGGGTCAGAGAGGCCAGCAAAATGGCTGCCGCGTAGCCCGTCGGCCCCCCAAAGAACTAAAACCACACCAGCAGAGACTCGCGGGCCGCGACGAGCAACACGCCGTTTCACCAGCCGGGACTGCGTCACCTGAAAAGCTCCACTGGAACCGTCTGCGGCAGCGAGACGTTGTTGGTCGTTTTCCAGAGGCAGCGTCGGGTCGGGGACTCTCCGGGACCCGGTTTTACATATTTAACACGGCGGGGAGAAGTGCTTTTTATTTATATCAACGTCCATCAGGGAGGTTTAATTTTTTTGTCTAAGAGATGCGACTAGAACCGATTCGCAAGGACGATGTTTGACTGAAACATTGGTGAACGCTCCACAGAACCAACTGGATAACGTGTCTTTATGTCCCTAAATGAATAGTCTGAGCGTCTCCGACTAATGTTTCATCAGGTGGAGTTGTAGCTGTGGTTGTCGTGTTGTTGAAGTAGGTGAAGCTGAACGAATGGATGAACACTAGGAGTCTTTTGAGCACTTTTTTGAGTTAAAGAAAACATATTTCTTGTGTGAGGAAAAAGCCGATTTTCCTGTTGATCCCAGCAAATTGTCCCCTTTCTCTCTCAGGGATGTGATCAGGACAACACCAGCAAAAAAAGAGGCGGGACACGTCCCAAGAAAAAACTGGAAAAAGAAATTAGACAAATATTTAAACAAACCAAATGAAGAAACAACCGCCGTGTTTCTCCAGTGAGCAACAAAGTTCCTGAAATTTCAAGTTGGGCAACGACACACACGTCCTCACTGTCTCTGGTTAACTAACTTTATGTGTGATCTCATTTCTCTGTGTGGACCTTCACATCTGTATGATCATTTCCTGTTTGTCTGACCTTTCAGTGGTTGCGTATTTATCTTGTATGTGTCTATTAAACCGAGCTACCAACTGCCACGCAGCTCCGTTGGACTGTTGGATCAAAATCTCCCCGACTCAGTGTTTTTTTTTTAAGCCAAAACAATGTGATGAAATTTATATTTGAGGTTTGTTTCTGAACTGGCAACACATGTTGCTTGTACTGGGACTAACGTTGTCGTGGCCAAGTTTCAAGAAGTAAGGTGGTTAAGTTGGACTAACGTCCAGGCAGCGGACCAATGACGTAAAGGGTGGCGCTCCGGCGGATCAGTGACGTAAGAGCCGGCTCTGCAGCGGACCGATGACGTGATTTGGTCGCCACGGAAGTATAGAAGAAATTACTTGAAAATATATGTTGAAAGAGCTCCAGCCAGAAGGTTGGCGGGTCTTTAGGAAACGCTACTGCGCAGCCTCGGCTTCCATGGAGACGTGGATCATGCGCAGTAAGGGTTTTTTTTTTTTCTCGGACCTGGAAGTCGGGCATCTTTGGCTTCACTCTGCCGCTTTCACGGGCATGAACGAGGCCCCGCCCCCAACGCGTTGTCCGACACATCCATGGAAGCGGGACCACAGCGGGTCCGCGAGCGCCGACACCAGCCGTTAGCCAGTCTTCAGTGACGCGCAGAGGGTCACAGAGCGGAGCCGCGAACGGCGGCAGAGCTTCTCCCTTCCGTACGGACTCTGCGCACGTTTAACCCGGGAAGAAGCTAGGCTGCGGAAGCGCGGCGCGTGCGTGAGAGACGCGCGATAGCGAACCTAGCAGCTCCCAAAATGGACTGCAGCGCCGGTGACCCGCCGACCACCGCGGCCGGCGAGCTTGCAGGTACCCCGAAACACCTTCATGTCTCGGTTCCAGTCAGGCAAGCAGCAGGCAGGAGACGAGCGGGCAATTTAGCCGCTCGGCTAACCGCTAAGTTAGCTTCCAACTTCGTAAGTGACCGTTTTCAGGCGCATCTGACGGGGAGCATCACCGCTGTCTCACTGCTGCTTGTTCACCTCCAGTTATGCTGCAAAAATGAGACATGACACGTTAATTTATGTGGACCTAAAATTTCAAGTTTTCCCACCAAAATTCTTGCTGATTTCGTTTGTTCCTTGCAGGCTTTTAAATGGTGCTGCAAGTTTAATACAGTACTGCTACTGCATTGCTTAACATGTACCTCTTACAAGTAAAAGTTCAGTATAAAGAGCTCAGTTATTGTTTTGTTGGGTTTTTTTTATGTAGTATATTTCCTGAAGGAGAAAATTCAACGTGCTCTGCAGAATAAATGGAGTTAAACATAAAAGAAATAGAGGAATACAGAAAGAAAAGTGCCAATAAGTAGTAGTAAAAGAAACAAGTACTACATTTATCTATCACATTTCAAAAAAACAAGTATCCAAAGTTGACAGAATTGCTAAATTACAGTGATAAAACTTATTTCCCATCTGAATTCTAGATGTGGAGCGCTGATACAGAAAAGTCTTATTTTGAAAGGTCCCTGTTTTATTTCTGTGGGTTTTCATCGCAATTGTTTCACCCTGTGTCCAGGATGCGACAGCTCCAGCTCCGAGGATTTCATCCCGCTGTCCAAGCTCATGACGAGTTCCAGAGCGGAGGACAAAAAGGCACCAGACGTCACTCACGGCGCCGTGAACTCCAACGGTAACTCGGAACAGAGACACACAACCCGAGGAGGCCGCAGCGGATTTATTCACTGAAATGACAATAAAATGCGTGCGTTTGTGTCTCTCTTGCAGCCGTGGACGGCTCCTCCGATGAGCCGCCGATAAAACTGAAAACAGGCTTTGTCGCACTGAAGAAACTGAAGGAGAACACGCCGCCCAAATACAATGGCACAAATAAGAAGAAAGCAGGTGGGTGTAACACTGAAAACAGCTTTCAGGGGCCTCAGAATAAGTAATTGTTGTGATTTTTTAATTGCAGAGATGTTTTCTCATCTTTCCTCCCACTCAATGTTTCAAAAGTTTCCTTTTATTTACCCAATGTTTTGTTTTTTTGCGTTTTCTGTCATGTTTCGTCTGCAGGCGTCGACTCTGATGACGAGCCTCTCTTAAAAATGGCCAAAGTGTCGTCCGAAGCAGCCAAGACGCCGCTGCCGGCATCGCCAAAACAATCTGTCGGCAGCACAAAAGGAGGTGAGTCAACTCTCTCTCTCCGGAGCGCCATAAACTCGCCGGCTCAGACTCCTGACGGTCGACTCGGTTCGTCCGCAGAGTCTCGGGACGGAGACGGCAGCTCGGACGACGAGCCGCTGAGCGAAACGGCCAAGAAGCTGAAGTCCGAGCCCAGGAGCAAGGCAGCCGGCAGGCCGTCCGGCGGAGCAGCTCCGGCCAGCAAATCCAAACGATCTGCATCTTCAACCAAAGGTGAGCGTGAGACTTTACAGCTTCACTCTCCAATCATTTCCACGCTCACCGCTCGCTTCATCTGGCTTCCAGTTGAATATGACGAAGCGTCCAACAGCTCCGACGATGAGCCGCTGGCATCATTAAAGACAAAGAAAACAAACGCTCCGAAACAGCGAAAAACGTCGGCAGACAACAAAACAACGAAACAAAAAGGTAAATGACGCTGATGAGACTTTCGACGGGTATTGAGGAGTTTATAGGCTGAAAAAAAGAAGTTAAAGAGCAAAATTTTCCACAATTGAGGCGTGTTTTATCTTCTCACCTCCCACAATCACTCGGTTGTTCGGTCTCCTCAGAGTCTCGCGATGAAGACGGCAGCTCGGACGACGAACCGCTTAACGAAACCGCCAAGAAGCTGAAGTCGCAGCCCAGGAAAGAATCAGCTGTCAGAACAGCTCCAGTTGCCAAATCCAGACGATCCGCGGCCATGAATAAAGGTGAGAAAGAAGTCGTTCACCTCGTTTTCTCGGAGCAACGTCGCCTCTAACTGCTCGTTTCTGCCCGTCAGTAGTTAAATATGCGGAGACCTCCAGCGAGAGCTCAGACGATGAACCGCGGGCAGCGCTTAAGACGAACGCGGCCAGAACTTCAGGAAACAAGAAAACGCCGACAAAGCGGAGACAAAAACGATCGAAAGGTGAGTCGCTCAGATGTTTTTGAACATATGAGGTTTTTTGTGTTCGAAAAAACTCCAGAATCACTCAGAAAGCTCGACTCCCTCACGTCCGCAGAGACTTCGGACAAAGACGAGAGTTCATGTGACGATAAACCGCTGGCAGCTGTGAAGAAGAAACTCGTAACTGAAGAGAAAAAAGCTTCAGCAGACAAGAAAACGCAGAAAAAACCAACAGAGAAGGTTTCAAAGGGTGAGTCGCTGCTCGCCCTGTCGCTGATGGCGCTACTTTGTAGAGAAATGTTCATAAATGTTCAGCAAAGCCTGAAAATGCTGCACTAAAGGTTCTCTAGCGAATAAACAAAACTGACGCGTTATTGACTTGTTTTTCTTTTACAGAAACTTCTGACAAGGACAACAGCTCCGACGATGAACCGCTGGCGGCAGTGAAGGCGAAGCAAAAATCTTCAAACAAGAAAACGGACAAAGCACCAAAAGGTGAGCGGCTGCGGCTCCGTCAGACTGGTTCCTTTATTTACTGGAGCTGCTCAAAGGCTTCATTTTACCGGCCTGGGGTCTGGGGCCTCCTGCAGGGGGCGCCAGAGATCACAAGGAGGCCCCAAAGTTCTGTCTGTTCTGAGTTTGTCAAAGAAAAGCACAGTAAAAGCGAGTGAGGAAACTACCCTGTGCTTTTATTTTGAAAGCTTTCCACTTTTGTGTGTCGTTAACAGCTTTTCTCAAAGTTTTGGCTCCTAAGAAATAGTTTAACATTAATTTCTCGTTGCTTCCTCTTTGTAGGTAAACACGCTGAGAGCTCCAGCGACGGCTCAGACGATGACGATGAGCCGCTGGCGTCGATGAAGTCAAAGAGGACAAACAGTTTGAAGAAACCGAAAGCAGCCAACAAGAAAACAGCAACAAAGCAAACGGAGAAACGACTGAAAGGTACGAGGCTCCTGAAAGGGATTAATCAGATGAACTGGTGAATTATTTTTGAGCGCTCATGTTCAATTAAGGCTTTTTTCCATCAACAAATAAATCTTTTGTCCATGTTTCCTCCTCAGAGTCTCGCGATGACGGCGGCAGCTCGGATGACGAACCGCTGAGCGAAACCGCCAAGAAGCTCAAGTCGCAGCCGAGGAAAGAATCAGCTGTCAGAACGGCGCCAGTCGCCAAATCCAGACGATCCGCAGCCATGAATAAAGGTGAGAAAGAGAAACTCTGAATCCTGACTTACTTCACAATTGTGTCTGTGAGTCTCTGTAACGCCAGTTATTTGCTGTTTACAGTTAAGTACGCGGAGACTTCCAGCGAGGACTCGGATGACGAACCGCTGGCTTCTCTCAGGACAAAGAAGACGAAAGAAACCAAACAGCACAAAACTTCGACGGACAAGAAAACAGGAAAACGCACCAACAAAGGTGAGTCGCTTCTTCTTGACTCATTAATTTAACCCAAACCAGAAACTACGATTCGATTTGAAAGACTCTTTATTTTCAGGCAGCAGCTCAGATGATAAGGATGATGATGATGTGCCTCTGGCGGACCTGATCGCCAAGAAAAGCAGCGAATCAGAAGGCAGAACGCCCAAAAAGAGACCAGGTAGAACCGCGGGAGCCAACGTTCTGTTCGGCAGAACCTGACAGGAAGTGGTTCTGATCCCCAGGTTTCATCCGTTCCTCAGCAGGTCCGAGCGACGACAGCTCCGACGACGAGCCGCTGGTGAAGCTGGTGAGGAAGAGCCGCGCGGGGAAGAAGACTAAACGGAAAGCGCCCGCTCCCAAAAAGGCGAGCGCGTCTGCCGCAAAGCCGAGAGGACGGCCGAAGAAAGGTGAGGAGTCTCCGCTGCGAGACGATCACACGTTAAACTCTCGAACTTTGACGCGTTTTCTCACTGAGTCTTTATTTATCAGTTGAAAAAGCTCCCGTGCCATCGAGCGGCAGCTCCGACGACGAGTCCCCAGTAAAACCAGCGAGACACCCGCAACTGACCAAAGTCGTCCGCGTGACGCTGGAGAGGTGCGACGCCGCTGGACCGCCGGAGCGAGACGGGACGGCCGGTAAGGACGCCGCCACCGCACAGAGCGAACCGGAAACGGCGTCCTCGCTTCGCGCGGAAGAAACTGCAACTGTTGAAAAGGAGGCGAAGCTTTCAGACGGTTCGGAGGAATCGGAGGCACAGGAATGAGACGGACTCATCGAAACATCACCGACGCGTTCTTAAACTTTCGCCTTTTGTTCTGATGCGTCAAAGTTAAATTTTGGTACGTTGTGCCTGATTTTCATCGCCTTTTTCATCGCATTTTTTTATGGAAATTCCTTTTATTTTTTCATACTTGGTCCAAGAAAACGTGGTTTAACCTTTAACGGCCTACTCATCCATTTGGTGGCCCAAACCCACCTTATAATAGCAATTTATTAACCCTTTCATGTCCACAGTGAATAAACAAACGTAATTTATTGTGCTTTTATCTTTTAATTTATTTGAACTTGCCGAGATAAAACAGAACCAGTATTTTTTTTTCATCCTCCTGCTTATTTTTCTTTTTTTTTTTTTAGGTTTTTGTGATTATTCGGTGAATATAGATAACTTGAAGAAATGAAATTAAAAGTATTTAAAGCACAAAAGTATTTTTTCAAAGACAAATCAGAGATACAGACGGAGGCGGTTTGATAAGTGTGAATCAGCTCCACCGAATGATGATGTTAAAGGTTTGCGTTTTGGAGTTTTCTGACTGTATTTGACCTTGTTAGTGTGTTTTTATTGCAACTGTGTGTCGAAGCTCAACTACTGAGGTCCGTCTTGCGAGCTGCAGCAGTTTTGGTCGCATGAGATTCAATTTCTCGGTTGTTTCTTTTGTTTCTCTCTCAACTGTTTGCACTTTATCGACCGCCCGTCCTGCTGTGTGCGAGCAGCCAATCCTGAAACCGACTGAAACTCCCGACGACAAAACAAAAAAGGTGTTTTTTTTTTAATTTTCAGTGTCGTTTCATCACTTTAATGACACAGGAAGATTTGTATTCACAGATTTTACGACCTTGCTACCAAAACCAGTCGCAGTACCTGCTTTTGGGCTCTAGAGGGCGTCTTTGAAGTTCGAATGTTAGGCAGCAGAGCGGCTCAACAGGATTAATTGGGTCAACAAGGAAATAAAAGCCTGCTGTGTGTGTTTGCAGGGTGTTGTTCTGATGGGAGGTGGACTTTTGTTGTTACAGGACTTAAACAGTATGAATTGAAAACATTTCGGGGAACGACGGACTGAGTTCAAAGCACTGGGAGGGAACCGTTTCGTCAAGTTTGCATGTCCTGTTCTTAACCTGCTTATGAACGGGTGAACTGCTCGTTGCGTTTCCTTTCGGTTCGCCCCATTTGTACGTGAGCCTCCGCATGTCGTTCCCCCCCCCCTCGTCTTACAACCGCGACGTGTTGTGCTTCGTGCCATAAATCCCTCAATGTTTCTAAGATACAAATAAAGTTTTCACTTTTTTAGAAACGGCTGCTTGTTATGGTTTTTTTGGAGGTGATAAAATTCACGGAAAACAAAACGAATCGACGTCAAAAACTGTTTGACTGCAGTGAGGATTTTATTTCCAAAATCTCCGAGGAGTCAGTCTCACTTTTACATCTCAACTATTATCTACACATTTGGACTTTTGACAAAGTATTCAGACAAAATGTCACAGACACGGAATGATCGGACTGAAGTTAATGTTTCGAATATATTTATGTTTGTGATGACCAAAAGCGACAAAGTCTGGGGGGATACCAGCAGGTGGGTGCCCGACTACAGCTGCCAGAAGCCCCACAGGGCGGAGAGGACGGCGGCGCAGAGGGCGGCGGTCAGGGACGCCCGCGCGGTCGCGGCCCCGTTGCAGAGGTCGGTGGTGCAGCAGGTGAAGCTGCTGGTGTAGCCGGCGCCCAGGATGGAGCCCGTCAGCGTCACCCCGCACAGGTCGGAGTCCAGGCAGCCGCGGGTGTGCAGCGTCAGGCTGCCGGTGGCGTTGAACTCTGCCGGAAACCACACGGAGGGGAGGAGGTGAGTCGAGTCGCCCGTCGTCGATGAGGAGATGCTGCGTTGCCACGGGAACCGCCTCAGTACCACCCAGCATCTCCAGGTAAACTGGCGCCGCTGGCTTGTTTTAATTCAGACTAAACTCACAATCGCGCTCATTTTATCATCTCAGCGTCTCTTTTTAATTACTCATGAAGTTTTGTTGTCGCATTTCAGGATCAAGTGAGCCAAACGGCAAAGTTTATCGACTCGAGTATTTCCTAACTCGTAAATCTAGACACTGTCGTCCAGCGACCTTTAACTTCTTTCTGCAGACTCGTCTCGCTGGTTCTGGTTTTTGCAAACTCCCAATTTAGAACTGGGACGTTCCCAGTTGGAATCGTTCCAGGTTCCTCGAACGCACCACCAGCAATTTCTGACTGGCCGCCGATGGTTGATGCTCGAACTGATCCGACTCGCTCTCTCAGGCCGTTGAACGGCGACTTTTATCGGCTCGGCGGCGTTGAGGTTCACTTACGTGCGTTTCCTCTGTAGCAGCTCTCGGTGGCGTTGTTACAGGTGACGTCAGTGGGGAAAAAGCAGGTATCAAGTACGCCAATGACGCACTGGCGACAGGTGAGACTATTGGCTGTTTAACAGGAAGACAGGGAAGAAAACATCAATAAGCTGCAATGAATTGATGATTTTTACACCTGATGCTTGAAATTTTTAGAGTTATTGATTCCAATTTGTGTCAAAATACATTAAATTCAACGTGAGATGTTAAGTAGAAAGAACCGAATTGTGAAATGACAAAAACGTTTCCCAAAATGTGACTCACATGAATGGAAATTGGCTAAAATTGACTTTAGGTTCGTTCTTCAGTGAACCAGGAAGTTTTAACTTGATTACTTTTTCCAACAAGCGTCAGATTCCCCAAAGAAAAAGACCCAAACACAATCGATCCCTTCTTCTTTCTGTCTTTACTGACGCTCCATCCTAAGAGCTGAACGTTTCACACGAACACGGCAAAGCTTGAGGGTTCGAACTGACGCAAGAAGAGTAAAGCGGTGTGAATTTATCAGCCGCCCCGAGGCAAAACCAAAGTTTATACATCGAACCGGTTTCAGGCCCTGGATCTCTTGTTTTTTTTGACCACGTCCAGTCAACCGTGAAGTTTTCTTTTGACCAGCTGCAGAAAATCCCTCCTGTCAGAAATCTCACCTGCGACGAGGACGGCGCTCAGCACGACCGCCGCTTTCCACAAGTTGTCCATTGTCCCCGCTGTCCTCGGAGGGGATCTCGACAATTTGTGTCAGTCAAGTCAAGCCTCCTTCCAACACCAGCGACGCTCACTCAGCAGCCGAGCTGGAAGGAATGACGTTCTTCAGGTTTGGTGTCTTTACAAGGAAGTTTGTTGTTGCTGGGAAAACCCACAGTCACAGGTGGGACCAACACTCCTTCTGTCCGAGCATCAGCTGCGCATTTGACTGCTGATCTTGTAAAGTTAATTCAATTCTGCCTTCATATTGCAGAGTAGAGGCCAAATTATGAGCTTGTAATATAGAAAACTTATATTATAGAAAACATGATGCAAGACCTAGAAAGAACACTACTTTAAATATAAATTAAGTTATAAATAATACAAAATAAATAATTCAGGTGGCAAGACTATTTTTCGCATGCCTCGGCACTCATAAAAAACACTGTAAAAGTGTCTTAAAGTGTCTTAAAGCGAGAGAAAAGTTTTTTCCCCTTTTGACCAAGAAAAGACAAATTAATTCTCATAGATTAATATTGATTTTCTGCATCAGAGTCTCACAGAAACTAAAAGTTGTGTTTTGACGCGACTGGAACAAACGTGAACTCAGAGCAGGAGTCGTAAGAAGTCGAGAGGCGTCACAGTTTACAGAGGATTTGTGTGTCGGTCCAGCGTGTTTTTCTCGGTTTATTGGTGTTTTTTTTCTGGATCCTTCTTCTGTTTCTCTGGTGCTTTGGTCCTCGTCTCTCCGCCTTCTCAGGACCTGTTTTGTTGACAATTTCCCGGACTGACGTCGGCGCTTTAGAGTTATGTTTTGCGGGACCTCGGTCGCTCCTTTGTGCTCATTAAAGGCACTTTTAAGCTTAAAATTTGGGTCGTTTGTCCTCGCCGCGTCACGGGAGACGAATGTGGTTCTTCTTGTTCTGTAAGAGGGGGCCACACGGTCGTTAGGCGGTGACAGGAAGGATCCATGTTCGTCTGAGGGGGGCGGGGCTAACCGGGACACTCCCCTGTGCCCCACCTCTTCAAATGAGTATAGAGATCATTTGTCACGTCGTAATCGCCTCATTCATGCGCTCTGTTAAGTGGACGAATGACGAGTCCATGACTTGCATTCTGCAGGTTTGTCCAGTCACAGTTAATTGGATCCAACTGATGAATGGCGGCGGAAAGAAAACACCACAACGTTTACGTCTCGGTGTGAGGCGGCCGATGGCGCCGATTGGTCCTGCCGGCGTCACGCCGCTCCGTCATGGCGAGGCTGAAACAGGGCGCAGCGAGTTACTCACACACACGGATTAAGGCAGAAACAATCAACTCGAGACCGTCGAAGTTGCGCCGGTTTGACCCAGACGACCTTGGTTACGTAACCAGCAAACAGGAACGTTTTCAATCTACATTAAGTCAAAAAACATCAGATTTATCTTTTTTTTTTTTTACTTTTTACTGTCAGTGGAGTTTCTTCTGTTAATAAGTCAAAAAAATGTTGATTTTCTATTCAAAGTTTGTTAAAATAAGATTTATTTTGTTACTTTTTCTTTGGAAAACGGCTGAAGTCTTTTTTTTAAGCTTCTGGCTCTTAAAGATGAGTGATGTAATCACTTTTCTTTCACTCACACACACACACACACACACACACACGGATTGAAGTCGGACCCGCTCGACCAGCTGAGCCCGCGTGCTCCAGTGACATCCGACACAACCACATATATATCTGTATCAGACGCCATTACATGCCGGATTAATTTGCCCGCCGGCTACAGGAGTTCGCTGTCAGATGTCGGATGATGCTTTGATGAATTATTCTCGCTCCTTTTATTACATTTCTTGGATTTAAAATAAAAAAAATTCACTCCCAGAGAACAAAAAGTGAAAACAATCATTTTAAGGTGAAAATCTTGCGAAGAAATTCGATATTAAAGTGATTCTTCCATCGATGCTTCGATGGACGCTGCGACAGTGACGACGCGTCGCCTCATTTGTGTTCTGAGTACTTTTCCGTGTGTTTTTCAGAGGAAGCGGCGCGTTCCTTCTCACGTCGCTCCGACTGGTCGGTTCCTTCCTACATCTTGATAGTCTTCAGCGAGATCTCGTATCTCGGCGCCTCGCTGGGCGTCCCTCCTCCCTCGCTGACCGTCTCTTGCTCGGCGAAGACAAACAACCTGAGTCTTGTTGGTCTTCATATCAAAAAACAAGGAACAAAGAGTCGAGCTTTGAACTTCTGTCCAACGTTCTCGTCGAGATGGGACGAATCGTGCTGGGAGTCGTTCTAACCGCGGCATCTTTTCTTCTGGGTGAGCGACTCGTCTCGATGACACAACCGTCGCAGTTGCAGCGATAAAACAAAGAAACCAGGTTGGACTTTTGCACTAAAAAGATATTTATCATGACAAAATGTTCCTGATCCGATCTTTAAAATCGTTCTTTTGAAATATCTGAACTGAAAACTCCACATAAACTTGGTCTCCATTGTTTGGAGAAGTCTTCTGCTCAGATCGCTCTAATGCTTTGTTATTATATCGAAATTTATGTGATATACGTGACATAAGAGGGCATAAAATTTATGTCAATAAGTTGATGGAATCAAAGGTTTTACAACGAGTAGTTTTAGTTACTTTGACGTCTTTTCTGAGGTATTTTTGGGGCTTTCTACGAGACTTTTCTTCTTCGAGACTATTTTTAGGTGGATGATTCGGTGTTTCTCTTTCATGTGAGCGTCGTTTCAGCGTGTCTTCCGAACAGCCGGTATGTCGAGCACCCGGAAGCGCGAGGAAAATCGCCGACGTGATGAAGCGGTTCTCTGATAAGAGCGGAAATCTTTGAAAGCGTTTCGATTGTTGATTCTTCGGACGGTTCCGTGTGCTTCAGTTCAGTCGCTGAGCTGCAACAGGTGCAGCTTCAGGTTTCTGGGCGCCTGCTTCGACCAGGAGGTGGAGACCTGCTCCACCAACACCAGCGTCTGCTTCACCGGCGAGGCCGGTAGGTCCCCACCAGTCACTGCCCGCCGCCGCCGTCCGTCCGTCCGTCTCACGCGGCGTTCTCTCCTCAGCGTTCCCGTCCCTTCGCGCCTTCGCCGGCTTCAGCACGCAGGGCTGCCGCGAGCCGCCGGGCTGCAACGCCACCACCAACAGCACCCTGCTGGACCTCTCGGTCCGGGTCACGCTCGCCTGCTGCTCGTCCGACCAATGCAACCCGGCGCAGATCAGCGCCGCCCCGTCCGCCACCGCGACCTTCGCCCTCGCCGTCGGCGCTGCCGGCCTGGCCTTGTCGTGGTGCAGCGCCGCGTAGAGGAGGAGGAGATGCGCGGCTCGGGACGCGTTTAGGTCGCTGTCATCAATAATCCACCATCGACATGGATTTAAGCGGCTGTTCAAGTTCACAGGATTCGATTTTTGACTGTCTGTATATTTATGACGTTTGGCTGAAAGTCTGCAAAGAAACTTTTGTCATTCTTGGCAGAAAACTCGCTGTCGGACATGAAATACTTTCCCAGATTTAGATCTGAAGCGTAACGATGTGAAAAATTGTCGCGTTCGGTTCAAAAGAAGCCCGTGATTCCCTCTCGTGTTTCATAAATGTTTCAATTTCAGTAATTAAGTGATAAAGCGTGAGAGAAAAAACAACACAATAAAGAGAAACCAAGTGTCTCAGCAGCCTGCTCGCTCTCATTGTTTCCTCTTTGTTTGTTGTGTCATCAAGTGTAAACAAAGATCTTTCTTGTGTTTCCTTCACGGAGCAGTTGTAGATTTGTTGAATCAGGAACTGGAGAAAAGCGTTTTTTTTCTTCTTTTAAGTGTTTATTTTCATCTCAGTGAGACGTAAAGTGAAAAAAAAGGATAAATTAAAAAACTCTGATTTCAAAAACAGCAACAACAAAACAAAACAAAAAAAAACACAAACATGGAAGATTTACAAGCTCAATGTTTCCCTGAAACACCTCATTGATCAACTCCAATGCTGTGGACACACGACTTCCGTGCGTTCGAGAGAGAAAACAGGCCGACGCGTCGACGTCAGAGGAAAGAAAAGCAGAAGGTCACAATTTGAGCGCTTTAATGAAGAGGCTGACTCATCCGATCCTGAGTATATTTGGCGAGTTTGATCCTTTACGGCGGCGGCGGCGGCGCTCTACTGCAGGCTTCCCCACACCGACGCCAGCACGGCGGCGGCCACGGCGCTGGTCAGGGTCATCCTGGTGGACGGGGCGCCGCTTATCGTGATGGGGTTGCAGCGGTCCGTGGAGCAGCACGTGATGACGGTGGAGTAGGTGGCGCCCAGCAGGGTGCCGTTGGTGGTGGCGTTGCAGCCGGCCGGCTCCTGGCAGCCCTGGTTGTTGAAGCCCACGAAGTCGGACAGCGCCGCGAAAGCTGGGGAGGAAGGAAGGGAGGGAGGAAGGGAGGAAGGACGGAAGGAAGGAAGGACGGCGCGTCAGATCAGTGGCAGGAAGCGAGACGAGTTTGGTCGGACGGTTTTCGTCCATTTTGACGGCACCTGACGTGAAGTCGACGGCGCTTTTTGGCAGGAAAAAAACACCTTTGGCGCTCGTATCTCCTTCCAATCGCGGTTAAGATCCACCAGAGTGTCGCGCTGTGGCGTGGACATGGCGTGACATCAAGTCACCCCCAGATATTAAAAGTTCCTCCACATTTTCGGATAGTTTTAGAACCACAAAGTCGAAATTTATCCAGCTGACCTGGATTTTTATTGTACTGGAGGAGATTTTGTTGGACTAAAACACTTCTTTTTTCATCTTTAACATTCAAAGATTCTTAATTAAAAAGCTTTCTTTCGTTATGGCCATTTTTTCGTATTATTGAATTGTTCCGATTTGATTCTTTTTAATTTTTCAAGTGTTGAATTTCAATTTTCTTTCATTAGATTTAAAAAATCGTTTCATTCACTTGCTGCATGTATACTTTTACTGAGGTCATTGAAGTTGTGTGTGTGTGTGTGTGTGTGTGTGTCTGTCTTTGTGTTTATGTGTTTCCCAGCTGATTGATTAATCAACACAAGAACTTTGCTCTAATTTCTCCCTGCTGTGTTGCCTGTTGGTGTGTGTGTGTGTGTGTGTGTGTGTGTGTGTGTGTGTGTGTGTGTGTGAGAGTGTGGGTGTGGGTGTGTTTGTGGGTGTGTGTGTGTGGG
>JASSRZ010000054.1:1660889-1697808 GCA_032164315.1 Malacoctenus gilli | reverse complement strand
TGAGAACGACAAGAAGAAATGGAAGCGTCGGAAAATTACAGCGGTTAAACTTTTACCAACCATAGAGAAATAACAGAATAGAGTCTTTTACATGATTTTAAAATAAAATAAAATAAAATAAAATAAAATAAAATAAAATAAAATAAAATAAAATAAAACAAAATTCAATTAAACAAAATGAAATGAAATGAAATGAAATGAAATGAAATGAAATGAAATTTAGGTCAGGGTGAGAACGACAAGAAGAAATGGAAGCGTCGGAAAATTACAGCGGTTAAACTTTTACCAACCATAGAGAAATAACAGAGTAGAGAGTCTTTTACATGATTTTAAAATAAAATAAAATAAAACAAAATTAAATTAAATTAAATTAAATTAAATTAAAATAAATTAAGATATATTTTAATATATGGGGCAAACTTTGTCTATTTTAAGATATCAGGAGTCAGAAATGTTTAAAGAATATGACTTCATTCACAGATTTGTTTTTGCTTCATGAATAATTCAACCGTCATCAAGTGAAGATAAAACATTAGCAGGAGGAAAGAGGAAATTGGTGCCAAATAGAGTTATTTATCTTATCTGGGAAGATAAGGAGGGAACAAAAGTTACAGATGAAATAGATGATAAATCTTATTTTCTGGTCTTGAAGCAGTATTTGAATGAAGTATCTCAGCAGGATGAATGAGATTCAGTCCAACTGCAGCAGATCAAGTTTAATTCCACTTTAGGCTCTGTGTGAAGACAAACCGGCAGCGTTTCGTCGCTCAAACATCATTTCAACCTTCCGTTGTCTGCTCACAAAACAAGAGACAACAAAGCCGGGACATCGTGTGTGATGAGGACAAACAGACGTCTGTGAGGCAGCTTTGCATGTTGTCTGATTTTGTCGTGGTCCGACTTCATTGTTTCCTCCCTGTGTGCAGAGAAAACAGTGTTCCTTTGAAACCTCACCAAACATGCGGCCCGTGGGCTCAAGCAGGGCCACCCGGGGGGGCCTTTTTCTGGCCCTCGGGGGGGGGGATTTAAAGAGTAAATCTTTCGCTGCCGTGACCTGCTGTTTCTTTAAATGCACTGGAACACTCCTGAGTGCGATCGAGGCCAGAAATCCTCCCTTCCTGCCTTTTTCGGCTTCCTTCCTCCCATTCTGAGCCGAGACGCTGTGACAGTCGCCTGCCGGGCTGAAAGCGCTCCGACACGTCCCGTCTTGTCCCGAGTTTGTGCTCAAACATTTTTTTTTTATTGTGTGCGCGTCCGTTTGTCTCCCGAGTGCTTGCGAAAACACACGGCGAGAGCGTTTAATGAGCGGCCGCGGCGTGGCGTCACTCTCTGTTTGTCCACATCACTCATGCTCGGTGTAATGATTATCTGGCCCTCAGATGGGAGCCGCCGCTCGCTTCCTGCCGGGAGGAGGGACGGCGGTGATGAAACGGCGCGCTCGGAGTCACGGTTTGGAAATACTTTGCAGAGAGGGAGGCTGTTTGAAATGCCTCCATTGTTTGGCCCACGGCTCCGCCGCGTTTCTCAACGCACGGCGGAGGGCGTGGGGCGCAAATCTGCCGCAGCGATCCTTCTGCCATCACTCACAGAAACGACGCGCGGACATAAATCAAACCCCCCCAAAAGCAAATAACCAAAGAAGCAGAAGATGCAAGAGTGAAATGAAATCGTAAATCACGCTTTTAAGTCGATATTCAGACATTTATCGGGCGAAATTCTGATTGCACGAAGATGTGTCGTAATAAACAGAGATTATTGTGTGTTGTAAGAAGGTTTCTGTCTGCGTGTTGCATCAATGCACCTGCACCAGGAAGGAGCAGGTCAAACTAGACCCCGACGGACCACCAAGGCCTCATGTTTACTGTCTCATCTTCCTCTAAAAAAAGCTGACGTTTCAGTTTCGACACCCTCAGAGCAGGTAAAGAGTCGGGCCAACGAGCTCAACTCCCGTCCCCTCCAGGGGTCCGGGGCCCCCAGTTTGAGAGCCACGACTTTGGAAATGTTTGGAGTCTGGTTTTTTTTAAAGAGACAGGTACCTGTTTTTACAGCAGAGCCGCTTAAACCTGATGAACCTTCGTGTAACCCCTGCTTGAGAGGGGGGGGGGGCGACGTTTGCGCTGGGCGCGGCGAAGTGGAGAAACAACCTTCCTGCTGCTTTTCCTCTCGACTGCAGAGAGGTTTTATTTTGAAAGGACGAAGAGCGTCCGCTTTTTCCACTGGAGCTTCAGCCTGAAGTCAGACGAACAAATAAGATGAGGAGTGATTTCAGTGGAGGCAAAGGGGCAGATCCTTGGCTGTGGTCTGAGGTTACCCTGAGTCATGAGGGAACCTCCTCCTCCTCCTCCCTCCTCCTCCTCCTCCTCCTCCTCCTCTTCCTCCTCCTCCCTGTGGAAAAACTGACAGGGAACAACCACATGAAGACGGCTCAGCCCGTCCACTCATCGCCACCAAAACTGGAGGAAAAACATTTTCTGTGAGTCACTCGTGAAGAAGCCAAACGTAAACGTCTCTCCAGGTGACCGCTGTGTTTGTTTGCAGAAACGCCTTCAAAATAAAGCTCCACGGCGGCCGTGTAAACACTCCGAATCCCTCCGTCGATACAAATTCCGATAACGACGTCAATATGATGTGAAATATTCGAGAAGTGTGACTGCGGAGATCTTATGATTCTTGGTTTGTCGTTCATCACTGTTACTCAGAGTCATGTGAAATGTCTCCACAACCACACCCAGGCTACACACACACACACACACACACACACACACACACACACACACACAGTGCCACCCATACATTGAAAACATGCAATGAAATGCAGGCTCACACATGTATGCTCAAAGACAAACACACTTATTGAACACACACACACACACACACACACACACACACACGCAGACACCTTCAAGACAAAGACACACAAAGAAACAGACACACACACACACACACACACCTTCAAGACAAAGACAGACACACACTTACACTTTCAAGACAAGGACACACACACACACACACACACTCACACCTTCAAGACAAAGACAGACAGACACACACACACACACACAAGCACACGCCTTCAAGACAAAGACACACACACACACGCGCGTACTTACATCCTTGTGGGGACTTGTATGACATGGTGTGTTCAAGTGCTCTTTACCCTAAACATAACCAATGTCTTCATTCAATAGCAGCACACAAACACACACACACACACACACACACACACACACACAACTATGCAGTTGTGTTGTTTGTGTGTGTTGTCACTCCTGCTTGGAAACAAACGTTCCCAGGGAACCACTGAGCCTTTCATGGACTCACTGCTGCCACCGTGTGGCCCCGAGGTGGAAGTGCATCCCCGAATAAAAGTGAGTTGCAACAGAATATGAAAAGAAAATAGAAGTTTATTGAGAGATCTGATTCCTGCTCACCCTTCCACATCAGCAGAGAGACGACGACAGAGACAAACGGTTAAAATCTCGACACATAAATACCTTTTTTTTCTTCCTAAATCATAAAACGTGAAGGACAAAAACAAAAAACCAAACGCAGGGAAGCCAACGAGGAGAGCGGGCGACGCGTCATCCGCCTCTCAGGAAGCGGCGGCCGGCAGAGTGAACATAAGGAACGGCCGCGCTGTGGTGAGACGCCGGCCGGGCGAACCGAAGGATTCTCGGAGTCACCGAAGACGCTCGACATCCGGTGAAAACGCGGAGGCAAGCGAGCAGATCCAGGATCTGTGTGGTTGTCGGCGTAAATACGAAGCTACGGATCGAAACCGCACGAAATCGGAGCAGAAACCAGCGAGTTCTTCTACTCAAAGGAGGAAAATTCTCCGTAAAACAGGACGTGTTTCAGTTACAAGTCAGTAAAAGAGGCTTTTTTGGGTTGATAATGTCTGATTTTAGGGACAATGTTACATGTCTGATTACAAAAAAAGGAGACTAAAGTTTAAGGTTTTGTTCTGAACTATTCTGAGGTGTTTACTTCAGATTACAACTGAGGTTATTCAGCCCTAAATAACAAGCAAAACAACACATGATTATTATCAAACAAAGGACAAAAAAAGGCTCCTGAAATTTGCTGAATGACTCGAATTTATCCGTTTTTAAATCTTGGGCTGCCTGAGGTCACAATAACTTCACTTTAGTTCCTGTGCAGATTAAAACAAAATGCAGAGGGACTAAATAAAAAACCACCAAAGTCTCGGAGGGACAGAGTTTTACGGTTGGATTTCGCACCTCCTTTGCAGACGTGCTACTAAAGAAGGACAAAGGGTTGTGAAACGGACCGACTCCTACAAAATAAGACGTCTGCGTCTCCTTTTTTCAGCTGCTGAACTCGACACCGTTTCAAGTTGTTGAAATAAAAACTACGGATGCGTTTTTCAGTATTCGGAGGGAGAAACAAGACGAGCAGGATCTCAACACACCTGCCGAAAAGTGTCCCCCTAAAAAAAAGTTGCGATGGAACCGTTTTGTAAAGATAATCAGACGCAGAGTAAGAAAATAAAACAAGCGGACAGAATCCCTGCTGGAGGGAAGCGACTTTCGACAGCGATGCAAAACTTGAGTCGAAAAAAAAAAGGGTTGAAACACTTTTATGTAGAAACGAATTCAACCTGCAGATACCTTTAATTTGACACGTTTGTCGAATCAATTTCCACCGGTTTAACTTTGTGAGATAAACGGCTGATAAGTGTGTTTGTGACTCTTTTCAGGACTTCTGTTTTGACTCGAACTCGCCTAATAAAGCAAAAGGAGCCGATCGAAGGTGGACGTTTCCAATCTAAGCGGCTGCTGACGTTCGTTTCCTATTTGCGCCGACTGCTGCCGAGTTTTTGTAGTTTCCCCGGATGTCAGAGTGGAAGATGGAACTGGGGGAGTGTGGGGGGAGGAGGGGGGGGGTGCCGACCTGCCTCTGATTGGAGGAGACTTTTATACAAAGAAAAGAAGGGGCCACAGATTCGTTTTGAGAGGGTCGTTGGACACAAACAGCTGGAGGAACAAAAACAAGACCGGCAGAGACTCGTCGGCGCTCTGCTTCCTCCACCAGCAGGAGAAAGAAAAAGTGGAGGGTGTTTCTTTTTGTGTCTTAAGGCAAATTTAACAAACGTCTTTTGTGCAGCGACCCCCCCAGAACCAACTGGAAAAAAAAAAGAAAAGGAAAGAAAGAAAAGGACAAACAAAAAGAGCGAGACGGCAACTAAAACGCCCGTCGGAACGGTCTCCGCGAGTGCCAGCCTGAGTGGACATGCACGGGGGGGGGGGCAGACAGGGAAGAAAGGGGGGGGGGGTTCAACCGACGCTCGCAACCAAAGTGTGCCAAACACAGAGCCAGGAGTGCCCGTCAGTGACGTCCGGCCTCCTCTGACCGTCTGTTTTTGGCACAGGTGTTTGGTTCGGGACGTGTAGGGTAAACCAGGTGTGTGTGTGTATGTTTGTGTGTGTGTTAAGATCACGGCTGTGTGTTTTTTTTGTTGTTTTTTTTTTTTTTTACATCTCACACTCCAAACTCTTTACATTTTCTCATTTTTCCTAAACGAAACCAAAAATAATACAGTCCTCAGGGAGGGGCGGGGCCAGCTGTAGAGCTCTGTAAAATGCAGGTGACCCCCCTCCCCCTCTCCTGATGATAACTCTTTCTCCAATCCTCTCGCTCTCTTTTTGTAGGGATCTTCATCCTCCTCCTCCTCCTCCTTTAGCGGATGGCCTTGACGGGGCTCTTGAAGCTGGAGGCGGCTTGCAGCTGCAGCTGGTAGGCCATCGGATGGATCTTGAACCCGTAGAGCCTGAGAGGACCAGAGGACAGACGTCGGAGACGCCGTCAATCATCAAGCGATGAGACCGTCTGCGCCGCGACGCGTCGCGTTTTTTCGAGGAGGAGCAGCGGCGAGCGACCTCGAGGTCTCTTTTATCTCTCGACACTCCACCCTAAGATCTAACGCGTTGGGACCGCACAGTTCAGGGCGGACCCAGGTTGTTTTCACTGCAAACAAACTTAATAAGCTGCCGTGCAGAACGAATGCCGCCGCACTGACCTGGGGACAAACTGGTTGGCGGGCCTCTTGGGCCGGTACTCCGGGTGCACCATGAAGAGCATGTGGGGGAAACCGGTGCCGAAGTAGGCTCCATCTGTGTGGTGGTGGCGGGACGACTTGGGCGTGTAGACGTCCATGCATTTGGGGCAGTACAGCTTCACCATGGCCTCCCCGGGGATGTCCGACAGGCCTGCGGAGGGAGCAGCGGCGCCGCCGACGTAAATACCGCCAGTCGCCACTCGCTTCGCGGCGAACACGTCGGCTTTACTCACCGATAGGAAGCATGGGCTGGTTCTCGCAGTAGACGCGGGGACAGTAGCCAAAGTCTCCCTGCTGGTACTTCTCCAGCTGAAAACAAAAAGGTCCAAAAGAAGTCAAACGAGGAACAACTCTCAGTCTGACGTGAACGAGTTCTCCGGGACTCCAGACAGAGAGCGCTCCCGGCGACACCCACCATCTGTGCGATGCCTCGGTTCGTGAGGATGTAGCGTGCGTGGATGAGGCCGTACAGCATCTCGGCGGCCTGCTCGATCAGGTCGCTCTGGTTGGGATTGTCTTCCAGCTCCTCATCTGAGGGGGAAAGTCAAGAGGACAAGAGGACGTTTCACACCGCCAACGAGAGACGCGAAACTGCGCCGGGAGGGATCATCTGAGGTGTGGGAAAGTCTGCCGCGACAACAAAGGCGGACACGGTTTGCTTTAGTCACACAATCCAAGAAGACACGAGACATTTCAGAGCGAGTCTGGAGTCATGTGAGGTTTCCCACTGATCTTCAAAGACTTTCAACAAAACATCCGCTCCCTGCATGCGGCTGTGAAATCTTACCGCACCTGAAGAGCGATCCGACATCAAACCCGAGCTCTGAGTTTTGTCATCAGTGATATTTGTTACCAAATAAAAGCGGAGCGGCTGTTTTAGTCCTGCTGTTCGCAGCTAGTCGAGGGGATTCGGAGGTGTGGTGGCACACTGACCTGGTTCCAGGTCCAGGATCATGTCCAGCGCCTGGCGGTAGTGAGGGACCTGCTCGTTGAGCCCCGTCAGGTTGAACTTGTCCTGGATGTAGTCTTCATCCACCTTTCATCAAGAGGTCAGAAGGTGAAAAGTCAGACATGGACCAAAAACGCTTTATTTTGGAAAACGCATCGCTTTCCCGACTCACAAGGCAAAATAAAAGCATTTAAAAGGTCGACTTTGCTGTTTGCGTTGATAAAAACAATACAATGGATCTCTGAAGCCCCTCACCTCGCAGAAGAACTCGTTTCCCCTGAGCCCACAGAACCAGGAGATCCATGACACTTCCTCTGAACTGCTCATCTCTGACGACCTGCGGAAGAACAGCGAGTGCTGCGTTCACGTCGTGTCCTCACAACGGACCAGCGGAGTGGGAAAAAAAGACATTCGCTCCAGCCTCAGACGATCGATGCAGCTCCTTTACCGGGTGCTGCGTATCGGCACCGTGTTTCAGCACGACCAGACGTTACAACCGGACATTTATCAAGTGTCAGCGTCTGATATCTGTTACAGCGCGGTCATCCCAAGTAGTGTTTTCCTGCTACACCCCAACACAACACTGCAATAACTGGATATAACTCGCTCCAAAGGACTCCATCGCACACTTGCTCTACAAAATCCATAAATAAAATTGTAACTGATATGTTGAAATAAGAATAAGTTGGCTGAGCTATAAAAAAGTTGCTGCTTAACGCTAATGGAAGCAAGCTAACAAGCTAACTCGCGATGTTTTTTTATTTAAAAGATTTGCTTTGCGGTAATTTTTCAACCCGTAGCTTTGTGAAAACGCGTTTTGTTGACGACGTGTACCTGTCGGCAACCTAATCCTAATATTGAGACGCAATTACAACAAACGCCGGTGGTTGTAGCCACTGTTAGCTCGGCATTAACTCAATATGGCGCATCGTTCAGAAAACAGGCCTCATGACAAAGCTTAGCGCTTTGTGCAGCTTCTTCGGCACCAAAACGTCGGCGTGAAGTTCATGCGTTTGGCTGCGTTTTCTTACCCTGATTTCAGCTTTTCGCCCTGCTGAAAATCTCCAATAGATCAAATAAATTATTCTCAGTTTCGCCGGTGTAAATAAGATGGACACCACCTCCCAGTTAACCCCGTAGGTTACCTTCTTCCTCTTCCTTCCGGCTTCTGCGTGAGCGCTTCCTCGGGACTGCCCTCCATCGCCTCCCGCTGGTTCCCGCGGGTACTACAACGCCCGCGGCGCATTTCTGTCGCTGCAACTTTTTCTCGCCATAAGAAACTAAGTTTCTTCCAGAAAAAACAACATTTAATAACTGATGCGTGTCTGATCCCGAGAAAGGAGCCAGTTCAAATGTTACTTTGTTAAATTTGAGTTTTTCAGTATAATAGGAAGAAATGTATTAACCGAGTCAGGCACAGAAAGTTCATTGGTTATACTGTCTCACTCTTTCTCTTGCTTGATTTTAATAAAGTGAAAAAATATTTAATTCATAGGGAGTATGAGCATTCCTATTCAGTCTATTTTTTCGATGCAACTTGTTTGGTTTTTCCTGCAAACACACGGCTCAAAGTGAAGAGAGAAAATCACCAAGAATCAAAAACGCAACATCCATTTTTTCCATTAAATCAAAAGTAGTTTATTTAACTTTGCCTTCTCTGTATAACTTTATTATAATAAGACACTTCTCTGCTTGTACATTGCTCCCTTGAACTAAAAATGGCAACATTTGTTTGTGGGAATGTAAGTTGGGGTAGACAAAAAAAAAAACTTAGATACATACCAATATACATACATGTGTGTATATTACGGTTCCATTAATAAAACCATAAATGCTAAAAACAGCTTGAACCACTCCAGGTACCTCGGTAATGCTGGAAACATAATACAATCTTCGAGTACTTCTTTTCTTTTTTTTTTTAAACTGGAATACACTACTTTTGTTTTCTTTTTAACATGGGTACATACAATAATGCGCACATCAACGTTAAGAGTTAAGGAGGGATGGAGGACTCTTTGAGCCAGTGTTACATGTACAGCTATCAATGTATAAACCAGTAACAGGCAAGGCAAGCTGCACCCATGGGTGTGTTCATGCTTAGAAGTCATAGTGAAAAATAAAATATGTCCCAACTTCGCTTGCCTGCTTGAGAAAAATGTACGCTTAAATTATACAACAAAAAAAAAGAAATCTGGTGAAGCTCTCAACTGCAGGTTCTTCATTTGGATGATGAACATATACACACAGCTGGATGTATGTATGTGGATGTATTTAAGAAAAACAGCAGAGTTGTCTTAATGTCGGTTAAATCACATGTGGGCAAACAAGGCAGAAGATGTTCCCCATCCGAGTTAACCCTCTGGTCCCCACCCTCCCCCCCTCAAGTTAATACACAAACACGCACACACGCTCACAAATCATCAAATGCCCTACACACACGCACACACACACACACAACATCCCAGAGACGCTCTTCAAAACGGTGTCAGTAAACAAACAAACCCCAACTTACAGCAGTGACAGAATAGGTGACAGAACTGGATGTGGTGTCAAGAGTCCGCTTGCGCGAGTGAATCCTACATAATCCCGACGTCGCCTCGCTTCGGGACCGGCGGCGAGATCTGAGAGACCGCGTGTGGGTGAACTGCAGCAGAGTCCTGGATTACCGATGAGACCGCCGTCCCGAGAGCGCACGTTCTGATGCTTCCTCGGACGAGGAGTCCTTGGTGGGGTGAGGGGACGGGGGTCGGGGGGGAAGAGGAGAAGGGGGGGGGGCATTGATAGCACAACACTCTGTCTCAGCTCAGGACTCTGGGCCCAGACAGAGCACCTGTCCTGTTGCATCACATAAAACTTGCCCAAAACTGAAAAGCAAGAGGAGAAAAAAAAGAAAACCCAGCAAGCATGGATGTCCGTTATCCTACGAGGAGTGCTTATTAGAACAGGTTTGGTTTCCTACTGAAGCACAAACGGCTTCATTAGACTTTTTTTTTAATTCTATGATGACCTAAAAACAAGAGAAAATAATTCATTTCCCTGCCAACATGGACCAGTATTTGATTTCAGGGGGAGGCAAAAAAATGTTTCCATTAAATTGGAAATCCAAAAAAAAAAATAGGTTGGTAAAAAATAAACGCAACACGCTATCAATACACAGTCTTCATGGGGGTAAACAAAACTCTTGAGAGTAAAACTACGGTCCGAGGGGACGCTCGAGATGCTACAAGGAGGCCAAAAGAAGAGCCCCGGATACTACAAAAAAAAAAAAACAGGAGCCGTGAGGATCGAGTGAAAGATCGGAGCAGGTCAGCGTGTCGGGGGAAGAGAAATCCACGCCGCCTCAACGCGGACGCGAGGACGAACCCGTGCGAGTGTCGGCGCGCACTGAGCGGGAGTAACTTCGGCGGGTCTGGGTCACAGTACACAGACAGACTGCAGGAGACCGAGAAGCCAGCGAGAAGGAGCAGTTTGGGAATTTAGTAAAAAGATATTTTTTAATGACCTGCTTGGTAGGAGAAAAACACACACACCCCTAACAATTCTCAGAGGCTGAAACAGAACTGACACAAGGCCAAAACAAAAACAAACGAGACAAACAGAAACATTTCATGGTACATTGTTCTTGTTAAAAGATGAAGCTGCACCTTTTCCCTTGTGTGAGGGAAGTAATGCAGGACTGCACTACTGAATACCACCCAAGGCCAACAGTGTGGTACAAATATACACAGGTACATACATATATAAAAGTTAGCCCGATCCAAACATGTTCGCCAATTGAAACCCACGTTTTTTTTTCTTTTCCCATCCCCACACACACACACGACTGCACGCGTTTCTGAAGGTGTCATATTTGTGCTTGTATATGTGAGTATGTGTGAAGCTCAGTGTGAATGTCTTCCTTGTTAACAAAGTGCACCTCCACTGCACAACCTTTGAGATCCAAATGAGGGGGAGAGGAGGGCAGATTGTGGGATGGATAAAAAAGAAAGGAAGGGAGAGGGGGGAGGAGAGACGAGGAAAGGGGGGAGCCAGACGGACCAGATGGAGGAATTCACGAGAACGGACGGTAGATACTATGAGGGGGGTGGCCGGGGTCGGGGGAGCTAACGTGGGAGCGAAAATCATCTCCGTATACTGTACAAAGCACTAACGTGAAGGATGCCAACAGATGGACCATGAAATAATCATCGGGGTGGGGGTGGGGGTGGAGCCTAATGTGGATGGGGTTCGTCTGAAATGTTTGCGATTTCATCACTTCCTATTCTTCGGCGAAGGCCAGTTGCCTCGTTTCTCCCCGCGGTTGCCGCCTCCGTTGCCAGGACCGCCGGATCCGCCGCCGCCGGGCGGGCCGCGAGGACCCCTGCCTCCGCCGCCGCCGCCGCCTCCTCCGGCATTGACTCTCCGGTTCTGCCGCTCCATCCCGGGGCGCTGGCTGGAAAAGCTCCGCTTGTTAGCCGAGGGCTCTTTGCCAGCCATCTCGCGCTCAACCATGCCCCCTCCGCCGCCTCCCCTTCCCACGTGGTGGTGATGGTGAGAGGTGTACGACTTGCCGCCGCCGCCACCGCCTCCACCGCCGCTGCCGCCGCCCTCCCGGTCTCTGAACTCGGTGAAGTCGCTGCTCTCGGACGCGGTCTCCCATTCCTCGTTGGCCTGGTCAGAGTTCTGGTTGGTGAAGTCCGGAGACTTGGCCCCGTGGCTGTGGGCGTGCTGGGGGTGCGTCGGACCGGCGTTGCCCTGGTTGTAGTGGTGGTGGTGGTGGCTGTTGGAGTTGCCGACATGCCCGCCGCTGCTGTTATTGTTAGTTGTTACCGCGGCGTTGTGGTTGTTGTTTTGGGCATTTCCTGTCATGGGGGCGGAGACGGGGGCTCCGTTGCTGTCCTGGACCGAGTTCAGGGAGGGAGACGAGGGTCTTCCTCCTCCGATGACTCCGACTCCGCCATTGATCCGGGCTGCGTTCTCGCGCTCCTTCAGCCTGCGGAAGCGGGGCGGTTTGTCCTGCTGGTGCTGGGACCGCCCGTGGCGGCGGCGCCTCGGCGGTCGCTCGAACCCGGCTGGAGGGAACCCGTGGTTGGCGGGAAGTGGGAGCGAATTCTGGACTCCGGGGGTCGGCGCTGGATTGTTTGAGGCTTGCTGGGGCGCAACTCCTCCGTTTTCAGCGGCGCTCAGGGTCGCAGGCGTCGCGGCTGACAGAGACGGCTGAGGGGGGTTGGTCCCCGGGTTCTGAGTCTGGCTTCCGTCAGCGGCCTTCTCCTTCTTCTCTCCCGTGCTCCCTCCCCTTCCAAAGTCTTTGGGTCCCGAGGTCTGCGGGGGGCCTTGCTGCTTGCGGGTCGAGGCCGACGATTTGTTGGAGCCACCGTGTGGCGCTGAGTTGGGTCCGACCCGATTGCCCCCGGGCGGTCCTCCCATATTGCCGCTCCCCCTGTAAATGTTTCCTCCTCCACCCCCACCACCTCTCCCCCTTCTGGAGGGCACGCCCCTTGGAGTGAAGACACGGGCCTGAGAACCTCTGGGAGGTGCGGACGAGACGTTTCCCCCGCCGGGGTTGTTGGCGCTGTCGGGGCCATTCTTGGCGTTGGGTTTCTGGCCGTCCTCCTTATCCGAGGGGCCCAGGTCGCTGCCGCCGCTCTCGCTGCCCGTCTCGGACCCTCGCTCCCTTCTCCTCTTGGGGATCTCCTCGTACTCGGAGCCCTCGCTGCGAGTCTCGCTGCGGTTTCGGGCTCTGGCGGGGTTGTGGTGAGACCGATCCTGGCCGTGCCTGCCGCCGCCGCCTCCCTCGCCCTTGGATTCCTGGACGTGGCCTCCGCCGACCGATGAACGGTAGTCTCGTCCGCTTCTGCTCCCCATTCTGCCCCGGCCGGTGCCGGCGGGTCCTGCGCTTGCCGTGTACGTCCCCCTGTAACCTCGACCGCGGCCGTAGAACTCCCCGCCCCGCCCTCGAGTGGCCCTGCTGCCTTTGGTCGGCACGCCGTGGTGGTGGGGGGCGCTGCCTCCTCTTTCAAAGGAGCGGTCTCGGTCCCTCCGAGAAGACGGCCCTGAAAATCCTGACGCGTCCACATCTTTGGGTCCTCTTCCGGCTCCGCCTCCACCTGAGGATCTTTCTTTCCCTCCATTCCTGGGTTTGCCCGTTTGGACCGGCTCATCTTTCGATGGCGCCGAGGCGTTCTGGGCCGCGGAGGGGGCGTCCTGCTTTGCGGAGGTGGTCTGACTCCCGTCTTGCTCTTTCTCTTTGCCGAAACTCGCCTTGTCTCCGTCAGCATCTCCTCCCTCTCTCTTCATCTCCTTAAGCACCGGCTTCTTGATGGGACCGGCTCTCTTGCCGGCGCTGCTGCCGCCCGTCTGGTTGGAGGCTTTGTGATCCGATGGAGTGTTCGAGGCGTCGTCTCCGCCGCGCGAGCTGTTCCCGCCTCCGGCGTTGTTGGTCCTCCTGCTGTGGGAGGACCCGCTGCCCATATTGCTGCTGCCAGGCCGGGGGCCCCACTGGGTCTCGGTCTTGTGCTCTCGCCCTCCTCTTTGGTTTGATCTGGGATGGGGATGCTGCGGCTGTTGAGGCTGATTATGACTACCGTGTTGGGAGGGAGGGGGGCTCGCGGCGACGGACGAGTGGGGAGCGTAGCTCTTCTCCTGTTTCCCGTGGCTACCGCTGCTCGTATTACCGTGGCCGCCGCCACCAGCGTCGCTCTCCCTCTGCGACTGGTGATGGTGCAGGGCCCCTTTGACGCCGCCGTCGTCACGGGCCGAGGAGGAGGAGGAAGAGGAGGAGCAGGAAGAAGACAGGGAGGGTTGATGAAGGGGGGGCGAGGCGTTGGTCTTCTTCGATGCGGCCTCACCGACCCTGTCGCGGTTGCTCTCGGCCTTATGGGGGTGAGGAGGGAAGTGACCCTGCTGGGGGTGGTGGTGGTGGTGAGAGTTACTATCGACAGCTTGGTGGTCTGCGCGACCGTTGCGGTCGTAGTGAGGATGCGTCGCTCCCCATATCTGGCCCTGTTGAGACCCTCTTGGCGGCCCCTCATCCTGATGTGTGAAGTTGTGCGGCTGGTTCCCGCGATCACCCGCCCTCTGCTGGTGCTGGTGCGGCGGCATCCGGCCACCCTGGTCGGGGAAGTTGCTGTAGTTGCCCCGCCCACTCATGTAGTGATGAGGGTGGTGGCTGCCGCCCTGGCTGCCCCCTTGACTGCCGACGGGAGGAGGGGTCTGATTGGATGTCCCGGAGGTGGAGGTGGGCTGCTGGATGGGTCCTAATCCCCCGTCTCTCATGCGATGTGGTGGAGTGTCGCTCCTGCCAGACGGGATGGAAAACGTTCCGTCAGTCACGATTCAATGCAGAGAAGTAAACAAGCTTTTTCCAGGCTGTATCTGCAACAGGAAGTGGCACCGGAGTTCCTACCTGGGACCTTTGGCCACATCGTCGTCCTCCAACGCCTGCTTCTGCCTCAGAGGGGAGGTCAGCCCGCGGTTCTCGCCGCCAGGAAATACCTCCGGCCCCCAGGCCAGCTTGGGATCCATGGGGGGCGTTCCTCGGTGAGGGTGCCCCGGATGCTGCTGCTGCCTGTCAAAGGGGTCTGAGCCGGAACCGCCCGAATCAGACCTCTCACGACCCATCAGCCCTGAGACGAGGAAGCAAAAATATTATCCACACGAGTAACGCGGACCAAATTGTGCTTACGTTCACCTGATTGCGTCGTGCGGACCCACCTGATGGGTGCATGCCAGCTGGATAGTAATCCATCGGTGGAGGGCGCCCCTGCATCATGCGGGGGTCCATGTAGGGCATCATCATCCAGCGGGGGTCAAAGTTCATCGGCAGAGGTGGAGGCCGCACCATGTTGCCGGGCTGGTACAGGGGTCCGCCCTGCTTCGGTCCTGGCCCTGGCTGTGGAGTTGACCCTGGTGAGAGACCCTGTTGGGCCTGAGGCTGAGGCGACAGCTGGCTCTGCGATGCCTGACTGTGCTGCTGCTGCTGCTGCTGCTGCCACTGCTGCTGCTGTTTCAGGAGCTGCTCCTGAAGAGACACAAGCGTGGAAAACGTCACACTCGGAACTGTCGGAGCTGAAACGTCATGTCCAGAAGCGGGACAGCTGCCTGATGTGCAGCTTCTAGCGCATGCTGTGATGCAGAACAAACAGGAAAACAACATCGAGACAACGCAAAAACCTCACGAACCTGCTGCTGCCTCTGAAACCGAGGCGGAAGTGACTTCTGGTACTTGGAGTAACCCTGACCAGGAGGACCGCCGGCTTGACGACCGGCCCCCCCTCCGACATTCTCCAGTTTCACTTGGTCCACGCCTCTCTCCCCGCCGCCGCCGCCACCACGTATGTGAGCACTGCCCACCGTGTCGTCCTTGCTCTCTCCTTGCGAAGGGACTTCGAGAGTGGGAGGCTGTGGCTGAGAAGCGGCTGGCTGAGGACCCTGTTGAGCCTCTGCGGACACACAAAAAAACCCCAAAATGTAAGAAGCAGATTTAACGAATGTATTCGTATACTTCTTGAAACTTTACTACTGTGGACTTTCCGACTCACCTGCACTGGAGTCGTAGCTGCTGTTGCTGCTGGCTCGCTGTCGTTCTCCCGCTCCGGGACCAGACGACGATTGGACAGCCAGCGTCGGCGGCTCCTCGGGATCGACGCAGGGCGAGGGAGGCTGGCTGACGTTCGGAGACGAGGCTGAAACGGATGGACTCGGGCTGCCGGCTGTCGCGGCTGTGGAGTTTCCGTCCAGGCTGGGGGCTTTACTGTCGCCGCCCCCTCCCGCGTTGCCGCCTTGCTGTTGCTGCTGCTGCTTCTCGTCCAGCCTCTTCAGCTTCTCGGCGCAGGCCGCGCGCCTCTCCTCCTCCATCCGGCGCTCTTCCTCCTCGCGGCGGCGCCGGGCTCGCTCGACAGCTGCGGAGATCTCCGAGGAGGACTGCTTCCTGCGCTGACGCCAAGTTTCATCCTCGTCGTCCCCCTGGGCGCCGTGGACCAGCAGACCGGGCTGCGGCGGAGGGGTCGGACCTCCTGGTGCGGCCGCTGCTGCTTGAAGCTGGACTTGAGCCGACTTCCCTGGACCGAGGGGGCCACCTTGGTTGTGGGGCCGTTCCTGAAGAGTTTAAAAAAACAAGTTACACTTCATCACAGACGTCGTTACGCATCCCAATGACACCGCTGCGTGGAAGGAAATGCCTCAAGAATGATTGCGACAACCGTCACTGAACTCAAGCGTGAAAAGGCAAACAGAAAACTAAGGATGGCTGAGCTGAGACACCCGTGAGTGGTGGATGGAGGAATGGGAGCAATGATTCGTCTATGAGGCCCTTTCTGGACGTCTACCTGTCGGTAAAAGGAGTAGGGCCCTTGTCCGAGAAGTGGCCCAGGTGGGGGGGAGGGCTGCTCCCGGGGACCACCCAATCCAGGCCTGCGCCCCTGTATACAGGCAGACACAGTCACCTATGGTCCGACACATTAACCTACACTCTCGTTGTCCACTTTTGCAAATTTGGACGGAGGGTTTTTTCCCCCCACAGCTCCAGTCAAGCCCTCGGGGTGCGACAGGCTTCACTGCTGGTGCAGCTGCTCTACCTGGTAGTTGGATGGTGCTCCCTGGCCAGCCCAGCCGCTTCCCTCCTCGGCCCATCCGGGCTTACTGGAGGGAGGTTGGGGGCCGTTGTCGACGTTCGAAGGAGGAGTGCGACGAGGATCTCCGCTGGCGTCCGAGGCTCGAGAGTGAGGCGCTGCGGCGAGTGTTTCCTGGGACCTCGGTTGCTCACTGTGGAGTGAGACAAAAATCATTCTCACAGACATTTCGAGACTTTTCAAACCTAAACATGTTTCGCTTTCGTGTCTTGCGAGACTTTTGGTGGACTCCTTCACACACCGCGAGTCATTCTTGCTCTCGGTTCCCTCCTCTTCTCCTTCTTCATCTCCTTCATCATCACTGAACTTCAACTTGGCAGAATAATCGATCTCCTCATGAGCCCCTGATTAGGCAAGGAAAACACAACACACTTCACAACCACGGTAACGGTGACCAAAAATGCAGCGTCTTCTTTTGAGCGTCGCCTCAAACAACTATGACTTTGTCCTAAATTGGTGTGTGAGGATGTTTTCGTTTACCTGCCCAGCCCTCGTCTCCGTCGTGGTCAAGCTCATCGAGCTCCTTCAGGTCATCCTGCTTGAGGATGGAAGGTCGCTTCACCACCTCTCCACCAGCATCTCGCGGGCCGCCCTGTGGCCTGCCGTCAGGACCACCGTGCCCACGAGAGAACCTGAAGCGAAAAAACAGATACTTGTAAGGATAAACTGAACTTGTGAAAAAGAGGAGAGGGACATAAGCTAAATACACTGTTCTTGGGTTGAACTGTACCTTGGAGGCGGCCCTTCCCCAGGTGGCGGGTACCTGTAGGGCCCCTGAGGGCCATAGGGCGCCGGGAAGGGCAGATAGGGAGGATACATCTAGGGTGGGGGGAAAAAGAGGTTCAACATGCTTTATTCGTTTCAAACTAGGGAAAGAAAGCGAGACGATACAGCTCAGTTACACTTACGAATGGAGGCATGATTCCTCGATATTGGGGGAACCCAGGCCCCACAGGGGGCTGGGGCAGGGGCAATGCAGGGCTGCCTGCAGGGGGGTTTCTAGGTGGCCCGTGAGTCTGGGAGTTCGGAGGGGGGACCCCAACTGCCCCGTCCATCACCAGAGCTCCACCAGCGCCACCCTCCGCTGCCCCCTCCCCTGCCAGGGCGGGTGCCAGGCCTCGGCCCCCACCGTCCCGCCAACTTGTAACGTCTGGGGGGGAAAAAAAGTGACGCAGCGAGATTAAATTACGTTGTTATTCTTTGATTTAACCAATGATTTGCAGAAGAGGGATTACAGCTTGGTGGGCATCACTCACTCTGGGGGCGGAGGCTTGGTCCGGGCCCATACCACTGATCTGCAGTGCCCTGTTCTCTGCCAACTCTGTCCTGCTCGCCAGCCGCTTGCAGGGTGGGAAATTCCTCGCGAGAGAATGGCGACGGTAGGTTTGATCCCTTTCCACCTGCGTCGGGACGAGATGACGATCAAACGCCACGTCTCGGGTTTGACAAATGCGGGAAAATTCAAAGGAAAACGTCAACAAGATCGTACCATCTCCTTGTGTTCCATGTGTAACACTGGCTTGTGCCCAGGACCTTGCTCCTACGGCCTGGGTTGAAGCTGGGGCCAGAGTCTGCGGCGCAACAAGACAGATGATGTCAGCCACACGTTGAACAAAGCATCTATAAGATAACTCTGGGTGCTTGCTGGGAGTATTTTCACCTCTGAAGCTGGCGGGGTTCTCGGGCAGGTCGGTGCAGGTATCTGTGAAGCCACAGGCTGCTGCGATTCCGGCTGCGGTGCTGACAATGCATCGGTACTGAGAGAAGCAAAGAAATCAAACGTGTTAAACCAGGGACGACAAGCAAGGAGACGACGCGACTATAAAACGCTGCCCGGAGTACGTTGAAATATTCATGCTGAGATTGCTGACCTCTTTGGGTCTGCTTGTTCCTGTTTGCTTGCCCATCCTGTGCCGTCTTTGGGAACGAGCGAGACGTTGGGATCGTTGCCTTTGTTCTCTGCCTTCAGACTGGGCAGGTTGGCAGGGGGTGGCATACGCCGCGCGGAGGCAACTTTACCAAGAGACTGCAGGCCATGGCGGGGGGGAACTGATACAGGGGGAAAGAAAGAGGAGGGCATTGGCACAGGTGGACCACGGAAACCCGACACCAGCGAACCCGACTGGGCGTAAGCCCGATGTGAGCGTTCGAGCAGACTGTATTGGGAGACCTAAGACGTACGCTTGGTAGGTTTTCAGTTGAGTGATGTCAAATATGTAATGACTTCTAGATGTAACTAATACTGATGTATTTTGTCCAGATGTATCAAGATATGCTATGCTATGCTCATGAATGCATGGAAAAGCCTTTTGGTTGCGAATATAAATCCCTCATTTATTTCCTTGTGGCAGAGCAACCACAGCAGTGCATGGCTTCGCTATGTGGGAGGGGTGGGGGTGGGGGGTGGGGGGGTCTGGAGTTTGAGAACAGGGACAGCTGCTTGGATGTAGTGGCGAGCTTCTGAATAAAACATAAACTGGGGACTCGGCACAGAAGTCAAACAGCGTCCACAAGCGAGCCTCTGTCTCAGGTCGGGCTGAGTGGCTCCGAGGCTCAGCTGACACGTCAAGACTCGGGAACCCATCACACTGCTGGGTTTCGCTTTTGTCTACACGTTCTGGACGACGGAAAATGCTTTTCCTCTCTGACTGATGGGTGTAAATGTATATCAATAACGATTGAGAGCATCCTTGAAAGAAAAAAAACAACAAACATCAGCAAAAAGACAGCGGGACGGGCTGTTGGGAGGGAGGTTCCTGTATTTGAGATCAGCAGCAGAACGATTAGGGAGGCAGCAGCCTAATGCATCAAAGTGGCAGCACAACCATATCATCCTAATGATGCCACAAACTGGTGCATATCCAACTGTGACCAAGCAAATGTGTTTTTTAAGGGCCACTTCTGATCAATTACGAAAGATGGTGCGCGTGTTTTCAGTCACTCGACGATCTTGAGTAAAGAAAACATTGTTGTTGTTACTCGTTCGGAATAAAACCGGCACAGTCCGTCCCTCGGGACACGTACAACCTTTGACGTGGAAGTGTACTCACCAACAGGCTTTTGTGTTTCAAGGCTCTTTCCTTTGTATGTATCAAACAGGTTGAGAGACGCATACTTGGTTTTGCCTTCCTTCCCCTTTGCAGTTTGCCCAGAGCGCTCTGACATTGCGCTGTCCGCTCATTGAGTATGGTGAGCCCTGAGACTGGAAGAGACAGAGACACACACAGACATTTGATACCAGGCACACACCGAGAGTGAAAGCTAAACTGGCCATTGTGAGCATTCAAAACAACAAGCGGAATGCAGGATGACTGACTGCAACACTGATTCATCTGCACTACATCAGGTGTCGCTGAACACTTGTACAGTGCTGATACTACAGTACATGGTTTAAAAACAATGCTGTAAAACTTTGACAAACAAGAGCTTGATCATACACAGTGTAGGTCGAAGCCTGTGTTGAGAAAACGCACTCTTAAGAGCGGAAATAATTTATAGGGCGATGCAGGATTTTCAGCCTCATTTTTTTTGGCTGCAATCTCGTGTGTCAGCCACTGAGGAGAAAGTGCTGAGCACGAGATTTGAGGCTTATCTGCCGCAAGTTCTTTGATAAAAAGAACTAAATATTCCTCCACAAGTCCAAGTCTAAAAAAAATAATAACTTCAAAGAAATACGCATCATTATTGACTCTGTTTGTTTACCTTCTTGTTACATAAGTATCATGAAGGCACGGACTGAAATGACATTTTCAAAAAATATTTTGTCAATTAAACTCACTTCTAATGACCTTTTTTGTTTCTTCGCTAACATACGAGATATTATTTGTGTCGATAGGGCTGTTTTTGAATGAATCTATACATTGATTATTTTCACATCACGCTGCCACTCAGTGAAAGTCGCTGTACATTTTTCACAACACACCCAAATGCGCGTGCGGCAGCAGAACGGCAGTTTGTCAAACCCAACAAACACCTTTTTAAATGTCACCAAATTAGAGCAAATAGACACTCCCAGTCAACAAGGACCTACCCTGACATGGCACTCAGATATACGTTGTCATTCATCACACTGGCATTGTTTGCAAAGCTTCCCAGCTGCACCACTCTGAACATCTTCTAACTCTTGTTACCGACACACAATGAAAACTCACTATGATGTTACCAGTTGGTATGTCCGTGTAGGTTACAGCTGAGCTGTTTGGGACAGCTCTCATCTCTTCCAGGATATCACATATAGTTATAATGTCCATACTGTCAGATTCAACTATGCATGTTGCTGAGAAACTACTCAATGTGAGCACATCCGTCGAGTATAGTGGTCGTCAAAAGAAACATCGTCTGAAAGAGGAAAAAGCCCAACCGCCGTCTCCCTGGCAACACATTATACATGATATTCCTCCATGCCTTGCCTTGAGACCGGGTTCGGCTCCATGGCAACTGGCAGGCCTTCAGCTCCAGCTCATTTTATTGCACATCCATAAAAACGCACGTCGCCGACATCTGTCCGATTCGGCGCGATTTGGCTGCATCCAGCTTAAACTGCTGCCCCCACACCACCCAACTCCAATTAAACACAAAAGACCCCGAGAAAGTGATTCTGCTGAGGTTGTTAGAATACAGGTTAGATTCGTCATTACATCTGTTTGCCTCCATTCAAGAGCTAAAATAAGATGAGCCAATTCAAAGAGTAAATGATCCTTGCTATTTCAGAGCGAAAGAGACTTTCGGCTCTTTGTTTCATTGTTCTGCATCATAATGACTTTCGCAAGCTTCACAAACCTAAATATAAGGCAATTAAATGCAATTTAATAAATGTGCTGGGTTAAAATTACCTGTAGGTACGATGTAGGTGCAAGCAGTCAAAGAATTTGAGTCGAAATTTAAGCAAATTAATCCTAGACTCGGATTACAGTCAGTAAATAAGCCATGAAGTACGATTTAATGCATTTAAATCCATGGATTTAAAAAAATGTGTGACAGCACATTGAAAGGCTCAGAGATCCTCTGAATTTTTGTGATATAGCTGGAGAAGTGAACATCAATGTGTTACTATGGTGAATACAAGAGATTTAAGCAGGGATTCAGTTTGGTTTGTAGGAGTCAATGGAGAGGACATAGCATAGGATCCAGGATATAGAGCACATAGACCAGAAACAGGCAGGAAACAACCAAAAGAAGACTTAACTTAACCACAAAGAAATGTTCACAGTGCTCTATAATTCTGTATAGAGTGGAACAAGAAAATAAACACAATCACAGCACATTATATCCAAATAACCACAAATCTCTGATTCAAAATGAGACAACAATGAACTAACAGCTGCAAAGAGGTAGCAAAATGTCCCCAAAGTGCAACAAAACAACCTCGTGACACATTTCACCGGCCTGGTCTGGTTGTCTCATCATTCGTTCATATAAGCGAGTCAAAAGTGAAGCCAAACTGCGTATTGATCAACCACATTGTGGCAATAATGTACACACGTACATGAGCTGCGACGACGCTACTCGGCTTTTACGTGGACGAGCAGCGGCACTGCACCGTGGCCCAGCAGCCAGATGAGATTAGAAAATTAGGTCGTGGGATGGCTGGTCAGCTACATGTTGTATAGGGATTAACTGGGGCCAGCAGCTACGCTACCGAAACACAACTGCACAAACGTAACTCCCCAAAGAGGCCTGTGCAGCTAAAGGCTAACATACGTACAGCTAACGATGATTTATGGCCGAACCCAGTCGACAGCTACAATCTTTACAGCCGCAACCAGGATTTAAAAGCGTATAAATTATAAATTAGAGGAGCGGAGGCGTAGAGATGTTCAGTGTGGTGCTAAGGAGGTTAGCAGGCTAACACAGGGCCTCTGTGTTCTCGTTGGGAGGGGGACTGCGTTGATGTTTCATAATGCATTTTACAACACGCCGCGCTGCCTTTATCATATCGCGAAGCCAAACTACGCCAGGTTTGAACTCGAGCATATTCTGCGCAATTTTGCCGAAACGGCGCTATTTGCCTACAGCTTCGAGGAGTCGCAGGGCGACGGAGCAAAAGGGGATTTTAACAGGAGAACAAAACAAAATGGCGGTGGCAACGGGCCTCCTGCATATTAACTCAAAACCTGCGGTGTAGATTTGCTAAAACAACCTCAATATCACACACTGATGATCATGGGAGACGCTGGCCACACGGACGAGTTAATGTAACCGTGTTGCAACGCATCGTCGGGACTAACGGACGCTTTTTAGCAGCGTTTGGTGAACCACAGTGACGCCGAAGTTAGCTTCCAGCTCGTCGCTTCCGATTGGGGAGTAAAGTGGGAAAGATGTGCAGTCACAGCCTCGGATCACCGGGTTTTGACACCGTGTACTACTTAAAAAAAACACTCCATAGATCACACTTTACTATTTTTAAAGTAGATCTTCTTATAGTACTTTGACTGCATCAGTCTCGATATGAAAAAGGCACGACAGGAAAAAAAAATCAACTGTTCTTTCCATGAAAAAAGCTCATTTGCATCTGATCCAAAACCAATGCAACCATTCTCTGGGAGATGTATCATTAAATTAATAATACACACAAATATCCATGTCAAAAACTGCACATTTTTAAGCTTACAATCCACACCCTGTGAATCAGAGAGGCTGAGTGTCCCCTACAGCACATTAAAGGCTGAACCTCACTGGTGCTTTAGTAGCAGTGGTTCCCAAGTCGTGGTCCCGGACCCCCTAAGCCGGGCTCCAGGTATTACAGGGGGTGTTAAGCTTTCTCAGGAGCAATTTGAGGAGGTTTTAAGAGAACAATGGCTTTAATGGAAAATCCAGTCTCAATTAATGGCTTGGCCAACTTTCATTAATAATACGTTTATATACTATTTTAAATTATATGATACGAAGAATCACATCTATGCAAGTCTTAAATACTGTATATTCAGTAAAACACAAGGAGAATTTGTTCTCTTATGTTCTCCATGTATGTACTGTAAATAAGTATTCTCATGTTCTGTACATTATTTTGCTTGAAAAGGAGCAATTACAGAAAAACGAAAGTGAATATAAATGAGACGTCTTCCACCTATGGATTGAAACCAAGTCGACGTGGTCTACGTGCCAAAACACGAGTCAGGTGTCGCTATATGCATTTTGTAATAGACCACAATTTCCCACCATTGAAAATGTGTTTTAAATTCCAATGCTACTTCCTAAATGATTATATAAAGTTGAATAAATAATGTATTTGTTATAATTATTTAATTTCCCTTATTGTATAGCTGTGGAGTCGAGAGGCCCCAAATAGAGACCGACTTCAGCGTCGTTCGCAAACCAACACTGTCTTAGCCGAGAGCTAACCGAGTAGCCGCACTGCCGAGACCGGCGCTAACGACGCGAGTGATCAACTGCTTTGACATATTCCACAACTAAGTAATTCATCAATCACAGGCAGTTCAAAGAAGAAGCAATTGAACCACATTGGCGATAAAACAATCGATCGTTTACGAGAAATACAAGATAATCACAGACCCAGGCTAGGCTAAGATGCTAAGCAACCACCGGCCGTTAGCTCGCAGCAACAATCAAGATGCTTTTATTCCCGAAAATAAGGACTTCTCCACCCCGAAATACCCATTTTAAACGACGCGGGTTCGTTCCCAGACGCAACCGGGACCGTACCGGTTCCGTGCAACGTCCCCGTTCTGCGTTTCGAGCCCAATCCAGACCGGTTTTGCGGCCACTGACCTGGTCTTGTCCCGACTTGTCTCGAGGTTGAATCGCAGAATGAGGTTAGCGTTGCTACCGCGTAGCTTTCTAAGCGAGTGACCCGGGCTAAGCTAAGCCGAGTTATCCTCCGGCACGGTCCAACAGCAGAGGAAGCTCTCTGCGGTAGAATCACTCTAACGGAGGACCGAGCTGCAAAGCGAGGGATTAGGAAGGCGTTCTGCTTACTTGTACTCCTCTTTTCGTTTACCTCTGAAATAAAGGCAAAGGGGGTTAAAAAAAAAAAAGTAAATAAAAATGCTCTCAACTAAACACAATCTGTCACCTGAAGAGCCGTCAACGGCTGCTGGGAAATGTCAGGAGATGGGAGCCGTTTGGCGACTTCTACAACATTAAAAAAAATACAAAATATTGTTTAAAAAACGCAAACAAAAATCACGTTGAAAACAGAGTTAATGAGCCTAACTTTTTTTTTTAAGGATTCACTTTCTAATTTCTTTTGAGCAACTCCTGTGTTTCAACACAAACATCAATATTATTATTATTTATTTTTTTTTACCCTTCATTATTGGACAGTTTGTTGCAAAAACTGTGGATATTCCCCCCTAAAAAATACTTATATCCTCATTTTAAATTTTTTTCCAAAAACAAATTGTGTTGTTTACAGTCTGTACGACCCAAAACACACTTTTTTTTTACAGTTTAGTTTCTCTGAAAGGGTTTAAAAAAAGGTGTTTTCACGATTCCGGGAAAGCTTTGTGCGCTGTGATTTCATCGTTTGACTCAAATCAAGGATCAACAACTCAGACGGGACATAAACGAGCTCAAAAGAAAACTTTTAACAGCTTTGGATTCAACAAAAACAGATTTCCTTAGTCCAAACATAATATTGCTCTGTTTATTCTTAGATTTTCTTGACAGACGATCATTTAAGCTTCATTTTCACACAAGTGACAGTCCCTTATCTTTCCAAAAACATTACAGATGTCATTTGTGTTCATAAAACAAAACAAAAAAACAACATAAATGTCAAACTGTGTGCGGATCAAGGTTAAAGAATGCTTTCTTTCATTACGCGTGTCATCAATAAAGTCATGTAAAGGTGGCGTGACATTAAAACCACAGCTGAAAGGTTATTCTTCATATTCTTGATGAATTCTTCCCTTTTTTCCATGTAGCGTTAAACAAGTGAGTCGCTGCCATGTGAAACAGCACTCTCATCCTTTTTAAACGGTCTAGTTATTGCATAAAGAGTGATTCAATTGGACACAACTAAAATCAGAGTGCAGGTGGCGGAAACCACAGAGAGGAAGAAGACTAAAAAGATCCAGAAAAGCTTTACAGTGATTCACCCCTTCTCTCAAACACACATCCACACAAAAATTCTAACACTCACTTCAACAATCGTTGGCTTTTACCGTTTTTCCAAAAGGCAAAAATCAGCGTGGATTCGTGGCACACCTGCATCTCAACAGAAGGCTGAAAAATAACGACAATAAACTACATTTCCATTACAATCGTACACACACACACGCACAGACCCGTGCATGGTTTTAAAGTAGGCCGCTTCAGTATGACACTAGATTATCTCGGTAAACTGTGCATCTGCCAGTTAATCACACAGATGGATTTGGCCAGAGGTGCTCAAAGTCTGTCAGTTTGTCGAGCCTTTCTGCTTCGTGTAAAAGCTCTGAAGCCAACGACCGAGGGCGTGATTTTAGGGGTGGGAGGTAGGGAACGCGTCGACTTTTCGATGGGCTCCTTTGAAGGACTTTCGTGTCCCGGCCAAAGTCAAAATCCAACCTACGCCCTCGCCAACGACGTCGGGAACAACGTCTCAGGATTCATCCTCTCCAAAATCTACTTTATTGAGTTGGCTCGAATCCTTTTTAGCCAAACACAAAATGATGCACGTCACGATTCGGCGACGCCTTCAGAATCTTCAGCTTATAAAGTCTTTGTTTCTCCCTGAGAAAGTTTCGGCCCTCTTCCCTTCGAGGTCCGAATGTGGGAGAAGAATAAAAGCCCAACAGGAGCTGGGATGGGATGGAGCGGATCAAACCGGAGCGTCGCGCCGCTCGCGTCTCTTCCCCGCTGGCTCACTCCTTCCCGCCGTACAGGTGGATCTTGGCGAAGGAGATGGTCTCGAAGTACTTCTGGTGGCCCTTCTCGTAGATGACGAAGATGTACTTGCGGTCATCCGCCGAGCCGCTGTCCAGCGACGTGAGGGCGGAGTAGCCGCTGGGCCCCGCCCAGATCTGGAACGCTTTGTTCTCCCAGGACTTCCCGTCCGTCAGGGACCATCGTAGCGTCAGGTTCACTCCTGCGGAGGACGGAGAGAGTTCGCAAAAGATCATTCTCGATCATTCTCGTTGCACTGAGGTCACTTCTGGCCGTTCACGGTCTCTGGTTTTTCTTACTGTGCTGCTCGCTGGAAGGGTTGGTGAAGTAAAGGACGCCTTCCTTCTGCAGCGCCCCCGCCGCCACCACCGGGTCCACCAGGGCGTAGTCGAAGTACAGGCTGTCCAGCGGCAGGCTCAGGCCGCCGTCGAAGCTGCGCACCACGATGCGGCACCGGCAGTGGTAGTTGTTCTGGTTGCGCACGTTGATGACGATGCTGCCGTCCAGCATCTCCAGCGGCTGGAGGGAAAAAAACGGGCGTCAGAGGTGCAACTGGAGAAAGGACGGTTTCAAAAGTGACGTCTCGAAGGGCAAAAGAAAGCGTCTCACCCACCTGACACTCGTCGGGGTTGAAGTCCAGCGCCTTTTTCTTCTGGTTGTACGGGATGCTCTTCAGCGCCGCGCCGTTATACCAATTGCGCCCGTGGTCGTCGCTCAGGATACAGAAAACGCCGTCGCCCTCGATGGTCCCGTGGCCGCACACGATCAGCCTCCCCTTTCCTGGTTCGAGTCGCTTCTGTGGAACAGACAGACACAGATTAAAGAAACTGAGGTGGAATAAAACTGGAAATCCATCTCGTCCGTCCTGCAAGTTGATAAAAATGCGATAAACTCGTTAAAAGCCAGACTTAAATCGCCCAGGAACTTCACAGAGTTTTACTCTGATGTTCCTGATCTGCTCAAATCCCACAGATGGTTCAATGTCTAAAAAAAGAGGCAGGACTGTCCACAGAGCTCATCAGCGCTGCAGGCTGCAGAGCAGGATAAGCAGCTAATTTGCACAATTACGGCTCTCCTCTGAAAACACACCGAGTCGGTCGGCTCGACGGCTGTGAAGCGTTTAATGGTGTTTGTTCAAAGAGGGCAAAAATAAATCTCTGCAGCCCATTATTGGGAAAAAAAACATGATGCTCTATATTAAGCGTAGACTAAAGCCGGGAAAAAAGAGGATTAATGCGGAGGCAAATAATTTATATTTAGTGGCTGCTAACCTTTTCCTCAAACTGCTTTAATAAAGGGTTGTGTCCCCCTGGTTCATCTGATTTGCCAACACATCACAGCGAAGCCAATTCCTGCCAAAAAATCACACTTCTCCCATGCTACAAAAGCAGATGCCTTCAAAATAAAAGCGTGAGGACGGCTTTGATTTTATTACACTTCTTAATCTGGGTTTCTTTCAAGAGTAATTCTGATTTTGAGGTTTTTCAGGACGCCGTTTGTGAACATTTCCAGAATGTCTAATCGTGACCACCAACAGTTGACGTGTAGAACCTCAGCAGCCCAGAACGGAGCCTTGCTGCACCTCAGTGACGGAGCTTTTCTGACCTGGATGCCGAAGCCCGGGCCGGGACAGAAGTTTTTGACGCCGAGCTGCTTGGAGAGGTTCCTGGGCGGGCTCCAGCTGAGGCCGTCGTCCACGCTCTCCACCATCATGGTGCTGGCCGGGCTGCACTGGTACTCGTGGAAGCAGATGGTGTAGATCAGGATCACCGAGCCCACCTCGTGGTCCACCACCACCGAGCCCAGGTTCAGGCCGTCCGGCTTGGTCCCGTCGTCCACGATGAAGGAGGTCGGGGACCAGGTGGCTCCTGGGAGGACGACGAGGGGCGGACATAGCAAAAAAAACAGGTCGATTCTACACCAAAAAGAAACAGTAGGTTGGACATTTCTACCTGCTGTCTCGAGCTTTTATTTTGAAAGCACCTGCATTTGCCCCCACTTTTCGAAGCTCTTGGTTTACTGGTCAGTCTACATTTCGAACATGGTTTTGAGTTTCAAGTCACGAGCCAAAGATTGACAAGCGATCGAATTCGTTTGCTCCTTAGAGATAAGGGGGGAGGAGCTCTGAGTAGAGCTGCTGCTTCTCAGGGTCCAAAGTAGGCTGTCAATGCTGTCTGCTTCTGTCTGGTGTTCAATGAATGTCTTAGCGAGCGTCCGGTGGTCCTACCTTTGTCCGTGGACCGCCGCAGCGCCACGAACTTGGCGCCCACGTCGCTGGACGAGGCCTTCCTGCCCTCGGCGAAGGCCAGCAGGCTTCCTTTGGGGGTGAAGGTGAGCAGCGGGATCCTGTAGGTGTCCACCTGACCCTGGGCGCCGCTCACCCACAGCAGCTGCTCCTCGTACACCAGCGGGTTGATCTGCGGCGCCGAGGACACACACAGGAGACAGCGAGACGCAGATTAGATAAGTCTGACCCGGGGGAATGCGACCCTGGAGACAACACTCGCGTGGGCGTGGTCAGGGAGCTCCAGGAGTCAGGTTACAGTCAGGTGAGCCTCCTGGACGCCCAGGTGGACGCTGAAACAACAAACCTGTACCACGAAACGACGCAAACTTCACTAAAAGAGTCTAAGAATTCTTGCTTTGCCTAATTTTGTACAGCCAGGTTGAAAAAAAATCACTTTGAGACCGCAGAAAACGCTAAAACGTGCAAAAATAACGACTGGAACCAGTCAAAACGCCTCCAGCTGCTGCAGCTCTGCGACTTCCGGTTTTCAACGAGTCCTCATCGGTGCACACGAGTAAAATAAAGAGCTCCCGGTACCGGCAGAGGTTTGCCGTCACCGCCGCTGCAGGGGCTCCACACGGCGGACAGCAGCGCGCACAGCGCGGCGAGCCGGACTCCAGGAACCATGTTTGAACCCCGAAGTTTCCCTTTCACTCGCAAAGGACGAGTCGCCTTCAAAGTAAAAGAAGGGAAACGAGTCCAACTTTAAATGAGCGAAATACAAAAAAAGGACAAACAAAAAGGAAACGCGGAAATGAGCGGCTCAACTCGTCCACATCATGTAGAGGAAAACAGAGAGTGAGGACTCTGTGCGTCATATGACCAACGAAGCGGGCTCACGTGACGAACATCCTTTACCAAAATAAAAGACGACACTTTTTAGCCTTTTCAATTTTATTTAAAAACTGTTAAATTCAGTTTCTAAATCATTTTTATCAGTCGATCCTTAATCAAACCTGTACGTCGGCCATTCATACCACTAACTGTGTTTAAAGATCCTACTTTTTTTCATGAAAACGTTCAATGGGACCTTGTTTTGTTCGGTATAGTTTGCTGTATGAACACGCGGGGTTTCATGTATTTTCACACCGTTTAATAAATACTTAAAACATTCAATTTTCATTCATTTATGCTCCAAATGTTTAAAACTGTTTAGCACTTTAGAGGCAGTTTCTACTTTTGTCCACACGGGGGCGGTGTCGCTCACAAATACCAGTAGATTCTGGTCTAATGCAGAGAATAATTGCAGGTAAACATCCGGGGGGGACAAAACATTAGAAATATAATACAAAGCGACTTAAATAGTAACTTTTAGTGACTCTAGTGAATGATTGTTTATATTCAAGTAAGATGATGGCTTTATAAACATGTCAGTGTTGTTTTAATGTCCGATTTTCTAAATAACGAATCTCTTTGAGACAACAGAAGAGTCTCTATCATTGAGTTGTCACATTGGTGCATGAAATGTGTGAAGTCATGAACCACTAACCGCATTCCTGCAGTCATGAGGCGAAGCTGATCTGAGTCACACGGGTGGAGAGAGGGGGAGAGAGAGAGAGAGAGAGAGAGAGAGAGAGAGAGAGAGAGAGAGAGAGAGAGAGAGAAACTTTCTCCTCAGGTCGTCACGTCAGTTGTGTTCCTCGATCGTCCACTGATGTTTTCATGGACAACAACTCAGAGCGACACGTGAAACCTGCTGTGGCAGCTGTGTGGACACCATGATGGACTTTCATCTGAGCTGCAGGTTGGATATTTACTCATCCGTCTGCTGTGTTTTCGGTTGGTTTTGTGGTCAATAGTTTATTCACTCCTTTATGTTAGTTCCTCCATATTAAAAACTTACCTTTCTTGCAAAAAAAGGCGCCAGTTTCTCAAATATTATTTTGTAAAACAGTAGATGCAACACACACAGATAGACTTTGTTGAGGTTCAAGGTTTCTTTGTTGGCTTTTTTTAGACTATTTTTTTGGAAATGAACGGTTAAGCAACACAAAACCTCGCTTGAAAGAAGGTTGAGCGTTGCGCACCAGAAGTGAAAAGATGCAGCTTGTAGATAACGTGTGAGAACGTGTTTTTACTGATAAGTTCTGTTGCTGCAAGGAAACACAAACTCGACCTTCTTCTGTTTGAAGACATAAATGGGTTTATCCTCCCGCAGATCCGCTGTAATGGAGGTAAATGGCGTTAAAGTGACTGTCTGCCGACTGTTTGAAGGTGCAACGAGTGAAACCGTAAGAGACTCAACTCAGAGTTGAGCAGGAGGTGTGAGAAGCGAGTGAGACAGCAGCGAGCAGGGAAGGAGGTCGGGCTGTTTTCACACGTCTGTGGTGAAATGTGCCGCCGTCACAGGATGCTCAGCGGAGGTCTGAAGTGGAAACAAACCGAACGAGATCTGGTCTCGGCGATAAGAACCATGGGCCTTCACCTTCCTTATCCGTCTTCTTGATTCAGCGGACGCGGGGCCGGCGAGAGACCCAGGAGACGGGTGAAATGTCACCACTTCTCATCCTCCTTATCCCTCATTAATGGACGGGGGCGCTCAGGCAGCCACCAAGCCACCGGCAGCAGCAGCAGCAGCAGCAGCAGCAGCAGCAGCAGCAGCAGCAGCAGCAGCAGCAGCAGCAGCAGCAGCAGCAGCAACACAGATACAGCCCATAAAAATGGAAATTCCCTCCAGTCTTTCCATTAAAAGATTATAACCTCTTCGCTCTGCCTTTGTGAGCAGCCAGCGCGAGGCTGCGCCGGAGCCTCCGAGAGGGGAAAGTAATCGAGCTTCCTGCGGTTTTGTGGCGTTCAACTTAACAGCGAACATGTTTATCAGAGATACCGGCTGCCCGAGGGACGCTGCAGTGAAACGCTCGCTGCTTTGTCAAGTGTGTGTGTCCGTGTGTGTGTGTCTGTGTGTGTGTGTCGCTCAAGCAAGCTTAACTGCCTTCATACTCACTGAAGAATACACAAAACTGGAGATATGTACTTATATATATGTATTTATACTGTGTATTCTTGCATCCTTTTCCATAATGTCACAGAAATATGTGGTGCCTGTGTTGTTGTTGTAAACATCCCCCAACAGCTTTGTTGACAAACAATGAGAAGTTTGAGGATCACGAACCAGAAGGATTTTTGATGTTTGAATCGAGTTTGTCTCGAGTTTTCTGACAAGTTCCTCGGTTTTCAGCGTCGCGACGCTCATTTCATGCTGTTATTTCTGCGTCAGGACGCGGTGACCTCTGAGATCAGAGCAGTAAACGTCTGGCACGCGATGGAGGACAGCGAGGCGGACGAGCAGATCGCAACGGCTCGAGCTCAGACGGACGGCGGCAACAAAACCGGCTGGTCCAATGGTGGCGTCCTCATGAGCGCCTTACGTCTGATCCTCTGTCAGTTCGAGGTTTTTGCAGTCCTGGTAACAATGCGGTCCCGCTGCTCTCAGGTCAGTGCGTCCTGGCGGTGCCGAGCTGTTCCATGTTCAACCCCACCTTCGATCTGCCGCTGTGCCGCTCCGTCCTGGAGAGGGAAGGCTTCCAGGTCAGCGTGAACACACTCGGCGCAAAGGTCAGCCGATCGACCTGGAGCAGCGTAACGCACTTCACCTTTCATGTCACGTCAGGTTCCAGTTCCAGACCTGGAGGCTGCTCTGAGGTCAGCTCTGGATGTCCCGTCCGTCAGGAGATACATGGTGTTCAACTCGGCGTTCTTCCACTTCATGATGGCGCCGGTACGAGTTAGATTAGTTAGATTGTGGGATGTTTTGGGGGTCAAAGGTGACCCGAGCTCTCCTGGTCCCACCAGGTGCTGTACATGGTGGTGTGGTGCGGCGTCTTCTCCACCCTCCATCGCTACGTCACCGTCACCGACTACTGGGTCCTCTGTCTGTCCGTCAGCCTCGTGGCCATCTTCCTCACCTCCGTCATCACCTTCGTCCTCCACCACAGCAGCAAGGAGGTAAAAAAATCTGCTGCGGACCTCACAGAGACATAAAAGTCCCACTGAAAACTCAGCCAGAGACTGAACGCCTCCGTGGAGGAAGTGTGTGACGCGAGTTTCCTTCCTTCGCCGCTTCAGATCAACGTGAACGTAGACGTGCGGTTGGTCCAGGTGAACGAGAGGATGGTGAAGCACAAGCTGCTGGTGGGCGTGGCCGACTGGGTGCAGAACTGCACCGGGAACATGAAGGTGGGTCTCCACCGATCCGCTGGTCGGACACTGACGCTTCAGACCGTGACGTGACGAAGGGAGCAACCCCCAGGGGGTCCCGGACCACAGGGTGGGAACCGCCTTCTCGTGACTTCAGCGTTGGGAGTCGCGGAGGACGGACGTGGTCATTTGACCTGAAACCGGAGCCGCTCACGCCACAGTACTCCTCTCTGTGTGTCCGCAGTTGTACTTTGTGTACTGGGACGTGTCGCCGTGTTTGAGCGCGCTGACTGAAACGTTGGAGGAGCGCAGCTTCGTGTCCGCCGACGTCCAGGTGAGGACACCTGTCGGTTCCTGCGCTGCGTCGTCGATTTCTGCTCTATCAATCCAAACACAACCCGAGACATATCAACAAAGCTTGTCGCACTCTCACCAGAACAAACTGAGGAGCAAAATGTCCCACCTGGTCCTGGCGACCGAGGTGCGCGTGGAGGATGAGGAGCAGGACTCGGGAGAGCAGAGACCCCTGCTGAGGGACGAGGAGGCCGCCTGCAGTACCTCCTCCAGCCAGCGGGGGGACACTGGAGTCACCGCCAGCTGCAGCCTCATCCCTGACGCATCCTTACCTGCTCAGGTGAGTCCCAGAGCAGTCAAATAGGAGCAATGTTAGGATTATGAATAGAAACACAATCGTACACGCTAAAATTGTGACTTCCTTGGCTCGTCCTCCATCGCCGCTCCTCTCAGGATAAAGCCTACCAGCTCCTGATGACGTACAGCGCAGCGTACGTGAAGCTGCTGGTGTCGGAGAGGCTGCCGCGCTGGACGCCACGTGGCGCCCGACCCCCGACGAACCACTGCGCCACCGCGCCGCTCTGCCTCTGCCAGTATCTCACGAAGAAGATCCTCCAGTAGCCCCTTCAAAGAGACGCTTTCAACAGACTTCCTGCGAGCGCTCGCGCACGAAAGACGCGCGATCGGACGAGGCCTTTTTACTCTGAAGGTTTGGCCTCCTCGGCAGCGGCTCGGCCCGGCCGAACGTTTGCGTCACCTGGACGTTTGCCCGTCAGCACGTTGCCAAACTCGGTCCAGCTGCTGTCGAACAATATTTATCCTCTCGTATGCACACCGATCACAGACTGTCTCTGTGCACTGCTGTCTAAATTTTTTGTACGACACAATCAATGCTGAACACACTGATTCACAGGACTTGATTTTCTTCGCCGATCAGAAGGAGAAAGCTCAGACTGCTGCTCTAAATACTCAAAAGACGAATTCAAGATGTGCAGAACTTTGCTTTCACAATAAAAGAATCAATAAACAAGCTTTTATTGTGGATTTTAAGCAGCTAAAACACCAGGAGCTGGAGTCTGCAGGCGGTAGCGCTTCTCCTCGCAGCATCACCTCAGGTGGGTCCTGATGCGGCGGCGGTGGCGGCGGCGGAGACGACAGGCCAGCGGGACGACACAAACACGCACAGCGAGGCGGCCGGCGCGGCCCACCCAGGGGCGGCCGGGGCCGCGTGACGGAGGAGGGCGGCGTGCGGCGCCGGGCCGAGCTGAATGATCTCTGAGACGCTGGGTCTCCTCAGGAGGCTAAATGACCATCTGTGATCCTGCACACACACCGGCTGGCTGGCTGCACGCCGCCGCCGCCGCCGCCGCGACCTCCGCTCTGATCATCCTTCATTCAATTAACCAATCATAAACCTCCCCTAAAGCTGTGCATTAATTAGAGAATTAAACGTGTTGTTCGCAGCTTCACGCTGCTGAGTTTTCTCACTGTTTATTCTCAATAATAATTAGGTGGTTTTTTTAGGTGTGTGGAAACATTTAGAGCTTAAAAAGAGCCTCCTCGGAGTTGGAGGAGACCAAAAAAGGAGCAAAAAGCTGGACACATAACCACCAGATACGACGACACCTCCGAGCGATGACAACTCTAATCTCGACAAAACATAAATAAGCCTGTTTTAAATTCACTCAGGTGTGATGATGTCAAGTTTGCGCCGTCTTCTCCACGTCTGTTGAAACATTTCCGCGTTAACGCCGTCGTCTCGAGTGAAACCTTCCTTCAAACACTCCTTTTTCGCATGTTGTCACTTGTTATTTTCAGTGAATCACCTTCAAAAGTCTGATAAATACGTGAACTCTACTTGTGTCACTCAAGAACCCTCACGCTCTTATTCTGAAGAGTATTTGTGTCAATAAGTAAGAGTAACTTTCGTTGTATCCTGACTGAGAGCTCATCATTCTGGATGTGAGACCCTGAGCTGATATAAAATCTGACTGGAGGATGAAAAAAGAGGAAACTGAGACCACAAACGAGAAGAAACGAATCAACGTGCGTTTGTTTGAACACGATCTTTGCGAAATCCGCAGCGGCGAGAAGGGGAAAAAAAAGAAAAGCAGCAGCGGCTCGTCTGATTAAACACAAGATAGCGAGAGATGCTGCAGCTCGTGTACTGATGGCGAGAGGAAAAAGAGACGGAGAGGGAGAAAACCGGGGCAGCTATAAATAGCATGGCGGTGATGAGGGAGCGAGGAGATGCCACAGAGACTGAGAGGATGGAGAGGCGAGAGAGAGAGAGAGAGAGAGAGAGAGAGAGAGAGAGAGAAAAGACTCAACCCCAAACAGACGCGCTGCGTTCACGTCCCAAAATGAGTCTTTTTATTCGTTACTCAAACAACTGAAGTCAGAAACAACCAATGCATGTGCAACACAGCCATGAATATAATTAGGATAATAATAAACCCCGAGAAGAACCACGTGTACACAAAGGGGGGGGGGCCGCCTCTCTGAAACGGGGGCCCGTCGCATTTACAAGCTGAGGAGAAAAAAAAACAAACAAACCAAAGAGTGAGGATGACACGAGACGCCGAAAACCCGCCGCAGCTCGTCCAATCAGAAAGCAGACGGAAACCGCCGCCGCAGCCTCCTGTACGTTGAGAATACCACTGAACAGCACTGTGCGTCATCTACAGGTCAACACGCCGGGGTTCACTGTGTCCACGACACGTCTGGGCCTCTATTCATCACACGGAGCGAAGGTGGACCAGGCGGAGGTCGGTTTTCGTCGACGAGCGTTGAAGTAGGTTGAAATTTAGGGAACAAAGCTCAAAAACGGGCGACTTTAAGTACCGCTGAGTTCCTTTTTAACTGACCAATCGCCAAGAAAGGATTTGGTTTCAAGACTCGTCCAAAAAATCTGATTACAGATGAGAAAGTAACTGGAAAAAAGGTGCTACGCAACCTGTGCGTGTTCTAACACACAGAAACAAATCAACAGAGTTTATTCTGGTTGTTCTGCGTCCTGCTGTGTGAGTAATTTGTGTGGATTTGTGTTGAAGCCACGATTGCGTGTCTGATTCTGATGGTTTTGTGGACACACATCTGAAGTGTGGCGGTTATTTTGTTGGTTTTTGAAGGTTCTTTGGGTCGGATTAAACTCCTGAATGCACCCGAACGGACTAAACCTTCAAGCGACTGCAGTGACTTTGAAACTAATACTGGGTTCGATTTTGCCAAGAATAAAACTCTTTTCTGAAGGATAAATACAAGCTCAGACGTGTTTCAGTCTATTTTTCTATATTACACGTTTGTAATAATGAGAACAATAAACTCTATTCGTGCTCATTTTCAAGAAACATATAGTCTGTTTTTTTTTAGAATAACATCTCTTTATAATCTTGGAAAAATACTGTAAATACTGGGAGCAGAAGAGAAAGAGAGGAGGGATCAGAAGAGATATGTCGTCAGGTCCAACGAGCCGATCGTCCCGGCGGACGGGACAGGAGGGGGGGGGGGAGGAAGGAAGGAGGGGAGGGGGGGAGGGGATCCAAGATGGGGGAGAGCTCAAAGTGCTACAACACAGTTTAGGCATCATCGATTCCTCTCTCTCTCTCTCTCTCTCTCTCAACATTCATTTCGAGACTCTTGAAACCTCGCCGTCCCGCAGTGAAGACGGCGTCGCGTCTCGGACCGATGGGAACAAACCGAGGATGACATGCTGGGGGGGGGGGGGGGGGGGGTCG
>JASSRZ010000054.1:1626318-1640563 GCA_032164315.1 Malacoctenus gilli | reverse complement strand
TCCGAAGGAGGTCCCGGCTGCCGCTGCAGAGACAGCGAGTTCTTGGCCGAGAGGTCGGTGTCCTCCAGCAACACCTGAGACAGGTACATTTCTCCTCTCAATTCAGCGACATCGCAACCAACCAGACTTTGATTCTGCTAAGGGAGAATTCTGCGGGAACAGCAGACGGAGGCGAGCGCGTCACCTCGGTGAAGTCGAGCAGCATCCCCGTGGTGGGATCCCGGACCACCGACAGGCCCGAGTGAAGCAGCGACGGCGTGCAGTTGAGCAGGGAGTCGGCGTTAACGTTTCGTTGAGACACCCTGAAGTAAATATAAAAATAAAAATGCATTTCCTCCATAAAACGACAAATACTTGAAGGGTATCCGCGGTAGAACTTATTAAAAACTAGATCACGGCTCGACGTACGTGAGGAACTTCTGGAAAGCGAAGTCGGTGCGGTGGACAGGAAGCCAGGCGGGGTCCCGTAAGAACTGCCGCTCAGCTTCTGTCTCCAGGCTGATGCTGGTTGGAGGGAGGCCGTGTGGGAGCTGTGCAGGCGAATCGCACAGCAAAGAGTCAGACCGACACAAAACAAACTTACACAAACGTTTACTTTCTTAATTCAAATGGTACAACAAAAAAAAGGAGGAAGTGAATAATTCTTCCTCTAACGAGGAGTTTATTTGCTGATCATTTAGATTACAGAGTTGAATCAGAGAGACGTTGTTTACATTGATGTTTACTTGTTATTACACCAGATTGAAAACTTCCAACTCTCTCCTCCTTGGATTTACTTTACAATCACTTCAGCTTCTCACATTTCTTCAAGTTTAAAGCTGTACTTCAATCTTTATTTCATAAACTTGGATTTATATTGGCAGAGTGGGATTAAAGCTGCTGTCATGCTGCTAACACTCAGCTTGAACTCACGGTGCTCTGCGGGGGTAAAGGCTGGCCGGGCATCGGGTGTGTGAGGAGCTCAAACCTGCCGGAGCATCCCATCTCCAGGAGGGACAGGGGCAGGTCCGCGGGGCCCGCGGGGGGCACATCTGCACCGGACAACACAGCACAAAGAGCATGACGGGACAGAAAGACCACCGCCAGTGGAGCTACAGCCACGTAACCAGGAAATTACACGTTTTCAACACTACAGCCGACTCAGAACTTTATTTATACGGGTTAAACACACAGTCAAAAGACACGGGACAGCTGTGACAGCAGCTGTAAATAAGCACTGAATATAGGAGCTCTATGAGGTTAATGAATGAAGTGCTGCCCTCTTAGCATCTCTTCACAAACCGCAGAAGCTTGTTAACACAAACACGTAGTTGTCACCGAGGCACAAACTGACGTAGCTCGGTTGAAGTTTAATAAAGCAAAACTTACTAAATCTCTCCATCTTTCCCACTCCAAAGTGAAAGTTGCCCCGCTGTCGCTGCGGAAGTTGCTAACAGTTTAGCCCGGAAGTGGCTCACAAGCTAAGCTAAAAGAGACACGTAAAAAACCGTAGGTTTGTTTGATATTTTTTCCTACATGTACATATTTATCTGATGTATAATTCTTGTTTCATAATTTTATGAGGAAATAAAAATATTTACGATTTTGTGACGTAATATTCACGCGTCGCTGTGCAGCAGCTGATTCGGTTTTATAAACCAAACATATAAATTAATTAGAATTCACTCTTGTCACAGTTTATTTACCCTTTAGATAATAAATCCGCCAGTCTGTAATTTTATTTTAATTAAAATACGTGATGGAATTAAAATAAATCCCAAATTTAGATATTACGTCATATTTCCGCGTCGGTGTTGTTGCTGCTGTTGCAGCGCTGGTGAGTAAATCAGACATTAAATCAAATAAACCTGCTGTTTATCGTCAGTTTAATCACTTTTTACTAATTTGACATGCTGACGTTGTTTTGGAAATATGTCGGAATCAAGCTGGAGTCGCAAATTGTTTTTGCGTTCTTCTGCGTTTCAACAAGATCTAATTAGCTCATTTGTTTTCTGCAGCTACGAGGAAACGAACAGTCTTATTGAATCCGTCGATGAGGAAAAAAGGTGTTTGCTAGAAACTGTTTGTGTCCGTGTTGCAGTGTTCGCGATCATGGTGATGTTCCCGAATTCCCTGACAGAGGAGGAGGAGGCGCTGCAGAAGAAATACGCTAAACTCAAGAAAAAGGTGTTTTTCTGAAGTGTTTTTTGGAAAACCTGAAGCGAGAAGGAAATCTTATCTTTTTATTTGCTTCAACGCCTAATGCGACACCATGTGACACTCCAATAAATTTCTGTTTAATGTTTTCTAAACTTCCCTCTCAGAAAAAGGCGCTGCTTGCCTTGAAGAAGCAGAGTTCAACTAACCAGACAAACCAAAGTGGCTTGAAAAGAAGTGAGTAAGCTGACTGAGACATACACCTGGTCGAAGACTTTTATTCTGAAAACCAAATGTGTTTAAACTCTGCATTTGTCCACGTTGCAGCTCTGTCCGACCAGCCGGTCGTCGACACGGCGACGGCGACCGAACAGGCCAAGATGCTCATCAAGTCGGGCGCCATCAGCGCCATCAAGTCCGAGAACAAGAACTCTGGTTTCAAACGCTCGCGGATGCTGGAAATCAAGCTGAAGGTGACGTGTCAGTGAACGCATCGCTGCAGAAATGTTTCTCTTCCTGTTTGTTTTATTTATTCCTGTGCGTTTGCTTCCTGTCCGTCACAGGACCCTGAAAAGGGCCCAGTTCCTGCTTTCTTACCGTTCCAGAGGAGCGTTTCTACGGACGAGGACCAACCTGAGGTACAAAAGCCTCAAATTTTGATGAAAGCGTGAAGTTTTCGAAAGAAACTAGGTCTTTTATGCTGAGTTTTTGATCCAGATTAGGAGAAAACAAAGATCGATTTGATCCTTTTGTGTTTCTTCCAGTCTGCAAAAAGAGCTCACAAGAAGTCTCTGTATGAAAGGTAAAGATAAACGAGGAGATAAACGCGTGTACGAGGTGTTTCCCTGTGAGTCCACCATCGTTTCCTCCTTTCAGCTTCGTCAGCTCGAGCGACCGATACCGGGACGAGGAGGAGGGAGGCGGCATGTCGTCCAGCCGCGACCTGGATAGAGACCGCGAGCGAGACAGGGACCGGGAGATGGACAGGGAGAGGGACCGAGACCGAGAGCGGGATCGAGAGCGGGACCGGGACAGGGAGAGAGACCGGGGCCGGGAGCGGGACCGGGAGCGGGACCGAGACCGGGAACGAGACCGGAGCAGAGAGCGGGATCGAGAACGGGACCGAGACAGAGACGGACCCTTCAGACGTGAGTACCAGAAGACGTGATGTGGTCGCTGAATCCAGCTGTTTTCCATCTTTTTTCCTTCGTCTCTTCTGTTTTCACCTCTCAGGCTCGGACTCGTACCCGGAGCGCCGCGGCGTGCGGAAGGGGAACACGGTTTACGTGTACGGGTCGGGCCTGGTGGAGGACAGCCTGCGCTCGGCCTTCTCCCAGCACGGAAACATCATCGACCTCTCCATGGACAACCCGCGCAAGTACGACGCCGCCGACGCGCAGCGGAGCGCAGACGGCAGCACGGCAGCTCACCGAAACGACGTTTCTTTTCTGCTTCTAGTTGTGCTTTCATCACGTTTGAGAAGATGGAGTCTGCAGACCAGGCCGTGACTGAGGTTGGTCTTGGACCCGACGGCAGAATCCTCCATTTGTGGAGATAAAAAGGCCTCAACGAAAGCTGAATAAGATCCTGCTGGAGGGATTGTTTTTGATGAAACGTGTATTCAGAGTGAACGTGACCTCTCTTGTTGTTCCAGCTGAACGGGAGCACAGTGGGAGACGTCCACATTAAAGTCAGCATCGCCAGGAAGCAGCCCATGCTGGACGCCGCCACTGGCAAATCCGTGTGGGCGTCTCTGGGTAAACACGCCGTTCCTACCGCCGCATGAGCAGATTTGTTGTCGGCGGTGTACCAACAGCCTTCTTCTCCCTTTCAGCGGTGCAGAACAGCACAAAAGGTTCCTACAGGGACAAGAGGAACCAAGTGGTGTACAGCGAGGACTTCCTGTAAGGCGGCACTTGTGTTTTTTTTCTCTTTCCACGTCGTTATTTTCTGTTGGAGTAAATGTTTGTGGCAGCTTGGCTAAAGATTGTTTCTGAGCTCAATAAAAGTGCTTCGAATCACCTCGAGTGAGATTTTTTGTTGTAAAGTGCGAATGAATCGATCAGTGAGAGCAGACAGGCAGAATCGTTACACTCTGGTTTGAACACGAAAGATTCAACAAGCCTTTTAATGTCACACAGCAGCAGAACGTTGGACAACAAACGAAACAGGACAGTTCAGTCGTCTTAATCTACTTTGGTTTCAGGGGAAATAAGTCTTTATTTTAGCGCATTAGTCCCAAAGTCCTATTCTTTCACACACACGTTTACGAGGACAGCTGCTATGTAAGACACTCGCACGTCTCTGGAAGCAGTTTCGGTGTCTTGCTCAAGGACACTTGGAGGAAAGAAGAGGCGAGACGGTGGACGAGACCCCCAAGCAGGGGAGCCGAAGCCCCGCCCACATCCTTCACCGTCGCTCCACTTTGGCTGATTAAATGTCACAGTAAAAATAAAACGCACCGCAAGACTTTTAATTTGGCAGTCAAGAGATTCTGAAAGGCAGCACTCGTCCCGTCCGAATGCGTCCCCGTGGACTGATCGCTGCGCAGCACATTCAACAAACCGAGCCAGAAACATTCTGTAAGTTTGACGAGTGAAGTCGAGTTCGGCTTCTCGAAAACTCATTTTCTATGCAACGATTACACCAAATTACAGTCATAATAAAAAACTTTATGTTCCACCATTCTCCAATTATGTTTTTTTTCCCCAAGCGAGTTTAGGGCTTTCATTAACAAAACTGTATTTCATTAATAAGAAAAACAAAGTTTTAAAAAAATACATATTTAAACACTTCAAACCAGTAATTCGTCTTTTTTTTGGGCCTAGTTACATGAACCCATTTTGGTATAAAAGGAACCGAAGCCGTTTTAACATAAATACATCTTCGACTAATACGATTCAGGTTAAAAAAAGCAGTAAAATCCTCAGCAGTTCATCACCATCACAGCTGATTAGACAAAAGGTCCAAAATTTAACATGAATCAAAAAACAAACAGCAGATTTTGAGAGAAACGACATCAGTTTGATGTTTCATCTGTTTAAGCGTCAGTAAGGTGTGTTGATATATATAAAATGTTTATGTCATTTTACTGTTCAATATGTTGTTTTTCATGATCAAGCCTCACCTTCTTCAAATTAAACTTCAGAGCCAATCAGAGGACTGAATTCCAGAGCGACTCACTGCTGCCACCTGAAGCAGCAACGTGGAACTGCGACAATCTGGCACGTTTCCCTTTTAATGGGGAACTGATTGGGCGTGAACATTCGAGTTAAGGGAGGAACTCGGGTTTCGTTGTTCGGAAGGGAGAAACCTGCTGATCCAGAGCTGAGTTTAATTGACGACCACAGTGTTTTCCAGCCGACCTGCTTCCTGAACGAGCTCCAGATGCGAGACGTCGAGTGTTTCAGCCGTTCGGGCGTTTGCTCACGTCTCCGTGCGGCTTTTTGGCCTACGACACCCGTTCCGTCACCAGGCATTCTTGCTCCTCCTCTCGTATGTTTCCCGCCGCGCCGCTCGCCCGCTCCCGCTCCTCCTGCTCGTGGAGCGAGTTCTGCCCCGTGGTTTTGCCGTGCTGTTCCTTCAGGTGGCGCCGTAAGGCGGGCTTGTGGGCGAAGCGGGCGTGGCAGTAGGCGCAGCGGTGCGGGCGCTCGCCGCTGTGGAGGTTCATGTGGTCTATGAGCGTGGACTTCTGCGTGAACGTCTTGTAGCAGAGGGGGCACTGGTGCGTTTTGCCGGCCCCCCTGTGCACGGCCATGTGCCGCGTGAGGTTGCTGGAGTGGTGGAAGTGCTTGCCGCAGCAGGGGCAGGCGTACAGCAGGTGGGTGGAGCGGGCGTGGATGGCGAGGGAGTGGGCGGAGGGAAAGGTCACGCCGCAGTGCTCGCAGATGACGGGGCCGGCGACGCTGGAGGTGGAGCCCACCACCGCGACCGACTCGTCCCCGCCCTCAGCCGCCAGTCCCGAACTCCCCTCCCCGGCGCCACAGGTGGACTCCTCCAGGGCCAACTGGTTCAGGCTGTTCGCCGCCATCGGCGACATTTTTTCCCCCTGGGCGTCGGCCATGCTGAAGTCCAGCTGCGGCAGTTCGACGGAGACATAACCGCCTGCCGCCTTCAGCCCATCGTGGCTGTAGTCCAGCCCCAAACTGCCCCCCAACCCCGCTGTGGGGAAGTACCACAGGTCCTGTTGGTCCGCGGCGCCGGAGGGTCTCTTCTCCAGCGTCGACATCCACCGCCTCCGTTTGAAGCCCCGCCCCCGCGGCCTCCCTCTGCCTCGCACTGCCTTCCGGAAGGCACGGAGGTCCTCCGCTGTGAGCCCCCCCGAGGCCAGGTCCTCCTCTGCAGGGTTCAGGCCGTACTCGCCGCCCTCCCCCGCCAACACGACTCCCTCCACCTCCTGAAAACCTGCGTCTTGAGGCTCTTCGGACGAAGCTCTCTCCTGCTCGTCCTCGCCGAGACACTTTCTGATCATGTCGTAGTCCCGTTTCGCCTCCTCTTCGTCGTCTGACGCGTTCACCTGAATGTAAGGATTAAATCGTGATTAAAACGTGAGTGAGACACGTAAAAAACGACAAGAAACAACCTCGCTGACGTACCTTGATACACGGCTCGTCCAGAACCGAACCGTCGTGGTGGTTCTGAGCGCTGACCTGAGCAGACGCGTCGCCGCCGTTCTCCTCAGCGGCGTGGACCACCGGGCTGTGCTGGTCCCCGGGGGAGGAGCGGCTGGCCGGCGGCGACGCCAGCGAATAGACGCTGCCGCTGACGATCACCGGTCTGCTCTGGCTCTCTGTGGCAGACGTCTGTGGGGGTGAAAAAAAGTGTTATAAGGAGAATAAAACAAGAAATTATACAGGTGGCGGAGGGCTGACCTTGGCTGGACTGGGGCTCCTCAGCTGGACGTACTTCTCCAGAGCGCCTCTGCAGCGCTCCACGATGTGCTCCATCTGAAGGTAGCTGGCGGCAGTCAGGTAGTTGACGATCTCCTCGGGCCTGAACTGCAGGACTCCGGTGTAGCAGGACTGGAGCAGGTCGCAGACCACCGAGGAGCTGTACAGCATCGACACCTGGACCAGAAGACGTGACACGGTGGGGGGCGGGGTCGATATAAACTCCCCGATTCGCTCGGTCGATGCGCTTTCTTCGTGCCCGCCTACCTGAAGTTTGGGTGACGGGTTGAGCAGGAACTGGTCCCTCAGGAAGGGCGAGCAGGCGGCCAGCACCACCTTGTGGCCCCGGAAGGTCTGGTTGTTGGCCACGATGGTGATGTCGCAGAAGTGCTGGCGGCACCTCAGCAGGTTCATGTGCCTCAGGGTGGAGTCGCCGTGACCCGGCAAGCGGAAACGCACCATCTCCATTCTTTCTGAGGACGCCATTTTGAAGGGACGGACGTTAACAAGCGTCATGTTTAAATACAGCAACAAGGTATCGATACGGGAAACGTTTCACTGGCTGCCGCTGAAAGACTTGAAGAAAACCCATCCTGAATAAGCCAGCGGCTCCTTATGAAGAGGAGAGAGGAATATATAATCTTTCCCCTGACTTGGGAAGCTCCTGAGCGGCGCGATAACTCTCTGAGCTGATTGTAACACATTATCGCTGCAGAACACTTCGTTCCAGCTTTGCAGAGAACGTCCTCGAGTTTTTCTCGAAGTCGCACAGGGAGGAAGAGCTTTGGGCTGCTGTGAAACCAGCGCCCAGTTTTAGTTCCTCCTTTTTCTTTCCAAGTGTTACCCTGATAAGACCTCGACTGTGAAAAGTAAAACACAAGGACTGAATTGAATGACTGAGAACCATTTCATGGTTGCATTCCTCACAATAAAACACTTTTATATTGTGTTTATGTCTGTCTTCCTGTGTATTTCTCACTTTATTGAGCTTTTCACTTTGGTTTGGCCAAATTCTGGCCTCCTTTGGACAGTCCACATTATTCAAAAGCCATTCTTAGATCATTTTTTTGTGTTTTGGTTCATGTAGTCAATGTTTATCATTATATTTGTCTTATCGTACAGGTTTGACTTCTTATGACCAATTTGGGACATTATTTTGTCCCTAAATAACTCAGTTATTGAGACTTTTGCGGCTTCTTGTTTTTTTTGGGTCACTTCTGGACAATTGGCTGTGAAATCTGACTGTGATTTTGTTTGTTTACATTATTTTTTTACTCATTTCAGGCCTGACTTTGTCTCTTTTTAAGTCCCTCTATTTAATCATGACTTTTCATTCTGACTAATCTGCTTCTACTTTGAATCACATTTCATTCAGACAGTAATTCTGCGTGTCTTCTGATGGTCGTTTCGGTTGTCTGACTGATGTTGTGGACAGGATAGCCTGGTCCCAGGTTATTTGTTGGTTGAGGTGAATGATGTTGGAAAGCTCGCTTTTGCTGTCGCGTTCGAGTGTGGAAAAAAAAAGCGACAGAGATACAAATTATCTCAGAAAACGAGGTGTTGGTGACGGAAAACTCGATCGCAACTCTTGCGGAGTTCCTCTTCTCCTTTCAGTCCAGCTAGCCGACGTTAGCAGCAGACAGACGGCTAGTTAGCCTCAGACAGACGAGCAGCAGCCTCCAGATTAGCGCTAATTAGTTAATAAAAGCGGCCGGGCGGAGGGAAAGTTGCTCGGCCGGAGTTAAACTCACTCAGCTCCGCGTCCTCGTCCTCCCCCGTAGACAACGTGGCGGCCCTCTCAGTGAAAACACCGCCGGTGCGACCGAGCAGCTCCGCCGTGCACCGAGGTGAGGCGGCGGTGTGGGCTCATAGCAGCAGCAGCTACAGCAGCCTCCAGCAGCACCGACCCCTCCGTGTCTGTTTACTTCCCTCGTCTATTATTCCGACGGAGGAACTGACGTCCGGTGACAACGACAACAAGCCGCGAGTAGCCCGAGTCTGAGCGTTGTGGTGGGCGTGTGGATGTAAATATCGGCGGTATCAGTTCCAGTGTTTGTATGGGAACCAGATACCGATAATGAAGTATTACTTTTGTGTTTACTTTATAGGAATACAATAGTTAAAAGACACGCCCATTCGTCTATCCACGAGCAAGCGTTGACTTTACTGCCAAATTATATCTGTAAATCTGTTCTGGAGTGATAATATATAGATTTTTTTGAAAATTAAAAAACGAGTATACATTGTTCTAATCTGATATTAGTAATTATTTATAGAAGGAACGATATTACTTCTTAAAAGTATCAGCATTCACATCACTAAACAACTGAATTCACCAGTTACTGGACTGAGAATCACTAACGTGTAGCGAAGGAAATCTATGGAAACGAGAGGGGGCGGGGCTTCATGGAGTGACGCAAAGACGTAGGAACGCGTCGACGTTGACTGGGAAACATGTCGGCATCTGAGACAACGACAAAGGTAGCACACCTATTGCAGCGCAAAACTGCGCCGCAACGGCTTTCGCGTTGTTTGTTTGTTCGTTAACGCGTTACAAACATTATAACGACAATCTCCCTGAAGCTGTGGTCTGCCACGTGATAAATATCTCCAGTTGTCGCGTTTAATGACTGTTTTTGCTGGCGATGCTACGCCGCTAGCACCGTTAGCTTCTATGTTTTGTATTATCCCAAGATTTTCTTCCTCGTTTTTGCTGGTATTTTCCGTTTTGTTACTTATACCACTCGTACAGCCACGATCCTGTAAATAGAGGGATTTATGGGTAATTTTGTGTTGCATTTCGCAGGTTCATAGCTTAAATTGAAAGCTTTCCTGTTTGTAAACTTTGGTTCTAATAACATTAATTGGACAAAACGAAAACCAAATGAATACATTAGATTCGACAGAAATTTATAGGACAGGTTTATTTGGATAATTGTCACACAGATGCAGCAGTATTTAAGTGAATGCTCACATTGGAAATGTGGAGAATCGTTCTCACGTGTGCTGTATGTGGCTTATAGAGGGACAAGGTGGACAGTTTCATGTGATACAAGAGAGAGAGAGACAGATTGAAAGCTGTGTAGAAATGAGGATGAGGAGGAGGCAGCTGCCAGGCAAGAAGAGAAGGACGTATAGGTTTTTACACCACAGGTGATCAGTAAAGTACAGGCTTCACCTCAGCATTTGGTTGAACCGTTTCAAACTTTTTCTTTCAGGACCCTCCACATAAAGATGAGAAGGAAACACCAGCCGAGTGCATCGCAGGTCCAAGTCAGGCAAAAGACTGTGAGTCTGCTGCTGGTATGTGCACATGGTGCCGTGTAAATGGATTGATTCTCACTGTGTGTTTTTTTTTTTTTTTTAATGTATCGCAGCCTCCAACACTTCTGCTGCTCCTGCCAGCAAGTCGGAGCCCATGGGGAATGTATCATCCGTGTTTTCATCTCAGCTGCCTGTGAAGGAAGGGTCCAGAGGTGGAGATGATGGAGAAAAAGTTTCCTCTGTCGCCTCCTCACCCAACAAACCGGCTGCAGGTGAGATTTACCAACACTGTGGAACATCTCTGAGTTATTTGACACTTGGTAAAAAGTGTTTTTTTCTGGTTTCTTAAAGTTAAAGCGTGTTTTTCTGCAAATTCTAAATAAATCACTTGCTGATAGGAGTTTCAATAAAATCAAGTCGTTGTTCTCGCCTCTTTTCTCTTAGGACATGCGGCAAAGACCATTTCTTCCACGTCCTCCTCGTTATTGTCCTCCTCTCCTTCCACGTCTTCGACATTGTCTCCCGGCCGGGCAAAGATGAGCGTTTCAGGGCCCGGCAGCAGTAAGTCTGTCCTGCCGCCCGCTCCTTCGCCCTCGTCCTCCTCGTCCGCCACGACGTCCCCTTCACCATCCGTGTCCCCAGCTCCACCCAAGATCCACCGGGCCCGCAAGACTATGAACAGGCCACAACCAGGCCAGGTAACAAGAGACAGGAATAAGGTCACGAACAAGATGCTTTTACAGTTGAAGGCTCCTGGAACGTAGATCTGTAGCTCGTAGATTTGCTGTTTGAGATTTTCCTGATTGTTCCTTGTTCACAGATCGGTCACGTTGAAGCATCGTCTGGGTCTGCGACTGCTTCAGGATCTGCTGCTGGCCTGTTATCTGACTCTGAGACAGGTGAGTAACTCTTTAAAATTTGGGTCTAATATTCACATAAATAAATGGATAGAGAAGCAACAAATTAATAATATTTAAATTAATTCACTTGTGTTTTATGTCATTTTTTCTTACAGCTGCAAAAAGAAGGAAACTGGGTAATTTATCTCACAGTGCGTCTGAGAAGTCTGAAAACATTCCTGACAACGCACAAACGGTGGTAAGTTTCGCTTGCATGTAATAGGATAGTTTATTTTACTTTGTTAATCTTCTGCTGACAGTGCAACACAGAATGATGCAAAATCAGGTTTCCCTTTGTGTTACTGTGTTTTCCTGTGACACAGGATGGAAATGTATTCTGCAAAAAGCCGGAGCTGCTGACTGAGAGGACGTCGGCGAAGGGCAGCGGCTGTGTGAGAAAGTCTGACGAGGACGCAGCCGAGAAAACTCGCATTTCCAAAAAGGTTTGATGCTCGAATTCGCGTCTCACCTAAATATGTTAGCATAATTTCATGCATGTGGTGGAACTTATACCTTTTTGGTTTCCTAGTTGGAAAACGGCGAGGAAGAAGCGAGACAGCGAGTGAAAGACGTTGAGCCAGTGAACACATCCGATCATGTGAGTGACTCGATCAATCTTATATTATTTCATGCAGTGGGACACAAAAGTGTTTAGTCAACCACCAATTGTGCGAGTTCTGCCACTTAACAAGATGAGGGAACACTTTCACCTGATGAAAGCCCTTTTTTTGGTGCCTTTCTTCTGTGCAGAGGAGGAAGGAGAGCGACGAGCCTTCGTGGCTGCCGCCGGTGGCAGACAGAGAGAGAAACGCAGCTGATGTGGTGGAAACGGGGGGAGGTGAGTGGCATCACGTACCGGCAGCCGAAAGCGAACGACGCTTGTTGATACTGCTTTATAACTCAGTGTTTTTCCTGGTTTGCCTTCAGTGGGACGGACTGCCGAGTACACCGAGGTCCCTCTGGGCGCTCTGGACATCGCCGCTGCTGACAGTCTGACTCTTTCTCCTCAGGGTGGTAAGTCAGGGATCTAATCACTGGACTGGATTATGTTGCTCACTGACGAGTTTAATTTTAGGCCTCAGGTTGGACAAACCTTTCGAAATCAATGCGTTTCTGCCTCCTCCCCTGAAGAGGGCAGCGATGCGGGAGACACGGAGCGGCTGGAGGAGCTCCCTCTGTGCAGCTGTAGGATGGAGGCTCCCCGTGTGGACAGCAGTAGCCACAGAGTCAGCAGGCAGTGTATGGCCACAGAGAGCATCAACGGAGAGGTCAGAGTTCACCCCCTGACTTCCTGTTAACTGTGGTGTTGTGTTTAATTGTGCTGTACGATTGCGTCCATCGATTTGCTTCCGACAACTATCATAATTCGATGTAACCGGAACGTTTTTCTTCCTTTCAATGTTTTTCCTTCCTCGTTCGTTCGGCAGCTGCGTGCTTGCACCAGTTGCACTATCAAAGGAGAGACAATGCGGCCGTCCAGTCGGGTTCCCCTCATGGTGCTCTGTGACGTCCATCGCGCACACATGGTCAAGCACCACTGCTGTCCTGGTTGTGGATACTTCTGCCTCGCTGTGAGTGTTCAATGCACCCGAGTTTTATCCCTGAAAAACTCAGCGGTGTGAATTTGAGGTTAAAGTCTCAAATTCTGTTTTTTTGTTGGTTCTTCCCGGTACTCCTTTGTCTTCTCGTCTCTCAGGGCACCTTTCTGGAGTGCTGCCCGGACCAGCGCATCGCCCACCGTTTCCACCGCGGCTGCGTGACTGTGCTGGGTGGCGGGCGCAGCCGAGCGAACGGCGGCGGTCTCCTTTTCTGTCCCCACTGTGGCGAGGACGCCTCCGAGGCTCAGGAGGTCACCATCCCGTCTTACAGCTCGTCCACGGCCTCGGCCACCACCGTGGTCACCATGTCCGCCTCCTCCACCACCACCCCGTCTCTCCCCCCGTCCGCCCCCACAGCCCCCTCCCTCGCAGCCTCCACGGGAGCAACAAAGGATGGGAAGATGCCCGAAAGGCCTGTCAGGTGAGATTAGAGTGGTCACTTTGAATGAAAATGAAGTTATCTTTTAATATTTTCGTTTATTGATCAATTCCCTGTCTTTCCAGTGCTCGTATGCGCAGTCAGGGTTTGGTTTCTCTGGAGCAGCAGCAGCCTCCGCAGCCTGTAGCCTCGGCAGGGACCGTGACCACCATCCCGCCCGCCGAGGAGGGCGTGGACAGCGTGGGGCCGTCGCTCTGCATGCCAAACGGGAAGCCCATCAGCCCCAGCGCGCTCCCATCGGGGCCCAGCAGGGCGGCGCTGCAGAAAGCGATCCTCACGCAAGACACCGAGCGGTAAGCGGCTGGATTTAGCTTTCATCTCTGCTTTGAAGTCCTCCAAGAAAGATTAGATCCTGTTATTGTTCTTTCTGGTCCACCAGGAGGAAAAAACTGCGGTTCCACCCGCGGCAGCTTTACCCGGCTGCCAAGCAAGGAGAGGCGCAGCGAGTCCTGCTCATGCTGAGTGAGTGGCAGCTCCAGACGGCGCTTAGGTTTCCACAACTACAGACTCTTATCTGTGCATTGCAGCAGTGTTGTACGGTTCATGCATACGGTCTGAATTGTGTGTTTGCGTCCCAGTGGAAGGCATCGATCCAACGTACCAGCCGGACTCCCAGAACAGGCGCTCCGCTCTTCACGCTGCCGCTCAGAGAGGCTTGCTCGAAGTCTGCTACATGCTGGTGCAGGTCAGACAGATTCTCTCGCTCTCGATCTTGTCACCCTCTAGATAACAATTTGTATTGTTTGTTTATGATGTTTCTTGGTGGATCCCGCAGGCCGGCGCTCATGTAGACGCGCAGGACAAAGACAGGAGGACCCCCCTGCTGGACGCCATCATCAGTAATCACATCGAGGTCGCTCGCTACTTGATCCAGAACGGTGCCTGCGTCTACCACACAGTGAGTGTGTTTCCACTGCCTTCACGGTTGAAATGCGCCTCAGTCTCAGGAGTGTGTGTGTGTGTGTGTGTGTGTGTGTGTGTGTGTGTGTGTGTGTGTGTGTGTGTGTGTGTGTGTGTGTG